>JAESUZ010003683.1:1800000-2367500 GCA_017311185.1 Proteles cristata cristata | reverse complement strand
TTCCCTCCATTCTTCTCTCTTTTCAACTGGTTATATCCTATTTATCTTAATACAGTGTGAAGTACTCAGAAAATTCTTAATAAATGCTTTACAAGTTAATAACTAAATGAAAGCATAAATGAAAGCCAATATCTGAATTTGGGAGTGGGAATAAAATATATATCAAATTAGTAAGATAATTTTGGGTATAGAAATTTGGTAGAAATTATAAATATATGTGATGAATATACATGTAAATGAATGAGTCTTGCATATGGTGAATTTGGATCATGTGCAGATTCCTCAATGTCAGCTATAATCTCCTCACTGATCTTAACGTCAAATCGATCACTTTAGCATATCTTTTCTATCTCTTTTGGTTTACTACCTATCAAATCACTTCTTTCCATCCTTATAGTCATGGCCTTAGTTCCAGACCCTAATTCTCTTTTATCTTGTTTCTGGAAAGAATCTTCAACTGTTCTTTTTGCATCTAGCCTTATGTTTTTCTATTATATTTTCCCTTTTTTTTTTTTTAATTTTAAGAGTGACCTTTTAAAAATACAAAATATATTAAATTTATTCTCAGTTTATATACCCTCCGTGCCTTCCTCTTGCATTCAGGATAAATCATGAAGTCCCTAAGCATGGCTCCTCCCCTCCATCTTCTGTGGGATGCCTCCCTTAATTCATCACCTTATATTAAAACTGCCTGTTTTCTGTCTTTCTTTCTAGTTTGTTGGATCTTTATACTTATTTCCCACAGTTAGCAATGAAACCTGCCATATTTTAGGTATTCCATAAACATTTGTGAACAAAATTAATGGTGAATTAATACATTTAATATGTTTGTTAAAACAGTAAAAACCATTATTATGAGCATTGAGGATGTCTATTTTTCCTCTAAGTTTTGAGAAATGAAATTAACTGCACTCCTTTCTGCATAAGAAATTGTGTTGCTAGCCTTTATTGGTCACATGTCCAGGACTAGTGATTTAATACTGATCTTAAGTTTATATATTGATTGCTCCAAACCTACTTTTTCTCAAACAGGGAACAATAAGATATATTCTCTGTGGCTTTAAATCGAGCTAAAATAATTTGCCTTGACTCTAGGATCTAGGTCCTAATAACATGTTTTAACATGTTAGTGAAATACTTTAGACATAGAGTTACTCAATAATTGTGTATTGAATAAATAAAAATTTTAAATGGATAAATGAAGTATTCTATGTCTTAGAGTTATATATGTAAATCACCAAATGACCACTTTAAATTTTGAAAAGATGAGCCTAAAATTCATAATTTTTTGATTATTTAGATTTTTATATGGTTCTTTTCATTTGCTGTGTTTATCATTTGCTATTACCAAGTAGAATATGCCATCAACATTTTATAATTTATACTTTTCCCTTTATCTTCATTAGATATTTGAATTTAAAGAAAGGGGAGTGGTTTTTATTTGCTAACTCATTTAGTATATGTATTGGCAACAACTGTACAATTCTATTAAAAATGGAAATAGAATTAGTGGCCATATATGTGAGGGGTGGGCTGCTACATTTTGAAGAATGGCACCTTTTTTTCTTCTTTAATAATGTAATATTATTGTTCTTTCTTGGAAAGAAGGCATACTCATATATAAATTAAAGTCAATTTCCTGCTAGTAATTCCAATCAAAATAAAATGTAGAGAAATTTATATTAGAAAACCTATTCTCTGAAATTATTTCTGCAGACATCAATTTGAAGTGGATGATTACTTTGAGACTTCTCTGTCACAGCACTTACCTTGGTCTTTACAAATAGTCTGCAGAAGTTACCAGACTGCCCTTTAAAAATCTAGTGTGAGAAGTTCAAATCTGCAGAACTTTCCTAATCTTCAAACCTTTTTCTTGGATTGCCATAATCACTCGATTTGAAATCTTGACATTTTTGACATTTGTTAGACAAATTTGTTCAATACTTTAAAGTTATCTTCTTTTTAGTTAAATATTGTATAAATCAATCAAAAATTGAATAAACAATACAACTTCAAGAATGCCAACTTTATATTTATGAGTGAGTTGAAAATTAACTGTATGACAGAATATCCAAGTAGAATATATGTACTTTGCATCTTGAAGTACCACAATGTGAAAGGATAATGCCAAAGAAGAAAAACGCTGTTGTTATCTTCTATTTAAAGAACAGTCATTCCTGGGTGCCTGGGTGGCTCAGTCAGTTGAGGTCTCAACTTTGGCTCAGGTCATGATCTCATGGTTCATGAGTTCAAGCCCTGCCTGGGGCTCGCTGCTGTCCCCCTGCTTTGGATCCTCTGTCCCCGTCTCTCTCTGCCCCTCCCTCATGTGTGAGTATGCAAAACAAAACAAAAAAGAACAGCCATTCTTTAGTTTTAAATTTTTACTAGTTAAAGGAATACAAAAGAAAGTAACAATAATTAGTTATTTTTACAGACAAAAATAATAAAACTATAGAAATAAGGTCTGGTTGGGTCTAGTTAGTTAATATGGAATAATTTTTATAAGTGTCTAAAGAGTGATGGTTGGTAAGCAATATGAAAAACACATCATTGGAATAAACAAACAAAAGGCTGACACACAGATAACAATATATGAAAATAATAATATTCAACACTAAAAATTAACATGTGAGAAACATTTATAATAATCAGATATTGCTTGACAAAAATACAAAACCATTGATGGAAAATTACTGCTTTATTTTTAGCTAGCCAATTAGTCTGCACAGCAAAAATGACTTTTATTCAGTGGCTCTCAAATAAGGAATATAAACAGATTTCCCAAACAGAACAATAGTGGGATGAAGGGGTGGAATAGGGAATATTGGAGGATATAAGAGGGGGGAGTTTGCACCATATGCTCTAATTTGGATTTGGACAGCTTTTGGAAGTCTTTGGTAATAAAAAGGATTTCTGCTTTTTGTCCTCTTGATACAGGGTTTACATTTGGGGGAAAATCTACTATTTTAAGGAAACAAATGAAAGACCTTCTGGTTTGAATATTTATTTTAGTGAGACAAAAGCCCATTTGGATGAGAAAGGTGAAGAAAAAGCAAGTTTATGCTCCCCTGATGTGCTCTATGATCACGTCTGTCTTATCCAGCTCTAATTTTCTTTGATTTTAACTCATCTGTATGACCAGACATCTGTGAGTATTTATGCCTTTTTTGGTTATGTGCTGTCCCGTTCTGGCTATCCATCAAATCCAGAACAGACTTCCCAGCAACGTTTTGTACAAAATGTAGAGTAGAATGATAACTGATTAGCATTACGTGATAAATGGACATTCTTCAGCTGAAACTGTAAAGTGCAAAACAGCTGAGACAACATATGAGCAGGAAATATAGTGCACAGTCTGTCTCTTGGTTCCTGTTCACACAGCTAATTTTTTACAGCTACAATTCAAAACTATATACAGCTTGGGTGTATATTCTATCCAACAAATTTTTAAAATATGTGGACGCCCCCCTTTTTTTTTTTTTGCACATATTTGGGAGAAGACATTTTGAAGGCACATTCCTAGGATGATCTGTTTCTTAGTGGCAAATAGAAAAAGGTAATAGTCATGGTTGCTGATTTCAAGAATTCTGATCAAAACCCTGGACATAGCTCTCCTCAAAGAAATGCTCTAGGACCAAGTCTCATTTTATTCTCACAACTCAGATCAGTCCCTTGATGAATCTCTGAAACAGAGAGACTTAGATTTAAAAGCCCAAAGCCTACAAAGTGAGAAAGTGAGACTGGATGGGGACGGAACTAGGCACCCCATCAAAGGGCCTCAACCAGTTACCAATGGGACATTTGTTTTTCTCTACTAATGAGTGGACCTGTGTTCCTAAATCTTCCATTTTTAAAAAAGAAATTAGATGTGTAGATATCCAAATTTTTAAATCATAGTTTTTCAAACTTAAAAAATGATGTATTCTTTCTTTTAAACAAACACAAAGAACACTGAACATCAACTACTGAAGAAGCTTAACTCATTGGTTGTTGGTTTTTAACCTCTATGTTAGATATTAAAAAAAAAAGAAAAAAGCTTAGGGTTATGTAGTGCTAACAAAAGCTGACAGTTAAATGTAGTTAAAATATATTATATGTCTATTAAAATTTAAGCATACATCTTACATTACATTGTATCTACTACCAACTGTCTTGGTTGATTTATTAAAGCATCAGTGTATGATAAAGTATTAAATCAAGTAGCAGTCTATCACAGTTATTTTTCATTAATTAGTATATTATCAGTTAGGCTAGAAGAATCCTAATAGTCTGTTACCCAATTCACCCACTGTAGAGATAAAAACAACTAGGGGCACCGGGGTGGCTCAGTTGGTTAAGCGTTTGACTTCAGCTCAGGTCATGATTTCACAGCTTGTGGGTTCAAGCCCTGCATCAGGCTCTGTGCTGACAGCTCAGACCCTGCAGCCTGCTTCAGATTCTATGTTTTCCCTTCTCTTTGCCCATCCCCTGCTCATGCTCTGTCTCTCTCTCTGTTTCTCAATAATAATAAATAAATGTTAAAAAAAAAAACAACAACACACAATTAGAGTTGAAGATTTAGGTGGTGTGACCAAAGCATTACAGAAAACTACTAATAAGAATGACCTGCACAGAGGTTTTTCTCCCATGTTACCTTTCAGTGCCTTTTCACTACATTAGACTTCTCTAATTGTAATAATGGGAAAAAGGGTTAGATTGTAGCTTACTGAGATTCAACTGTGAGGAGGAGGAGTTTTAAGCAAATAGCTTAAGGCAGTGTCATGAACAATGTTTACCTTTATAAAAGAACCAGCTGTTTTTAAGTACTTAAGATCTGTTCAGTGTGATCTGATCCTAAGAATGACAAGATAGTTTCTTGGTATGATAAACACAGTTTTTTAAACTTAATAAACTGCAATTCTTGTTAACTTATTTTGTTATTTTTCCTTAAAGACTATACAGCTGAATTTCTTTAAATAACATTTTAAACTCAAGAAACTGTAAATTCAAATATGCAGGCTTTTTAACTTAAAAAACTAGAAATATTTAACAATTTTAAAAATTAGTCTATATAATTAATATTTATTTTACTTCAAAAATTAAACAAATCATATTCGTAATCATATTGGTCCATTCATTAATGTCTAAAATCTAATAACCGTGTCAAAGCTTTAACATTTCTAATTGTTGTAATTCTTCATTGGCCTCTGGGTGTTCATTTCCCTCCCATGGATCAGAATAAATTAAAATTTAGATAATGACATCTATTTCATTAGGAAATAACAGTTTTTTTTTTTATTTCCTGTGAAGCATAATGCTAATATAATTTTGTGTGCAAAGACACTGGATATGTAATCTTCTGGTTAAATTTTATATTTCATTCAAATCATGAACTCACTAATTTTAGGCAGAATTATACTAGATTATGTGCATATTTTTATTTCTTTTGTTTGGAAAACAATTTGCAGTAGCATTTAAAACCTTTATGATATGTTCTGAAATTAAGAGGATATATTTAAATCTGATGCTTGATCTTTTAAAAAAACATATTAGAAAATTTGTCTTAGTTTTTTAAAATATAATTTTCCTAAATTCCTTTTATAATCTGACAAGATTTTTGTTAAGACCATTTTCAGTTCTAAAAAATATTCAAGACAAATGGATCAAGAAGATGTGGTTTATCTATACCATGGAATACTACATGGCAATGAGAAACAATGAAATCTGGCCATGTGTAGCAACATGGATGGACCTTGAGGGTGTTATGCTGAGCGAAATAAGTCAGGTGGAGAAGGACAAATACCATATGTTTGCACGTGTAGGAGGATTAGGAGGAACTTAACTGAGGAACAAGGGGGAGTAGAAGGGGAGAAATGGTGGGGGAAGGGGAGAGAGGCAAACCATAAGAGACTCTTGAATGCTGACAAAAACTGGGGACTGATGGATGTGGGGAGGAGGGGGGATGGGTATGGAGGAGGGCAATTGTGGGGCTGAGCACTGGGTGTTATGTGGAAACTAATTTGACAATAAACTATTTGTAAAAAAATAAAAATAAAAAATAAATAAATAAATAAAAATAAAATAAAACAACAACAAAACCCTTCATTTCTTTAAAGATGTAAAAACCATTCTTAGGTTGTGAAACATAAAAAGACAACAAGCCATGGGCCTGATTTGCCCCATATGATATAGTGTAAGCCATTAAGTTTAGGGAGAGTTTGTAACACAGTGAAAGCTAATTAATACAGCAGGAAGTAGAAGTGGTTTCCCAAATGCATTCGTATAATTCATTATTTTCATTATTGGATTCACAACAAGGGTCTGATATGTCTTCTACTCAAAATGTTTCTCTTCAACTTAACAAATTACTGCTTTAAGTATGATATAAAAATATTTTAAAAAATAAATAAAAATAAAAAATATTCAAGAAAAATTTATTATTATGTGCATTGGGTAAGATATATATTTATGCTCAGTGTAAGATGACTTTAATTATGTCTGCATTTTGTCCTTTAAGATACCAATTGCCTTATGCTGCCCCAGGAATTCCCAGGTACCAGATCTTAGATGTCTCACTTTACGTATGTTTGATTTATCTTCTGGCTCTAACCTTTACCTCTACCACATATTTTGTGTCCCATTTTCAACGATTACATAATAAATCAATTTTTAATATGCTAATGACTGTAAAATATTAGGTCAAGTAAGCTTTTTTAAAATTTTTTTAAATTTTGTTTTAATGTTTTATTTATTTCTAGGAGAGAGAGAGAGAGAGACAGCGTGAGCAGGGGAGGGTCAGAGAGAGAGGGAGTCACAGACTGAAACAGACTCCAGGCTCTGAGCTGGCAGTCAGCACAGAGCCCGACGCGGGGCTCGAACCCACGAACCGCGAGATCATGACCCAAGCGAAAGTCGGACGCTTAACCAACTAAGCCACACAGGCACCCTTAGGTCAAGTAAGCTTAATAGTGGATATTCACAAATAGTGCCCTAATCTAACATAGAAATTCAGTTTTATAGCTATGTTAACCTTGAAGGTCCATCCCAGGACTGTTAGCTGCCAGACAATAAAATCCTTCTTCTGCCTCTTTTGTAATGCTCCTGGTCACCAGTACTAACTATTACCCTATTCTGGTTTGTGTTCTACATCCCAACTTGTATCCAGAATCCTCAGCTGCTAATATCATGAACACTTTTAATGTCTTGGATCTTACTTCATCCCTCAAACCTGGGTTTTTGTACTGTTTCTCTTCTCTTCATCACTGGCTTTCCTATTTGACTAAGATTTGTACTAGTTTCCTTAAAACAGAATAGATTTGTGTTAAACCTGGAGGATAAGAAAATGGATGCAAGATTGAAACAAGTAACAATATTTTAGAGAAATAATACACAAAGCAATTCACAAAATTAGATCAGATTCTCTCAGTGCTGAAATGTTGCTTCAATATTTAGAATGTAAACATGAGTAACCAAAGTGAACTCAGCTACTTTTAATGTCAAGCATTCATGTTGATTTTATGCGGGCACAATAATATTAGTTTCATAAAGTGGTTTCAGTGTTTTCTCCAGAGAAATATAAGTAAAAATATTCCTAGAGGAATGTATGAAATGTTAATCATTTCTCGTCTAAGATTATCTATCTTGAGAGTCTCTAAACAATGTTCCCATGACATTTGGTAAGATTTCATTTCAATACTTAAACTGTCTCTATTACAGTTTCCAGAATTATGGTACTTTTTTCGGATGGTATTTTGAAATTCTGATTTTATTACAGGAAAACTATTCATACTATGTATTAATATTATAGTATAGTTAAAGTTTATATTTTCTCTAATCCCAGTAAGTACTTCAATTAAGCTATACAGCTCAATGAATAGAGGTATAACAAGCAGGTGTGAACTTCAAAGATCCAGACAAAAGCTAACCTTAGATATTGCCTGCATTCCTTTCTCCCACATATTACCTGGGGCAGATGGGGTGAGAGGAGTTGCCTAAACATTGCTGTTACGTTACCTCATTCTTTCCTCATTATTTTCTATTATTTCATAATCATCTTTATTGTTTAATACATTACATGTTATTTTCCACCTGGTTTGTCCTCATATAAAAAGTCATGCATAAACAACAAAGACACTTCATTGATGAACACATATAGCTCTTCAGCAACATGCAAGGACTAGTATATTCTGCAATGGATTAAAGACTAACTGGGTACATATTTATGTATGTATGTGAATGTGAGGTTATATCAACATCTTTCTGTAAACTGAAACTTTCCAGGTTGTGTATGTTTAATGAATAAGAATTGCTTAAAGACTGCCTAACATGTAACAAAGGATAAGAACTCAAAGATACTTCTGAGATTTAGGAAGGCTCCATAGTGCCCCTTTCACTAATTCAACTGTCCACAATCTTCTTTTTACACTAATTGATGCTTGCAATTCTGCTGTCAGAACTTAATTTATATCTACAGCTTTTTGTTCTGTTAACAATAACTATTATTGGGAGGTTAATACCTTAAGTGGTTAGTCATTCATGTAAATTTTAAAAATGGAGGACGTTTTTTAGTGGGAGCTTGTGGAATGATTATGAGAGTCCCAGGAGCTGTAAAGAAAAAAAAAAAGATGTTAAACATTTCAATATATGCTTGCACGAACGTCAGGAAAAAATTGAAGGATACACACTAAACTGTTAATACAGGTTATCATAAAGTTAGGATTTGACTGGCATGATGAAAAGGGATGGATAAATGATTTTAAGATTTATATATTTTTGTATTATTTTTTGCTTGTTATAATAAATATATATTATTTTGTAATTGTAAGAAATGAAGATAAAAAATAGAGTGAGGAGAAAAGAGGGCCACTAAGTGGGAAGGGATCATTTATAGGAGACATTGGTCCATACAGTTTTCATAATTTTATTCAGAACTACTCTGTGAATGTCACAGGATGGCTATGAAATAAATTTAATGTGTCCCATTAGTGAAGGTTTTGTGAATGTAGTATGTAGGTTGGAAGGTTCAGCTGTGATGATTCCCCAAACAGATGGTATTAAAAATTATTCTGGAGTACTGCTAGTTTAATTAACCTACTATTGTGGTTGCATATTATCATCTGGCACTAGATGAGCAACGCTGTGGGAGGGCCTAACTTCATTCCTGTGTAAACAACAACAACAAGACAAGGAATAGAGATTTGACCTTTAAAACACTGTTATAACATTAAACTCACACACAAAAAAAAATGATTGCCATGATAAAATGGCACACCTGTGAAGTATGAAAAATTTTTCAAATAAGCACCAATATAAATTACTATCATCCTTGGGGTGCTGGGTGGCTCCATTAGTTAAATAACCACTTGGGTCACTTTCCACTCAGGTCATGATCTCATGGTTCATGAGATCGAGCCCTGCATTGGGCTCTGCACTGACCGTGCTTTGGATTCTCTGTCTCTCTTTCCCTTTGCTGATCCTTGCCCCTAAAAATAAACAAATAAACATTAAAACAAAATTAGTACTACCTCTTCTGGAAAGGAGAGCAGAATACCATACAAATAATAAAGCCCCAAATTCCCACTTCTAGAGGATGGTATTAAAAAGAAAGTCAACAGCAGAAAGAAAGTTTATGTATCCTGAAATTCTAATTTTAGCATTATCTTTATCATTGAAATATTATTGACTTAATTAGTACTGGATAATTTATTTAATTTTAGCACATTATAATCATGTGATAACAAAAGTATAAAATTTTTGTGTATCATAATATCCCTTATATGGAAAAGGTTAAGGATTGAAGGGAATGTTAAAATGAAAATAATTATGCTATAACAGTGGAATAGTGAGCATTAATAACACTTTCCCCCTTAAAATGAAAAATAATCTTTTTTATGGTTGAGTAGCATTCCATTATATATGTATATCACCTCACATCTCACTAAATATGCTTTATCCATTCATCAGTGGATGGACACTTGGGCTGAAATCTTGCCATTTACAATGACATGGATGGAGTTAGAATATTATGCTAAGCGAAATGTCAGAGAAAGACATATACCACATGATTTCACTCAGTGTGGAATTTAAGAAACAAAACAAACGAGCAAAAGAAAAATAGGAAAGAAGGAGGCAAACTGAGAAACAGACTCTAAATTAATAGAGAACAAACTAATGGCTACCATAGGGGAGGTGGGGAAGTAGGCTAAATTAGGTGCTGGTGTAAGGCGTGCGCTTGCTGTGATGAGCACATGGTGTTGTATGGAAGTGTTGATTCACTATGTCCAACACCTGCAAGTAATATTACACTGTATGTTAACTAACTGGAATTTAAATAAATACTTAAAAATAATCTAGATATAGAAAGGAAATATCTCAAAGTAATTACGTAGTGAGGAGTCCTATACATTTGGCTATGAGGAAATGCTTTATATAAGAGCTGCCAAAAAAATGATCAGCTTACCTTTGGAAATTCTGATTTCATGTGTCTGGAGTAGTGCCCAATGCTGACATTTTAAAGAGTTTGTTTATTGTTATAATTATTAATTCTAAAGTGTATAATTCACTTGTATTATTTTAAAGTGTACATGTGTTGAATATTAATAAAGTTGTACAACTATCACCATCTAATTCCAGAGCATTTCCATCACCCCCCCAAAAGAAACTCTTCACACATTAGCAGTCATTCCCTTCTTGTAGTTCCTGAATGCTGCTAATCTAAGTTTCTGTCTTTATAGATTTGCCCATTCTGGACATTTCATATAAATAGAACATGAAATACATAGTCATTTTGCCTGGTTTCTTTCATTTATCATAAAGTCTTCAAGGTTCATCCATGTTGTAGCAAATATAAGGATTTCATTCCTTTTTAAGGCCAAAAAATATTTCCTTGTATGAAAGTATCATATTTTACTTATCTATTCATTGATTGATGGGAATTTGTGTTATTTTCACACTTTTGGCTATTATGAATAATGCTGCTTATGAACATCTATTTCCAAATTTTTGTGTTGTCATATGTTTTCAATTCTTTTGAGTGCATACTTTGAAGTAACATTGCTAAGTCATATGACAACCCTATGTTTAACTTTTTGAGAAACTAGAAAACTGATATCCAAAACATCTACAACTTTAGGTACTTCCATCGGCAATGTCTGAGGATTCAAAATTTTTCTACATCATTGCAAATGCTTGTTATTATCTGTCTTTTCATCCTAGTAGATGTGAAGTAGTATGCCATTGTTATTTTGATATAATCTCCTTGGTGACTAATCATGTTAAACATAGTTTAAGTGCCTGTTAGTCATTGGTATATCTTCTTTGCAGAAATGTCTAATTCAATGTCAGTTTTTAAATTTGTTATTTGTCTTTTTATTGTCGAGTTGCAATGGTTCTTTATAATCATTATATACAATTCCTTTATCAGATACATGATTAAAAAGATCCAACTTTTAGGCTGTTATTTCTGTTTCCTGCTTCACTTCATTACATTTGTTAGGATAATAAAAATGCATAATAAAAAAGCAAATATAAAACAAAAATATCAATTTGCCTGTACCATAATTTCACTTATATAGGTAAACCTAAAGTTAGATGTTATGATGTAAATAATTATGCTGTGGTGGTGGGATGAGTAATTAAATATTTTCGTGCATAATAACTTTTTGGCTATGATTAAAAATATTCAGAGATATATATACCCATGAAAGGACTAAATTTAAAAAAGAAATTTTAAATTTTTATGTACTTTTATTTATCTAATTTATCTTTCATTATTAGCATTTTTTGGGTATCATATCTGAGAAATCATTACATAATCCATGAGGTTTGCTCTTACATTTTCATCTGATAGTTTTATAGTTTTAGCTCTTGTACTTGATTTGGTGGTCCATTTTGAGTTATTTTTGTATAAACTATAAGGAAGGGATATAATTTCATTCTTTTGCAAATGGATAATCAGTTTTCAGAGAACTGTTTATTGAAAAGACTGGTCTTTCCCCTTTGAATTGTCTTGTCACCTTTGTCAAAATTAGTGGGCCAAATTTAAGGATTTATTTCTGAATTCTCAATCTATTCCATTGGTCTATATCATTCTTATGTCAGTACAATTTGTTATTAATTACTATGCCTTTGTAGTATGTTTTGAGACCAGAAACAAATTTGTTTCTCTTAATATTGTTTTGGATATACTGGACCCCTTTAATTTCTATATAAGCTTTGTTGGGTCAGTTTGTCAGTTTCTGCAAAAAAAAAAAATGCAGCTGGGATATTTATTGGAATTGTACTGAATCAGCAGATCAATTTTGGGAATACTTCCAACTGTATTAGTTTCATGGGACTGCTGAACAAAGTGCTACAATCTGACCGGCCTAACCAACAGAAATTTATTTTCTCTCAGAGGCTGGAAGTCTGAGATCAAGGTGCTGATAGAATTGGTCCCTTTTGAAGGCTGTGATCCTTGAACAATACAGGTCAAAAATCTGTATATAATGTTTGACTCCCCCAAACTTAACCACTAACAGCCCATTGTTGACTGGAAGTCTTACCAATAACACAAGCAGTCTAGTAACAAAATTTTGTATATTATATTATTATGTAATTTATTTTTATCATAAAGTAAACTAGAAAAAGGGAAATGCTATTAAGATACTTATAAGGAGAAGAAAATAACATGTATAGTACTGAACTGTACTTCTTGTAAAAAAAAAAAACCTGCATAAGAGTCAACCTGTGCATTTCAAATCTATGTTGTTCAAAAGTCAACTGTACTTTCTTAATTTCATTTTTAGATTGTTCATTGCTAGTGAAAAAACATTCAATTGAGTTTTGTACATTGGTCTAGTATCCTGCAACATTATTGTACTTAGTTTTCACAGTTTTTGTGAGATAATCACTGTTTTTGTATGGATACTTTAGGATTTTCTACATGCAAGATCTTACTTTCATCTGTGAGTAATGTTACTTTTTCCTTTTCAGTGTGGATGCCTTATATTTGTCTTGCCCCATTGCCCCGGATAGAATCTTTATACAGCAATGAATAGAAGTGTCATCCTTGACACTTGAACATTCAAGTATTAGAACAGTCATCCTTGTGTTTCCTAATCATAGGAAGAAAGTTTGCAATCTTTTTCTAAAAAGTATGATGTTAGCTGTTAGATGTTTCCTTAATGCTTTTTGATCAATCAGATTGGGGAAGTTACCCTTTATTTTTAGCTTTTTCAGTATTTTATTAGGAAAGATGTTGGATTTTTTTCAGATTTTTTTCCCTGCATTTTTTGAGGTGATCATGTATTTTTTGGTGTAGTTATATGGTGTATTACAATGATTGATTTCATATGTTGAACAGACCTTGCATTCCTGGAATAAATCCTGCTTGGTCAATGTATATAATCCTTTTTATATTGCTGGAATCATGTTTGCTAGTATTTTGCTGAATATCTTTCATTAAGTGTATTTGTAAGAGACACTATAAGAGCCATTTTCTCAATCCTCCCCAAAGTAGCTCCTTAACACTGGCATTTTTAAGACCTCATTTTTTTTTTTTTTTTTACTTTTAGCTTTGTGAGCAAAGCTGACCAGATCTATATGTCACAAATCTGAACAATCTTTCTTCTTTAATAAGCAAGAATACATTTCCTTACTGAACTAGGAAGATTTCTGGTATTTTAGTATGATTCAGAACTATTAAAGTTTAGTTTTCTTCATTCCTGAGCAGGTCAAGCCTTTTTATCACTCTTCTCTTGTATTCTTCTCCTGTTATTTCATCTGCACTTTGGATTTTCTTTCCCATTTCTGCCAGAGTCTCAGAACACGATAGAATATATTATAATAGAACAAGCAACTTTATTTTTTCTGGAATAACCTACCGATCTTATTTTACCCATAATAAATTATTACTAACCTTGATGCTGCATATTCTATACATGGTTTCTCATATATTAGGTGTTCAGGGTTGGCTTTTCCTGGGAAGAAATGCTGCATGAATTCTTCAATGTTCTTCTGTTTTTTGTACACTCACAGTGATGCCCCAAATCAATCCAATGTGTTCAATGAGAAAATAAAACCCTAACCGTGTTCAAATTTATTTTATTTTTTAATGTTTTTCTAAAATTATTATTTATTTTTGAAAGACAGAGACAGAGCATGAGTGGGGGAGGAGCAGAGAGAGACAGACAGACAGAATACAAATAAGGCTCCAGGCTCTGAGCTGTCAGCACAGAGTTCAATGTGGGGCTCGAACTTATGAACCATGAGATTATGACCTGAACTGAAGTCAGACACTTAACTGATTGGACAACCCAGGAGCCTCAAATTATACTGAAATTATAATTTTGGGGTTATAAAGTGTCATCTCTTTCATGATCTCCACTTTTCATAAAGTATTATCTAATTGTTCTGAATTATTGTTAAAATACATAATCAGTCCCTCTGATTAATACTGTCTCTGCTTAGTAAAGAACAAGCCTGGTTCAAGTATGTTAATGTGATTCTCACTATTTTATTGTCTTCTTATTTGCTTAGGTATTGAGCCCTTAGATGAGACAGAAATGCTTGAGTTAGAATTCTGAAAGCAAAGAATGTCCCGGAAAAGGATAGAAAGGAAAATAAATAAATATGCTAGGGTTTGGGGGACTCGGGGTAGAATAGAATGAGGTGTTGGCATAGATTTATGTGCTCCATGTATCATCTATATCCTGGATATACATTCCCATTACGATTGGGAAAAATGGCTCTGTCTGTCTCATTGCAACTCTGCTCTAGGGGCTAAATGTTTCCCCCAAATGTTTCTTCCCAATGTTCTGGTGAAAGTATTTCCCATGGAAAAATGGATAAATAAATGCCACAGATAAATATCTCAATGGAAATATGGTGTATTACATCAAAATGAAACAATGGATATGTCTTCCTGATGCCACCATTTGAAGGTGGACAAAACAAGGAAACTCAGCAGTGGAAAAAAGAAGGTGAAAGAATTGCCAATAATATCAGTAGTGAATCTCTACGAGAACAATGGAAGGCATAAGTATGACCATATATATAACATATGTAATTTTTTTAGTGTGCTTTGCCAGCCAAACCTTTTTCATTTGAAGTATTTGTAAGTTATTGATGGAGGAGGTACTGATGGAAATGGAAATAGAAAGCATGGGAAATGCATGTTACATACATGTTTTTACAGATTCCATGGCTAATTGTATTTTTCCAGATATTGGTTTTATTTTATGGACTTTTTTCTTCCACTGTGTTTCTACTTCTGAAAATGCTCTTATTAAATTCACAATGACATCATCGTTCAATCCAGTTCACACTTGCTCTTTTTCTTATTGGATCTTTTGGCCACATTTCATACAGTTGATCCTCCTCTTCATCAAATGCTCTCCTTCCATGACTTTCAATTCCTCTTCATTCTCAACCACTTGTAAGACTCTTTCTGACTTTTCTTTTTCTATGTCCCTTAGAATAGAGAATTAAGAGTTTTATCAACCACCTTCATCTCATTTGCGAGTTCACCCAGATAGTTCAAAGCTGATGATTCCCATATTATAATTACTGGACAACATTTTCTTTCCTGAGCTCCATACTCATGTTTCCAATAAACTTTTTGATAGCTCTTTCTCAATGGTAAATGCTGTCTTGCATCTTAAAGCAAAAATATTTCTATGCTCCTAAACCTGCCTTTCTTCCTGTATTTGTTATTTTGTCCAATCACACTAATTATAACAAATTGCCCAGACTATACAGTCCAGAAGATATGCTAGCCTACTGTCTACTACTCATTTACCACATCCAGTCAGTCATGAGGCCATCTTCAGTCTATCTGGATGCTTCTCAAAACCATTTTCTTTCCTCCTTTATTGTTATGGTTAAAACAAATTCCCTAGTAAATATTTTTTATGGAATACAAGAATTGGGTGTGAGGAGAAATAAAGCAAGGAAAAAAAAGAGAACGAATCAGTGAACACAATATTTATCTGGGTGCCTCTAAGTGTGATTGTTAGACACTGGGAACCCATCCCCCGAGATCCTATAACCTATATTTAAAGGCCTGAAGAGATGAGAGGTTAAGGAAAGATTGGGAGAATTTATCAAAAAAAAAAGCTCAGTAGTCAGTACTGACTATGTTCAACAAGTGAATTAATAAAATAAATATTTTACTTGCTTTGAAAGTTTACTTGAATTGTTACTCTCTCTCTCTTTTTAATATCAAGAGTTTGATGCTTAGTGAAAGAATTGTTTTCCAGTTCTTTTCTTTTCCCCAGTCATTTTCCCTGTCTTATTCTGTTTGTGAGTTGGTGAAATTAGCTCTGGAACACCAAAAGCAGTTTCTTCTTCATTCTATAGGTATTTTAGATATCAAGAACGTTTCAACATTACATTGAGAGAACTGTGACAGTGTTTTCATAACCCTGTGATGAATCCAAAATTTTTAGGAAACTACACAATAATTGATAAGAATTACTATTAACAAGGGCACCTGGGTGGCTCAGCTGGTTAAGTGTCTGACTTTTGATTTTGGCCCATGCTTGGGATTCTCTTTTCCTTCTCTCTCTCTGCCTCTACCCCACTTGCACAGGCGCTTTCTCTATCTCTGTCTCAAAATGAATAAGTAAACTTAAAAAAAATTACTATCAAGCTGAATGGGTGGCTCAGTCGGTTAAGTGTCCGACCTCAGCTTAGGTCATGATCTCAAGGTTCGTGGATACGAGTCCTGTGTTGGAATATGTGCTGACAGCTCAGAGCCTGGAGTCTACTTCAGATTCTGTGTCACCCTCTCTCTCTGCTCCTCCTCTGCTCATGCTCTCTCTTGCTTTTGCTCTCAAAAATAAATAAAAACATTTAAAAAATTACTATTATAGAATTGTGGGACTGAGCGATTGCTCAGTATATAGCATGTGCTTATTCATGAACAATAATCATGATATTTTTAATGTAATGAAGAGAATATCATATTATCTTTCTGAATCAATTGATACAGAATGTTCATTCTTTCTTTAGTATGTGGAAGAATATGTAAAAATATCTTTAGCAAAACTATCATTGGATATGTGATAGAGAAGCAGGACTAATATAAGGAAATGGATAGTTCTATTTATGTAGTGAGGTCACTTTTTCTTTTTTCTTTTTTTTTATTTTTTACTACTTGTAATTGCAAGTGCTTTCATTATTTAGAAAGATAGTTTTTAAGTTAGAGAAAATATGATACTTAAAGTAAAATGTGTGAGCCCTCTAATTAATGAAGCTATTGTTGTGTTTTTAAAAGCTTGTGTGAAAAACAAGGAGAATAATTTTATTAAAAAAATTTTTTAAGTTTATTATGAGATAAAGCATGTGCACATATGTGCACATGAGTGAGTGGGGAAAGGGCACAAAAGAGGGAGGGAGAAAATCCCAAGCAGGTTCTACAGTGAGCATGGAGCCCCATGTGGGGCTTGATCTCATGAATTGTGAGATCATGACCTGAGACAAAGTCAAGTGTCAGTCACTTAACTGAGTCAGCCATACAAGTGCTTCACGTCTGACTTACTTCACTTAGTATATACCCTCTAGGTCCCCCAATGGTATCACAAATTGCAAGATTTCATTCATTTTTATGACTGAGTAATATTTAATCATACATATAGCACATCTTCTTTATCCATTCACATATTGATGGACACTTGGGTTGCTTCCATATCTTGGCTATTGTAGATAATGCTGCAATAAAATAGGAACACATGTATCTCTTCAAACTGGTGTTTTCATTTTCTTTGGATAAATACTCAGAAGTGGAATTGCTGGATGATATGGTAGTTCTATTTTAAATTTTTTTGAGGAAAATTTCAAACTTTTTTCCATAGTGGCAGTGCCAATCTACATTCCCACTAGTAATGTACAAAGTTTCCAAAAATAGGACAATTTTAAAAAGGAGAAATTTGTCCTGTCTTTCCTATTTCTGTGTTATCTAAAATATACCAAAGAGATAAGAAATTTTCTCTTTTACTTTATCTTTTTACTTGTTTCTTTTCTTGTTTTCCCCTTGTCTTTGCTGAGAATAAGATTAATTTAGGGGATCTTGGGGAAAATGGGGAATAAAAAGCTATCAGAGAATACATCACTCTCTTTTGATCCTGAATTGATTCCAATGTGTCATGCTTATTTTATTTCTTCACTCATTATTTCTATTACTAGATAGTTGTTATTAAATCATTATTAATTTTGAAGGTTCCTCCTATGCAGGAGGTATATATATTCTCTTTATTTTCTTTAGAAGTCTTCGTGCTGAGAGGAAGGAAAATATGGCCTGGAAATCTGGAAGTCTGTATCAATATTTTAATTAAGGAATAGTTAGTACTTATGTGGATTAAAATAATGCTAATACAAAGCATTTTACCATAAATAGTTTCTGGTTAGTGTTGGAAGAGTATGCAAACTTATTTCTACCTCCACAACTACTAAACATTAAGAAGGATAAAAGACTTGTATGTGTAACAGCTCATTGATGAACGGTCTGTATTAGAATTTTAAATTTTTTTTTAATGTGTTGTTAATATTTATTTATAAATACCTAGGTTTAGTTGTTCCTATTTTTTTTATACAAATAGTTTATTGTCAAATTAGTTTCCACATAACACCCAGTGCTCATCCCCACAAGTGCCCTCCTCCATGCCCACCCCTCCTCCCCCCCACATCCACCAGTCCTCAGTTTTTGTCAGCATTCAAGAGTCTCTCATGGTTTGCCTCTCCCCCTTTCCCCCACCATTTCTGCCCTTCTTCTCCCCCTTGGTCCTCTGTTAAGCTCCTCCTAATCCTCCTATACTTGCACACATATGATATTTGTCTTTCTCTACCTGACTTATTTCGCTCAGCATAACACCCTCAAGGTCCATCCATGTGGCTACACATGGCCAGATTTCATTGTTTCTCATTGCCATGTAGTATTCCATGGTATAGATGAACCACATCTTCTTGATCCATTCATCTGTTGATGGACACTTAGGCTCTTTCCATGTTTTAGCTATTGTGGAGAGTGCTGCTATGAACATTGGGGTACATGTGCTCCTATGCATCAGCATTTCTGTATCCCTTGGGTAAATTCCTAGCAGTGCTATTGCTGGGTCATAGGGGAGTTCTATTGTTAGTTTCCTGAAGAACCTACACACTGTTTTCCAGAGGGGCTGTACCAGTTGAAATTCCCACCAACAGTGTAGGAGGGTGCCCGTTTCTCCACATCCTCGCCAGCATCTAGAGTTCTCTGATTGGCTCATTTTAGCCACTCTGACTGGCGTGAGGTGGTACCTCAGTGTGGTTTTGATTTGTATTTCCCTGATGAGGAGGGATGCTGAGCATCGTTTCATGTGTCTGTTGGCCATCTGGATGTCCTCTTTGGAGAAGTGTCTGTTCATATCTTCTGCCCATTTCTTCACTGGGTTGTTTGTTTTTCGGGCATGTAGTTTGGTGAGTTCCTTGTAGATTCTGGATATCAACTCTTTATCTGATATGTCATTTGCAACTATCTTTTCCCATTCCGTTGGTTGCCTATTAATTTTCTGGGTTGTTTCCTTGGCTGTGCAGAAGCTTTTAATCTTGATGAGGTCCCAACAGTTTATTTTTGCTCTTGATTCCCTTGCTTTTGGGGATGTGTCAAGTAAGAAGTTGCTGCGGTGGAGGTCAAGGAGGTTGTTTCCTGCTTTCTCCTCTAGGGTGTTGATAGTTTCCTGTCTCACGTTCAGGTCCTTTATCCATTTTGAGTTTATTTTTGTGCATGGTGTGAGAAAATGATCTAGTTTCATTCTTCTGCATGTTGCTGTCCAGTTCTCCCAACACCATCTGTTAAAAAGGCTGTCTTTTTTCCATTGGATATTCTTTCCTGCTTTGTCAAAGATTAGTTGGCTGTATACTTTTGGGTCCACTTCTGAGTTCTCAATTCTGTTCCATTGGTCTATGTGTCTGTTTTTGTGCCAATACCATACTGTCTTGATGATGACAGCTTTGTAGTAGAGGCTAAAGTCTGGGATGGTGATCCCTCCCGTTTTGGTTTTATTTTTCAGGATTACTTTGGCTATTCGGGGTCTTTTGTGGTTCCATACAAATTTTTGGATAGTTTGTTCTAGTTTTGAGAAGTATGCTGGTGCAATTTTGATTGGAATTGCATTGAATGTGTAGAGTGCCTTAGGTAGTAATGACATCTTAACTATATTTATTCTTCCTATCCATGAGCATGGAATGTTTTTCCATTTCTTTGTGTCTTCTTCAATTTCCTTCATAAGTTTTCTATAGTTTTCATCATACAGATCTCTTGTATCCTTGGTTAGGTTTATTCCGAGGTATTTTATGGTTTTTTGTGCAATTGTGAATGGGATCAGTTTCTTGATTTCTCTTTCTGTTGCTTCATTGTTGGTGTATAAAAATGCAACCGATTTCTGTACGTTGATTTTGTACCCTGCAACTTGGCTGAATTCATGGATCAGTTCTAGTAGGCTTCTGGAGGAGTCTGTCGGGTTTTCTATGTAGAGTATCATGTCATCTGCGAAGAGTGAAAGTTTGACTTCCTCTTTGCCAATTCTGATGCCTTTGATTTCCTTTTGGTGTCTGATGGCTGATGCTAGGACTTCCAGCACTATGTTAAACAGCAGTGGTGAGAGTGGGCATCCCTGTCGTGTTCCTGATCTCAGGGGGAAAGCTCTGAGTTTTTCCCCGTTGAGGATGATGTTAGCTGAAGGCTTCTCATAGACAGCT
The DNA here is from genome assembly GCA_017311185.1 of Proteles cristata cristata. Classification (NCBI taxonomy): domain Eukaryota; kingdom Metazoa; phylum Chordata; class Mammalia; order Carnivora; family Hyaenidae; genus Proteles; species Proteles cristata. The sequence continues at coordinate 2,346,809 of JAESUZ010003683.1, read as the reverse complement.
TTGATGATGTTTAAGTAGGTTCCTTCTATCCCAACTTTCTCGAGAGTCTTTATTAAGAAGGGATGCTGTATTTTGTCAAATGCTTTTTCTGCATCTATTGACAGGATCATATCGTTTTTATCTTTTCTTTTATTGATATGATGTATCACATTGATTGATTTGCGAATTTTGAACCAGCCCTGTAACCCAGGAATGAATCCCACTTGATCTTGGTGGATGATTCTTTTGATATGCTGCTGGATTCGATTTGCAAGGATCTTGTTGAGAATTTTTGCATCCGTATTCATCAAGGATATTGGCCTGTAGTTCTCTTTTTTTGCTGGATCTCTGTCTGGCTTGGGAATCAGTGTGATGCTGGCTTCATAAAATGAGTCTGGGAGTTTTCCTTCGCTTTCTATTTTTTGGAATAACTTGAAAAGAATTGGGATTAATTCTGTTTTAAATGTCTGGTAGAATTCCCCAGGGAAGCCATCAGGTCCACGATTCTTATTTGTTCGGAGATTTTTGATCACTGATTCAATTTCTTCACTCGTTATGGGTCTCTTCAGGTTTTCTATTTCTTCCCGTGTGAATTTTGGTAGTGAGTGTGTGTTTAGGAATTTGTCCATTTCTTCTAAGTTGTCCAGTTTGTTGGCATATAATTTTTCATAGTATTCCCTGATAATTGCTTGTATTTCTGAGCGGTTGGTTGTAATAAGTCCATTTTCATTCATAATTTTGTCTATTTGGGTACTCTCTCTTTTCTTTTGGATAAGTCTGGCTAGAGGTTTGTCAATTTTGTTTACCTTTTCAAAAAACCAACTCTTGGTTTCATTGATCTGTTCAATTGTTTCTTTGGTCTCTATGTTGTTTATTTCTGCTCTAATTTTTGCTATTTCTCTTCTTCTACTGGGTTTAGGGCGTTCTTGTTGCTCTGCCTCTAGTTCCTTTAGGTGAGCTGTTAGATTTTGGACTTGCACTTTTTCTAATCTCTTGAAATAGGCCTGGAGAGCAATGTACTTTCCTCTTAGGACTGCCTATGCCGCATCCCATGGATTTTGAATTGTTGTGTTTTCATTTTCATTTGTTTCCATATATTTTTTAATTTCATCTCTAATTGCCTGATTGGCCCATTCATTCTTTAGAAGGGTGTTCTTTAACCTCCATGTTTTTGGAAGTTTTCCAGACTTCTTCCTGTAATTGATTTCAAGTTTCAAAGCATTGTGATCTGACAGTGTGCATGGTATGATCTCTATTCTTTTATATTTATTGAGGGCTGCTTTATGTCCCAGTATGTGATCTATCTTGGAGAATGTGCCATGCACACTTGAGAAGAAAGTAAATTCCCTGGCCTCAGGATGTAAAGTTCTAAATATATCCGTCAGCTCCATCTGGTCCAATGTATCTTTCAAGTCCATAATTTCTTTAGTGATTTTCTGTCTGGTTGACCTATCCATTGCTGTAAGCGGAGTATTAAAGTCCCCTGCTATTAGCACATTCTTATCTAGAAGCTTGTTTCTGTTTGTCATTAATTGCCTTAGATATTTAGGTGCTCCCATATTCGGTGCGTAGACATTTATGATTGTTAGTTCTTCCTGATGGATGGACCCTGTAATTATTATGTAGTGCCCTTCTTCATCTCTTGTGATTGTCTTTAATTTAAAGTCCAGTTTTTCTGATATAAGTATGGCTACTCCGGCTTTCTTTTGATTTCCTGTAGCATGATATATATTTCTCCATCCCCTTACTTTTAATCTGAAGGTATCTTCCCGTCTAAAATGAGTTTCTTGTAGACAGCATATAGATGGATTTTGTTTTTTAATCCATTCTGCTACCCTATGTCTTTTGATTGGAGCATTCAGCCCATTTACATTCAGTGTTATTATTGAAATATGTGGGTTTAGAGTCTTTGTATCTTTTGTAGGATTCATGTTTGTGGTGGTGTCTCTGGAGTCTTTGTTCCTTGCAACCTTTCCTTCACAGCATCCCCCTCAGGATTTCTTGTAGGGCTGGCTTCGTGGTGACAAATTCTTTCAATTTCTGTTTGTTTGGAAAGGTTTTTATCTCTCCTTCTATTTTGAATGACAGGCTTGCTGGATAGAGGATTCTTGGCTGCATATTTTTACTGTTCATCACATTGAAGATCTCTTGCCATTCCTTTCTGGCCTGCCACGTTTCAGTAGATAGGTCTGTCACCACTCTGATGGGTTTCCCTTTATAGGTGAGGGCCCTTTTCTCCCTAGCTGCTTTCAAAATTCTCTCTTTGTCCTTGTATTTTGCCATTTTTACGATGATATGTTGTGCAGAAGATCGATTCAAGTTACGTCTGAGAGGAGTCCTCTGAGCCTCTTGTATTTCCACATTGACTTCCTTCCCCAGGTCGGGAAGTTCTCTGCTATAATTTGTTCCAGGACTCCTTCAGCACCTTTCCCTCTCTCTTCCTCTTCTGGGATTCCTATGATATGGATATTGTTGCGTTTGACTGTGTCGCTGAGCTCTCGAATTCTTCTTTCCTGTTCCTGGATCAGTTTGTCTCTTTTTTTGTCAGCTTCTTGTTTTTCTATCATGGTGTCTTCTAAATCACTATTCTCCTTTCTGCCTTTTCAATCCGTGCTTTGGAGGCCTCTAATTTATTATGTATCTCATTTATTGCATTTTTTAATTCTTCATGCCTATTTTTATTTTCCATTCTGTCTGTAGCCATAGTTTCTTTGATGTCCCCTATGTTTTTTTCAAGCCCTGCTATTAATTTCACCATTATTATTCTAAAATCTTGTTCAGTTATGCTGCTGATATCTGTTTTGAGCAGTTCATTAGCTGTCATTTCTTCTTGGAGTTTCTTTGGAGGAGAGCTCTTTCGTTTCGTCATTTTAGTTAGCTTTCCGGCTCTTGTTGGTTTTAAAGACCTGTTATGCTCTCTGTTTCTATGAGCACTGCTATATCCAAGAAGACTCTTTGACTTTCCAGGGCCTATCCTTTCAGAGATTGTTTTTTGAATGGTATCCCTCGGTCACTCTTGTTGGGACCTTAGTTATTTTATTTTCCTATTCGTAGTGATATTTGGGACTCTTCACCTTGTGTACTCTAGCTTGTTTCTTGAGGTAGCCCTGGAAAAGAAAACAGACAGACAAACACACAGGGAGCAGGAGCACACAAATGCACAGGCTGATTCAACTAACATGCAAAGTGAGAGGGAAAACGAAAAAGTTAATAGAAAAGACGGAGGAGGGAGGGCGAATAGGGAGCATAAAATACATAAAAGGGTCAAAAAGGGGAAAAGAAAAGGAAAAAAGAAGAAAACCGATGGACAAAGAACGGTTTAAAGCATATACCTGGATTTCCCAGCTACAGTTAAATAGCCGTGTGTATGCAGTGCTGGTTGAAGAGCATAGAGAAAAAGAGAGAAGGCAGGGCGAGACAAGGTAGAATTGGAAATAGAATGAACAGGCAGAAGGGATAAGAAGCTTTTTTCAAAGAGGTAAAGGGTAGAATATGGTTGGATAGGTGAGAGAATGATGCTGGAATTATCCAGAGAAACTGTATAGTCTAATTACTCCTGAGAGAAATAGCTGAAAAAGTCGGTAGGTGTAGAATTTACATTTACAGAATGGACTTGTTGTGATTGTTTAAGCAAGCTGGCGACCAGAGTTAATCAGGTCAGTGTTTTGGGGAAAAAAGCGAGAAAAGAGAAAGAAGAAGAAAAAAAGAGAAAAGAAAGGGGAAAAGAAAAAGAAAGAAGAAAAAAAAGGAAAAAAACAAAAAAAAAGGAAAAAAAAGGAAAAAAGAAAGAAGAAAAGAAAAAAAAAGGGAAAAAGAAAAAAAAAGGGAGGAGGGCACTTCTCAGGCAGGGATGGGCGTGGCGTGATCCGATGCCTCAGGCGGGGGTTCTGCCTTGGCGATTGTGGGGAGGAGAGTGACGGTGCTCCAGTCCCTTCTTGAACCCCGCGCTGCAGCTCGCTTTTTTTTTTTTTTTTGGCGTGTCAACTCCCCGTTCCGGGGACGCAGCCGAAGTTGGTTGCACTCTTCAACCCAGGCCAGTTCCAATCTCCAAATCCCAGTCCGCGCCCCGCTGAAGTTGCCTTAGACACAGCTTCCCAGACAACCCCCTCGGGCTATTCCAGGCTCCCTGCTGAGCTCTGGGGGCGGAGTCAGTATCGCTGCTTCCTTCTCTGGGTCGGGCTGGTGCGCATGCGCGGGGACTTGCCTGCAGGGTCCGCGTAGCCTGAGCCCGCTGAAGTGAGGAAAACCGGGTCTCTCTATGGCTTGTCATCCGAAACACGGACTCACTGGCAAATTTCCCAGTTTTTAGCTCTTTGCCTTCCCTCTCGAGTTCCAGTCAGCCAGGAGCGGGGACGCCCGGTGTCTGCGCGGCTCTTTCAGGGGTCCCAGCTGCCCTGGAGCTACAATGGCGGCAGGCGCGCCCGCGCCGCTTTAAAACCCAACCTCCAGGAGCGGCACAAAGAAGCAGTTTGTGTGATCAGCCTCCCCCAGGACCAGTTGTCGCGAGGGGACCTGGTGTGCAGGTATTTGGCAAGTTCGGTCTTTCTATACACCGAGCGGAGATTTTTCTGTCTCAGACTCTCTCCTTTTCCCCTCTCACTCCCCATAGAGGGTAGAGGGGGATCGCCTCCCACCGATCCCGGGAGGCTCCGATCCCGGCCCGATTTTACCTTCCCCGGTTCGCACTCACGTTAGAAGGCTTTCTCAGTGGATTCTGCGTCCTTTTTCTCCCAGTCTCTCAGGTTTTGTATGGTTTCCAATGGCTTCAGATCTTTTCTGTGTGATGTATGGGCGCGAGTGCAAGTAAGGAGCTCCTTACTTCTCCGCCGTCTTGCCCCGCCTCCGATCTAGAATTTTAAATTTTTTATTATTATGTTGTGACACCCATATAAAAATAATTAAATAATAATGATCTCACATAAATGGTTTAATAAAAATAAAAGCAGATGTAAGTATTATGAGGGTTAAACTTTCCTAACTACTGGCATGTGTTGAAAGAAAATCATTAAAAGTGTGTAATTGAGAAGTCACTGAATTTACTTCAGCTAGATTGGTTTCAAATTGGTAAGTAATTTACTTTTGAGGTCAGGTGTGAATTTTAAACTAAAAAAGATGAATTACATTACTATTATTAAAAACAAAGTCAACTGACCTCATAACAGGGAGAGTAACCTGAATTATCTGGGTGGGCCTAATGTAATCACATTAATGTTTGAAAGCAGATAGAAAAAGTAAAAAAGTCAGAGATGTGTCAGAACGAGAAATTAGAGAGCTCTGAAACATTACAGGAATGCAATCAACTGCTGGAGAGGGACTGCATGGGAAGCATTAGAAGGAATGTAAGTAGCCTCCAGGAACAAAGATGGACTCCCAGCTGACAGCCAGTGAAGAAACAGTCGCGAAGAAATGGCTACTCCCAACAACATGATTAAGCTTGGAAGCAGATTCTTCTCAGAGCCTTCCAAGGAGCCTTCCATTTGGCCCACACCTTTATTTCAGTCTTACGAAACCTGAAGCAAAGAAAGCAGCCAAGCCAAACCAGACTTCTGACTTCAAGAAAGGTGAGATAAGAAATTTGCATTGTTTCAAGCTGCTAAAAAAGCAGAAAACAAAAAAACAAAACAAAACAATAACCCATGTGAGAACACTATTGTCTGTTGCTTGGTGTCAGGAAACATACACTGGCACTTACACAGTGAATCCTTTGCATCTGAAAGCTTTTGTGAGGATTAATTCCAAATAAAGAATAATAGATGAAGGCACAATTGAATAATTAGATCTAAATATAAACAAATAAAAGGGCCCATATTTTATATCTAAAGTCCAAAATAGTGTGACATTAACCGCTATTGATTGGATCATAACTTCAACCAAGATGTGCCAGAAAGAATGAAAATCTTTCTGACTATGATGCATTAGCATATGGAGTATACTTGTTGTGTTCACAGAAAACTTTTCCTGCAAATCATGGGTGTCTCTGTGTTTATTGTTTAAGTAATCTTTATATGATCATGAATGAACCAATAAGCTACGTAGATTTCTTTCTTAGTCACAATCATATATGTGACTTCAGAGCCACACAAGCTTGTTATTCCATTCTAACTTTCTCTAATTAGAGAAAATGTGATGGTAGCTGTAGATCAGAAGTCAATCTGATTCTCTTTTTAGCCACACTATATTCCCTAACTAATCTTTATCATATTATTTTCCAAATTTTCTATTACAAAAAACTTTCCAGTGAGTGACCTTGTGAAGCTATTTATTAGCATCCTGATTACAATTATTTGGTAATGACCCCTAGATATGTACTTCTAATCTGCTCCCTTCATTGATAGATTTTTTTTGTATCCAGCCATTATGCTGACATCTGCTCTCAAACAAAATCTACAGTAATCATTAAAAAATTTTTCACCCTAAGGTTTTTTTTTTTGCCTTAGTATCCCATCTTAGTTAAAAGAAAACAAAACAAAACAAAAACTAGGTATTTTCCTTTTTACTTTTTCTTTATGCAATCCTTTACCTCAATTTTATATTTATCCACTTATTATTACATCTCCACAACTACTACCTGACTAGGACAAGTCTCATCTCCCACCTGAAAACTTTATTTTATTTTTTTAAGTTTATTTTTTAACAATCTCTACATCCAATGTGGGGCTCCAACTCACAACCCCAAGATCAACAGTCTTCTCCTGACTGAACTACCCATAAGGCCTATACATAGATAATTTTAATACTATTCTCACCAGTTATCCTAATTCTTTACTTCTCATCCCTTTCTTCCCCACCACAGAACTGAGAGTGGCATTTTAGAACCAAAGTTAGATTATGTCACGTTGCTCTTAAAACTCTCTAAATTACTTATCATTGGAATTGAAGTTCAATCTCCTTACTGTGGCCTTTGAGGCTTTATTTGAATTTGTTCCTGAGTAACTCTGACTTTCTTTCCCACCTCTTTTGCCCTTTGTTGAGTTTGGCCACTCCAAACTTCTTCCTATACTTCAACTGTAACAGATTTCTTTAGATTCGACTCTAAGTTCCAGCTCCTCAGAAGCCATCCTTGACTATTATCTAAAGTAATTTCATTCTACATCCATTATTTGAACTAATTTTCATTAAAGTACTATATTATCTGATTATGTATATGCTTATGCCTCTGCCTTCTTGAATATAAATTCCATATTAGCAGTGACATTGCTGTCTCCTTCCATGTTTCTATATCTTCCAACAGCATTGAGCACATAGTAGTCTTTCCATAATATTTTGTAAATAAATGAATGAATATTCTTAGAATGCATTCTTAGAAGTAGAATCCCTGGACCAAATGTAATAAAGTTTTTCTCCTGGAGCAAACAACTAAATATCTTTCATAAATACTATGTTAACTTTTAATTCAATGGATGAGAGTATCTGTTTTCAAACACTCATCAAAGAAACAAGATTACACTAAAAAGAAATACAACCAATTTGTTGGATAAAAAATAATATCGCATACATTTTGAGTTCTTTATTGTGGAGTTTGAATTATTTATTATTTATTTTTTGAGGTCTTACTTTTGTTGCTAACTTATATTTCTTCTTTTGAAATCATTGGTACTATCACCAATGATTTCTAACTTTGGCTGGACATGATAATAACCGTGTAAGTAATAAAACAAACTAACTAATATCTAGGTCGCACTTTAAAAATTCTGATTTAATTTGTCCAGAGTGGACCCTGGTATTTTTTAGAAAAACTGCTTCAGGGGTTAATATGTTTTACCAGCTTTTAGAACCACTTGAAATTCATTAATAAGTATTTTGTGTCCTCAGACATACACCTTCAGATTTGAGCCCCGCTTTACAAAAATGGGAGAATAAACACTGGCAAAAATAAACACTATCATAAGATCTATATTATTTCTTTATGCTCTCTTTATGTGTGATAGTTATTAAACTGTTTTCTCTCAGCTTCAGAGCCACCCTTTCACACTCTGCTTTGTAAAGCTGGTGCTGAAACTCCAGCTGGTTTCTCCTTTGCCAGCTGGTTCCTGTTAGGTTCTGCCAGTAGATGGTGACACAGAGAGACTAGAGGGTTGGAGGCAAAGGAAGAGACTCTGGATACTACTATGGAACATTTCTTCACCTAAAGGCAGCAGTTTGCTACAGTTGAAGAAGCCAGTTCTGAGTTACAGGTTTTCCAGCAACAGCAGAACCAGTCTCATTAAAGACAGCCTCCTCAGAGTTTTGAATCTCAACTCCTTAGGGTCCCTCCTCTGAGGCTCCAATAATATGGGAACCCTGATCCTTTTGCAGAGATCTGATTCACATTCCCACTGGGCCCCTTCACCAAGATTCTAAACTCTAGTAATTTCAACCTTGCCCTCTTCTCCTCCCAGCCTCAAGTTAGCACAGCTTCCTGCAGTTACTACTTCACAAAACCTCCATGTGTTTTTTTTTTCCTGATACCTGGTTAGCACTTATTTATATGAAATCCTCTCTGTTCACATAGCTTGTGTGACTTCTACATCCTGACTGGATTGTGACTAACAAAGAAGGACTGAATCACAGGCTAATTAAAATGTCTAAGGCATATTTCAGGCTATATTTCAGTTTCTAAAAGAGTCCTTAGAGTTATGGGAAGAAAGAGTTAAGTGGCCTTCTGATGTTGGTCCCAAAGGTACAAATTTTAGCTCTTTGGCTAAAAACGAAACAAAACAAATCCTCTTTTTTTTTTTTTTTTTTAATATAGTGATCTCATTCTAGCCACACATTCATGTATTCTTGAATTGCCTGGCGAGGTTCTTGGTTGCAGACCAGGCACGGTAATGAGTGACATGTTATAATAAGGGTGCAGTGCAGAAGAAAACATGATGAAAAGATTATAGTATTAGAAAAAGAATCAGTACTGTGGGCTATTTCTGAATGTATTTCTGAACGTGTAATTTTTATTTGACTGTTTCTTCTTTTTCTAAAATGATAAAATAGTTATTCTCACCCTACTTACATGATGTGTTTTTTGACAAAAATAGGAAATCATATAACTAAAAATATGTGAGTGGTAAGAATTACTATATTAATAAATATTTAAATGTGTGTAATTAAAAAAAATTAAAGCATATATACAACAGTCTAGGCATATTATTAACCTTTCATTGACTGTGTTCATCCCTTCTCATCTTGAGTGCAGGAATTACAAATTAAGTCTTATTTAATATCTCTCTGTATTCAGATGCATATAGACATATATTTTGAACCATTAGACTTGCATAAATTCTCATTTGAATTGCTAGACACTGGAAGTTAGGTACTTTGCCTCATGTTCTTACTCATTTATCCTTGAGTAATACTGGTATCCTCAATATCATAGGGGGACAAAAAGTATTCTGTCATGGTCATAATTATTGATACCAAGAACTGAGTGGAGGCTCACACATTTGCATAGCAGTTTCAAGGAAATGACTAAAGTGATATTCAAATATTTAGATCCAAAATTAAATACAAAAATAATAAGCTTGAAGCACTTTGCAAAGTTATTGGCACATAATAAACATTTTAAAAGATTAAAAATGGCCATTTCTAATATTTGAAGCAATATTAACATGACTGTGCTAGCTTTAACTCTCTCAGCAAGATTGGACAGGAGGGAGAAGTGGGACAATATAGTGACATCTAAGGAACAGAAACTAAAGTGCCAATTGTCCACTCAAGATGCTGTTACCTTGGTTTTCTGGTTTTGAGTAAAAGCCTCTTTGTCTTGTCTTAGAAAATAAATCAAGGACCATATACCGCCAATGATTCTGTGACATCTTTGCATGTTTGTGAGACTAGACATTTAGAAACTACTTTTGGACACAATTTTCCCTCTTTTTGCTTCTGAGAATTGGTTCTTATTGCCTGCAATGGATATCAGCTGTGGCTGCACCAACTGGCACCAAAGAAAGCTCATGTGGAAGGAAACTTTCCATTTGGGGCACAAATTCTACCTATTTGCCAGATTTTGTGCCAAGAAAAAAAATATGAAAGCAATCTATCTGTAACACACCAAATACAGAAAATAATTCTTCCTAAGCATAGCAGAAAACATTTATTGAATCTGTGATAATCCCAGGCTTTCCCGTAAACCAACCTTTATAGCCTGAGGGGTACAATTGAGTGAGCATCAACTCTTTCTACACAGGAAGCATTGACAGCAAAGCCCGACACCTGACATTCTATGTGCCTTCTTCACGCCAGGCGGATCTGAACCCCCCACTGCCGGCCTCCTCTGTCTCTTGTCCGCGTTACCTCCTGCCTCCATTCTGCAGAGGCACTGATAGCAGCAAACCTCAGTCATTGCAGTTGTCTTGGCACGGACACTCAGATGTGCTGTTCTCTGGCTGCTCGCTCTGACTATTGGCAGACAGGATGAACAGGCTGCAGAATCAACCCCATTAGTGTCAACCTAATCCCCTGTAATGGGATCCACACTGGCCAAGATTAGGCACCATTCCCCATCCCCACCCTCATGTACTATGTCATCCCAGCCCAGTATCGAGCCGTTAATAGAAGGGATGATAGCATTGTTTGCCGCCACCTTTTGAGGAAAACCAGAACAATGCCATTGGGAATTGGATGTTGTATGTGCAAAAACCGAGCAAAATCTTAATGTTTACAGTGAAAGGAGATAATTGAGATCTGTTCACATATATGTTCCTAGACAAACCTTTTTTTTAGAACAGTGTTGCTGGTGCCACTGCTATTATAGTACAAATATTCAAGAGAAAATATAAGCTTTTTGAACAGGATTGTGTAGTTGTGTAAGAGAGAGAGAGATACAGAAAGAGAGAGAAAGACAGGGAGAGAAACAGAAAGAATGAGGATGATGATCACTTGTGACACACTTGCATTAGGGGAGGGATGGGTAGAAATTTAGTTAATGTTCGCTGAGGGTGGAGGCTTTGAGACTCATCAGAGATGGCACTAGATCTCTAATTATTAAAAGTCCTTAGAATATTTTACGAGGCAAGAAATAAAGTTTTTAGATTAAGTCCTGTAAAAAGAGGGTGATCTTGATGAACTTTTGCAGCCCCTTACCATAAAGTTAAAAGTATCTTTTATAGCCTGATGGACTTCTTTGCCTGCTTTCTCTACATCTCCAGTTCAGGTCATTTTGAACATCAGAATGCACTGGGACGCATAGAAACCTGTGTTTTGGCAATAATACAGAAAAGCCAAAGTCTAAATGTCAGCAGAAAAACAATAAGTCACTTTGAACGTCGTTCACTAGTGACAATGGTCTTGCACTCCCAAGGCATAGTGGACATGAAACAACAGACAGAAGCATCAGGACATGAGCAGCTTGCCTCTGCAATCTAAATTTCCAAACTCTGTTGATGGAACTATGCTCCTCACCGATACACTCCAGTAAACCTTGTACCCCTTCTGGTTCAGCTGCTCCTTGATGCAGCACCTGCGCAAGTACATGTGGGACTAAAAATAGCGACAGCGAAAACTACATAGAAATCAAAAACAAACCCCGTTGTGTTCACAGTTTGTATTTCCATCTAACTCCTTGTAAGGACACCCACTTTAACATACTTTCTGAGATTTTATAGGTGGCTGCAGCGTTGGGTTCCTATTTCTTTCCATAGGACTTTGTTGTGTGTTTTTTCTCCCTTCAAGAATTTAAAGTTTTAGAGAGCTGAGTCATATTTGTCTACATTTTCAAGATTATATGGGCCTCCTCTGAAAGTTTTACATAATAAAAGTTTTCAATTGGGAAATACAGGCAATGGTGGACAGACTAAAGTTGATGTAATTAAAAGTAATTAAGATTCTCGGTGGGAGACGAGCTCAGAAGGAAGAGCCACAGAATGAATATACCTGAAACAGTCTCCATTGATCTTCCAATGGCCACTCAGAGTTATTACAACCAGGCAGAATAGGAGGAAAAGTTTTTTTTTTTTTATATTTTTATTCATTTCTAGGAGAGAGAGAGAGAGAGAGACAGCGTGAGCAGGGGAGAGTCAGAGAGAGAGGGAGTCACAGACTGAAACAGGCTCCAGGCTCCGAGCTGGCAGTCAGCACAGAGCCCAACGCGGGGCTCGAACCCACAAACCGTGAGATCATGACCTAAGCGAAAGTCGGACGCTTAACTGACTAAGCCACCCAGGCGCCCCATTAGGAGGAAAAGTTTTGATCTTAGTGAGGAATAAGCTCTGTGTGGACTCTCTGGGGGGATTCGAAGATCCTATTTGTTAGCTTTTGTCCCTGGAGTTTAGAATCATTTACATCAACTATAGCTCCACCCAATTCAGGTCATATTGAAGAAATTGGAAACAACAGATACGAAGGATGTTTTCATTCCTGACAGAGCTGCCCCTTTTAAACCTAAGTCTGAGCACACTAAATTAGACCTTACTAGAAACTCTTATTTCCAACTTCAGCAGCTATTCTTTTTATAAAAATGTCATGTTGTCCATCTGGAATTTAGATTTGTGATAAGAACAACACCAAAGAATCACAGGCTCCTGAGCCAAAGCAGATTACACCTTCCTCCTTCAACGAAAACTCCACCCCAATCATGAATTGTGGTGAAATGAGTTAATAGTCATATATATTTCAGGAAGAAAGGCAAAAACTCCCAAACTCAACACATGATTCTTTGGGCTCCTGTGGCTTGTCCTGCCCCACCTTTCTGTCTAATACCGTCATGTTTGCACTGAGAACTGCAGAACAGCACAGATGTCCCTTGAGTCATCCCCTAAATGACATTCAGGAGGCAGAATTAGTTTTAGACACTGCAGAAGTCTGGCAAGTATTGCCATGCTGAGAGAAAGCAACAACAACAAAATGGATAACTCTACCCTCCTTTCCAGCAGTTTTAGAGCATTCTGTGACATCATAAATGCAGAGTCGAGAAACAACGTACTTGAATAATTTGATCTGAAAGAATATTGTAAAATACTTCAGAGCCATCTTCTCCTTCTCTTGTGTAGATCTCTAATTAAGGGAAATTTAGACCATAGACATTTCTGACCTTATTGCATATATGTTTCAAGCATAATGATAACTCATTACTTTTGTGTGTAGCATAATGATTTTAAAGAGTTTTCCATGGTATTGGCTGAACTAATAGTTTATGTTGTAAACTGCTCAGTAGTATTATAGTGCATATGTACACCACCATATATTGTTTATTCACTTGTTGAGCATTTGGGTAATTGCCAGTTTGTGACTGTTATGAATAAAGCAGCTATAAACATTTTCGCACAACTCTTTTTTGTGTACGGATGTCTTAGTTCCTCTTAAGTAAATACTCAGCTGAAATTATTAGGGTGCAGTGTAAGTGACAAAATTGTTTAGTTTTCCAAAGTAGTATGTTTAATTTTGATCAGCCTAATTTATAATTTTTATAACTATGGTTTGCAGTGTCCTTTTCAAGAAAATATTGTTCTACTTCATAGCCACTAAGATATTCTCATGAACTTACCAAGTTTATATTTTAGCTTTCATGGTTAGGTCTGTGATCAATTTCAAAATAATTTTTGTACATAGTGTGAGGTAGCTCCTGCTATTTACCTTATTTTACATATTTATCCAGTTGTTTCAGTATCATTTGTTGATTTTCATTTCCCCAGTGAACTGCATTGCATTTCTGATGAAAATTAAGTTATTGTAAATTCTATTTCTGAACGCTTTATTTGGTCTATTGGATTCTTTTCTCTCTTTATACCAATATTTCACAGTGTGATTATAATACCTTTTTAGAAATTCTTGAAATCAGGCAATGAAAGTCTTTCAAATATATTTTTTTAAATAAGGGTTTTCTCAGGAACACCTGGGTAGCTCAGTCAGTTAAGTCTCCGACTCTTGATTTTAGTTCAGGTCATGATCTCAGGGTTTGTGGATTTGAGCCCTGAGTCACACCGTGCTCTGATAGCATGGATCCTGCTTGGGATTCTCTCTCTCATTCTCTCTTTCTGGCTCTCCCCGACTTATATGCACCACACACGCACACATGTTCTCTCTCTCTCTCTCACTCTCTCTCTCTCTCATTCTCTCTAAATAAATAAATAAATAAATAAATAATAAAAAGGTTTTTTCAGTTATAAGATAAATAAGTTCTGGGGATGTGATGTACAGCATGATGATTATAGTTACCAATACTGTATTATTATATATTAGAGTCTCTAAGAGAGTACATCCTAAAAGTTTTCAACACACAGTGCAAATTGTAACTATGTGAGATGATGACTATGTTAATTAACCTCATTGAGGTGATCATTTCGCAACATATTCATTGATTAAAACATCAATGAATGCTGCATACCTGAAACTTATGCATTGTTAATTATATCTCAATAAAGCTGGGGAAATTTTGTAAAAAATAATTTTGTTTATGCAAGATCTTTGCATTTCTATATACACTTTGAACTAGCTTCTAAATTGTTACCAAAATTTTTATGAGGCTTTTGATTGGGAGTATCTTGAAACATATAGATCAATTGGCAGAAATTGATATCACAATATTGTGTCTTAAAATTCATGAACATAATATACTTACCTATTTATTGAGTCCTCTTTTAATTTCTCTAAACAGTGTTTTGTAGTTTTTAGTGTAGAGGCTGTGCTTGATATTCATTAAATCTATTCCTAAGTGTTTTTATATGAGCTTCTAAATGTCCTTTATTCTCAAGGATCACAGTTTTAAGCTGTCTGTTCTCCAATGTATGAAAACAGTTACCTCATTTATTTTGTCTACTGTCTTGTTTATTCTGGTAGGGAAGTTTGACACCAGTTATTTCCTCATGACCAGAAATGAAAATGCTAAAACAATCCTTTTGGAAGAGAAAACATTTTATGTCTTCCTCTTTTCAAAACCTTGTTGTGGATCCTATTTCAATTACAGTGAAAGGCCTTACAGGCCTCTAGGATCTACGCAATTCACACACTATCCCTCCCAAGCCAACTCATTACCTCTCTTTCTGTTGTGGTTATCATGCCAGTTACATTAGGTTCACTATTGTTTCTCAGACTTTCCATGCAAAAACCAATGGGTCCTTTGCTCAGATGTCTTTTCTGCTTGTAGTAATCTTACACAGATATTTGGTTGATTCTCCCTGCTCTGTCAAACCTGTACATATATCTCATTCTCCCAATGGGGTCTACCAAATTCATGCTACTCAATAGTGGAAACTGGTCTTTCCTCTGCCTGGATATACCAATCCCTCTTACCTTATTCCACCTATTTTTTTTTTTTTTTTTGCCAATAACATTTGTTAACTTCCAATGTTCTTATAGGTAACTTTTAAAAAAATGTTTGTTCTTTATTGTCTTAGTATAGCATACCTGCCAGTACCTAGCAGACCTTTTACTATATTCCTGATTATACCCAAGAGCCAGTTTCTGCATCTTTGGGCTTAACAGTTTTCCTCTGGATCTATAAAAGGCTGTTCTGTGTGTGGTAGACTGAATGTGTGGGGAAATGAACAATCTAAAAGCAGCTCTCAAGCAACTTACATGAGTTAGTCCACAACTATACCAGTTCTCTCAGGCCTTTTCTGCCTAAGTCTCAAGGTTGTGTTTAATTTTTATTTCCCAGAGTTTCTTCCAATACTAAGTGACAATCTCACATGAAAATTGACATAAAAATGAATTATTGACTGGTTGCTTTTATATCCCTAATTAAATTGCCTGCTATTATACCTTCCAAAACATCTACTCCTAAATAAAGTATTTCCATTCAAACTCAGGATCTGATTTTGGAAAGAAAAAAATAAAGACTAGGACATCAACTAGAGTATACATTTCATGAAGGCAAGGATTTTTTTTCTTTTATTACTATTATTATTATTTTAATTGCTGTATCTCAAATCCCTATAATAGTGTCAAGTACAGATATTTGTGGAATGAATGAATGAACTTGGTCAATATTTTCCAGAAACATTCTCTAGTAATGATACTTACAAAAAGTATGAGTTTTCATTACTTCCAATATATTTTGTGTTTATAAATTTTCTGTTTATGTAGTTGGATCAATTGATCCTTTTTGAGATTGTTCCTATACCTTCACTCAAAATATTAAATTATGTTTTCTTCTAGTATTTTGTCTTTTAAAACTATATACACTTTTTACTTTACCCAGAATCTATTTGTATTTCAGATGACTGTTTTCCGTTTAATACAGATAGCCAATTACCACAGCACTGCTTCTTGAATGTATTGAATTCTATTTGGAAGAATGAGTCGGGTTTGACTAGGAGGACAAGGAAGGGAAGGAATTTTCAGCAAATGTAATCACATGGTAGAAGGCAAAAGTACAATTAAAAAATAGTGGAATCTAGGACCTATAAATAATTTAGCACATGACTGGAAAAATAGTTTGGAACTCTACTCTTAGTTCTGGATCCCAGTTCTATTATGCTACTGTATCTTTTAAATGAGCAGATGGTGCCTGTGGCAGAGATAGTAATCCTCACCAAGTAGTCCACATGCTCCCTTACATATCCTAGCCTCTCTTGCAGTTATGTTTAAACCATGTAATTTGTTCTGTACAAAAAACTTCAAGTGGAAATTATGGCAGTCCTGTCTGCGCTGATGAAGTAAAGAGTATGAGGCTACTCTAGTCTTCTTTTCTCCTTCCGTGGAGCTGTCAGGGAGCTGTGTTGAAAATGCCAGCTGAGATGGCAGAAACTTCATCAGCCTAGGACTATATGAGCAGAGTCCCTAGACAATCCGTGTGGGACATTTAAGGAGTGTGAAAAATAAGCCTTTATTGTATTTGATTTCTAAAATACAGGAGATAACTTTCTGCAGCATCGCTTACTTTGTCTTGACTAAAATTGTATCTAAGACCACAAAATCAAGTGAAACTCATTATCCTTCACTCCAAATCTATTGCCTCATCAAATTTTCTAATTTCTGTTAATGGCAGACTGGTTCCTTAGTTTTATAGGAATGGTCTGAGGATTAAATAAATGAATACATTTGGGGAACTTAAAATTTAGCAACCTCACAGTAAGAGTTTGATATTTTAAGTTTTGTTAGTTACTTGGGTGCAGAATCTTGGTTTTGCTTTTCCTTAAACCTTACTCTAATTTCATTAGTTACCAGCATATTTATTGTCTTCTAAAGTTAGCATTAAATCAAGCTGACTTCTATATCCTCTCCTGCCACCTTTGTTCAAGCTTGACTTAGTCCATTGTAATAGTCTTATAACTGGAGTGCCTTCCATTATAAGATTAGTTTTGCTATTATAGAGGAAATACAGTCAATCAGATTTCTCTCAAACTTAAATTGTTGAGTGCTTTTCTATTGCACATTAGGGCTAATTTTTCATTTCAGTTTCTCTGTGATGGAAGCCCAATTTACAATTAGGCTTGATTGTACATCAAACCCTACTATATTTTCTCTAACCCTACTATATTAGTATCCTCAAGCCACATCCTATATTTTTCTCCTTATATGCTTTATTGGGGTACAAGTGTTAGTTATTATGCAAATACTCTAAATCTTATTTACGTTCCAAGCTCAAATGTCACCCCTTCCTGAAAGTCTTCCATGGTTTCCCTAACTAGAAGAAACATTTACTGAATTCTATTTTTTTTATTTTTTTTAAATGTTTTATTTATTTCTAGGAGAGAGAGAGAGAGAGAGGCAGCGTGAGTAGGGGAGGGTCAGAGAGAGAGGGAGTCACAGACTCTGAGACAGGCTTCAGGCTCTGAGCTGGCAGTCAGCACAGAGCCCGACTCGGGGCTCGAACCCACGAACCGCGAGATCATGACCTAAGCGAAAGTCGGACGCTTAACCGACTAAGCCACCCAGGCACCCCGACATTTACTGAATTCTTAAGTCATATTGCATCTTCCTGAAATTGCTCTATATCTTTATCACACCTATATTATATGTTTGATATAGAGCATCATCTTTAATTTTTATTACCCCTTAAAATAGCCTCCTCTATCTCATGGGTGAATGATATGTGTTTCTTGAATATAGATGTATGTAAAAGCTAACAAATGAGAAGTTGGAAACTTTGCATGCTGAGTTTTGCAAAATCTACATATCTTTTGCAAAATTTAGTTGTTACTTATATATTTATTTAGGGTCTATTTTTAATTCAAATTATTTGATTGAATCCAGTGCATTTATTAAGTATTAAATAAAACATTCAAGTTATCTTCCTTTACTTTTCTACAAGGTTATATTTATGTCATTATTTTCTTAACAGAAAAATACATGACTAATTTAAATTTCCCTTATAAAAAAGCCTGAATTATAATGTATGTACAGAATCAACACGAAATAGCAAAATTAGAAAAAAAAATGGGTAGGGAACACTAGAGCTAAAGGCTGTTACACTTTGAAAAGAAGAATGAGGTATGAAAGTTCCTATAAAGCAGCTGCAGTTGTAATTGTTAATAAGAAGCCATGAAAGAGCGAGAAAGAACTATAAACGAGTCTTTTAAAAAGTAGAGAAATATGATAAATTGTGGTACTATGGATAGTCACAATTAGCAAAATGGAAATAATTAAATAAATCAAATGAGAGCACATATAGTGATAAATGAGGATAGACTGTCATTAGCATTTTCTTTCTATTGGTGAAGAAAAAATAAGGAGAGAAAGAATTTCTCTATGAAAATAAAAGATAGTGTCTATGTCCTATTATCGTTATTGAAATGGTGGTCTGACAGTGAGCTATCCACAGGGATGATAATCTACAAATAGGCAAATGTCCCTGAATCCTCAGGGATACAACCTCTATCGCATGACTGCCACTCAAGCAAGTACTTGGAAGATTTAGGTCACTAAAGACTAACCTTTTCCTGCCTGTGTTTTCCTTTGCCTAGTGTGGCTATGAATTACACAGCAGGGAAGGGTTTGTCTGTGCTCATTAAAGACACAGGATTGAACACATATGGTTTCCAAAACCTAAATTTAACTCTGGTAACCCTTTAGAATATACCTAAGAAAACAGTGACCTATGATACCAGTAATTCTTAAAAATATACCTGCAGAGGTATAGATTATTAGATTCAATTCTACATTAAAAAAAAAAAACAATAGAAAAAAATTGACTGTTGTCCTAGGACACATGGCTTAGTCTCATATTCCAGAATTGGTGTTGTGTTCACATATACCTCTGAAATAATGCAACTGTCAGGCCTGTGCCCTGAGCTCTCCAAAACTGACCTTATTAGTGTAATTTGTGCAGAAATGGGTATACTGACTTGTCTTTAGTTATTCCGAATCAAATTAAGTTAGAGCTATAGACTTAACTTAGAAGTCACAGTTATATGCTATTAACAGGCCAACAGTTACTGGCCTTCAGACACAGCTTTTACCCTAATAGCTATTGTTTTAAGTGGCTGCCTACATGTTAGAATTACTTTGATATGGGAAAGATGTATTAGTCAGGAAATATATATAAATTCTAAAGATACAAGCTTCATAACTGCTATGCTGTTCATTGGTACTAAAAATTACTGATTTATGGTTATTACTAAATTACATAAAGCTTCTTAGCCTAAGACAAGCTACCATTTTATTAATTTCTTAAAGAGATTATCTAAGCTCTACTCAAATATCTGAAACAACTTTCATCCCTATTGTGAGTAGCTACAACTACATGTATTTATACTTTGCTCCTTCAGCATGTATTGAAAGTCTCCTAATGGGAAATATTGTTTTCAGCATTAAGTATAAAACAATTGCGTAAGATAGAAGAAGCTCTGACTTAAGATTATATATAGTGGGCAAGGCAGGCAATAAACAAATAGATAACTACAGAATAATCAGTATAATATCTTGAATGTAAAATGGGATGATGTGCTAGAAATTAAGTGGGCGGGAAAGGCCTTCTTGAGAAGACAACATTTAAGTAAATTCTTGAATTTTGAGAAGTCAGTCAGTCAAATATCCTAGAATAAAGGCTTAGATTTGAATAAAATTGATGTATTTGAAGGACAGAAAGATGGTGAATATAGTGTACTGAGTTGGTGCAGAGTGGTGGGGAATGTGGTCAGAAGTTGGTAGGGGTAGATACTGGGGTCTATTGCATGTACCTAGGTTATATTCTAAGTTTAAAGGGAAGCTTTTGGTCAGTTTTAAGCAGAAGAATGAAACACTCTGATTTATATTTTTAAAAAAATCCTTCTGTTTGCTCTGTTGAAAATGGATTGGAAAGGGGCAAGAGTGGAAGCAGAGACATCAATTAGAAGTTTGTTGCAATAATCTAGGTGAAAAACAATGACTTGGGTGACAACAACAATGAAAGGTTAAGTTCATCAGAACTGCTTGGGAGTAGGGTCAGTGGGTGACGAACACAGTTCTTCTTTAAACATGTTAATTTGGGGATGCCTATTAGAACCCCAAATAGATATATCAAATAGATAGTTCAGTTTATTAATATCCAGTTCAAGTAAGACTTCAAGTGTGAATGCATGCATTTAGAGGTCAAAGGTGCATTGTTATATTTAAAGCCATGAGCTAAATAAAATTGTCGATGAATATATGGAGAAAATAATGGATTCTAGATCCAGTGAAAAGTCTAGTGGAAATAGAGAAGCCAGAATAGGAGACTGGGAAATGGCAGGCAGTAAAGAAGGAAGAGAACTAGGAAAGAGGTATCTTGGGTATCTGGAGCAGAAAAAAAAAAAAAAACCCAAAACAAACAAAGCTACAAGAAAGAAAGGATAGCCAGCAGTTTCAAATATTGCTGATTAGTTAAATAATATAAACACAGAGAAGCAATTCTGGGATCAATGGGAAGGGAAATGGGGTAGTGATTACAGGAGGACATGGAATCCAGAGAAAGTTTATTTTATTCAAGGTTGGTTACACGCTACTGGCAATGCTACAACAGAGAAAAATTGCTGCTAAAGAAAAGAGAATCATTGCAGAGTTTAAATTGTAGAAAGTGCATCTCATCCCAGGAATTTGGGATTTCTTTGGGTTGAATTGATAAGTTTGAGCTTGTGCACTGAAAAAGTAAGAACAAAATTCAGAATTGCCCAGCACAGTAGTAAGCCTGTAGCAACTAACCTGAAAAAGCGATCGAATGTGATTCATTACATTTCTAGAAAAATAAGCACTGCGAATGTGGTTGGCATAGATTAATTTATCATCCTACAGAGTGTTAACTTTGTGGAATGAAATTAATAGTCCAAATTGTACTAATTTTATATTATTTAATTGGAAAGAGTAGTATAGTCAGGGTAGAATTTTTGGTTTTGAATATAATTTAAAGAACATCTACTTCTATTATCTCATATTATAATAGGTGGAAACTTGGCTGTAAATTGTCCAAAGTCACACAGAGTAGCTATAGGTGGTGAAGAGGCTGTTGAAATATGATCTTCATACATCCTATCTTTTGAACCTTACCTAATAAATACATAGATTTAATGGAATATGGTGATTCACATCCGAGGAGTCTTCTAAATGTCCAAATACTTCTTCGGAAAATATGCTTTTGTTTTACTATAAACGATAAGTGTGTGTGTGTGTGTGTGTGTGTGTGTGTGTGTGTGTATGTGATACATACACACACATACAGCTTAGGTTTTTCACCCTCTTCAATGTTCCTATAATGTATTTTCAGAATATGTTTCCAGAAAGGTAAGTAACAAAATCATAGCAATATTTAATGACTGCCTTTTGAAGCAGTATCTTTACTCATCAATCCTATTTTTTTAGAACAGCCATTTACTGAACACTACTTTCATGCTACACATTCTGTTTACATTACTTGAAAACTTGACAGTTGTCATCAGGATAAGTCTTATTTTGCAATATTACACATTTAGGAAATAGAAACCTAGAGGTTTGAAATAACGTTCCTAAGCTCACTCATATTCATTGTTGGTGGCCAAATTTAGATTTGAACTTGCATATGTCTGATTTGAAAATCTCAATTTTTTCCCTCTTGTAAAATACCACACATGTCAATGACTGAAATTCTAACTGCAAAAGATTATGTAGTAGTGCATAAGTGCCCTTAGATGTGGGTCACTTTAAAATTATTTTTATTCTAAGAGAAAATAATATAAAGGAGGAAATAAATTTTAAAATTCTATCATCTTAGAGGTGCCATAACATTAATTTGTTGGTAAGAGGTATAATATGACAAAATGTCATATCTGGGTTTGTGTCCTTGCTTAGCAACTTAACATGTGTGTAATTTTAGGCAAATTTCTTTCACTCTGAATCTTAGCTCTTCATCAGCAAAAGTTTGTTATAATAACTACTTCAGAGTTTGTGAAGTTTAAATCACACATATTTTGACAGTACATGAGGGCATAATGTGCTATTCCTCAAAACTTGACGGTAAGAACATATTTGAGAAAAAAAATGTGGACAATCCATATGCAAGTAAGATTTATCAGAGGAAATGAAAATGCCTATATAACAATAATTTAATGTTGGGCATACTGGAAGATTTCAATTGTAAACAAGTTGTAGGCTTTCCAGGTTTAAGCCCTTGTTTAACAGAAAAAAAAAGAAAGTTGACATGAGAGAAAGCATCCACAGAATTATTTGAACCAATAAAGTAGGAAGAATTTAGTTCCATTTTTTCCCCAGGATAGCGCATAAAAATGGATTTGAATATTCTGGGCCGAAGATGTGTAGATTGTTGAGAAGTAGGGATCTGCAGTCAGACTTCATTGTAATTGAATAAAATAACTAAGTTTTTCAAGTTTATTTTATTTTATTGCATTAAGAAATACATGTGGAGTAAATCATGTTAGAAAAATAAGTAACAGGTTGTGCAGTTATTTCTTTTCCCTAAAAGGTATATTGAATGTGTAATTGACATACTAGAAACTGCATATATTTAAAGAGTACAATTTGGTAAGTTTTGGTGTAAGTATACACCCATGAAACCACCACCATGATCAATATAGTGACCATAACCATCACTTCCAGAGTTTCTCCATGCTGGTCTATAATCCCTTTCTTCTGTCTTTGCCTCCTACCTCCAATCACCAAGAACTATTCTGCTTTTTGTCACCATATTTTTCATGAATCGAGTCATGCATAATTTACTCAATTTGCCTGGCTTTTCAAAAAAACTTAACAGAATTATTTTCAGATTATCCATGTTGCATATATGGGTACTTCATTTTTTAAAATAGTAGAGGAATACTCCATTATACAGATTTATTACTATGTTTTTAGCCATTTATCTGTTGGTGGATGCTTTTGTTGTTTTCCGGTTTTGACTATTACAAACAGAGCTTCTGTGAAGATTTATGTTCAAGTCTTTATATGCTCTTAGGCATTCTCTTTTCCTGTTAAATGCCTAAGGGTGAAAATACTGAGTTAAAAGTTAGGTATATATTTGGCATTTTAACATACTTCCAAAGTGTTTTCCAAATGGGGTAGGAACATTTTACATTCTCCCCAATAACATAGGTGAATTCCAGTTGTCCCCATCCTTATCAATATTTGGTATGATCAATATTTTAAATATAGCTGTTTAAATTGATGTATAGAGGCATCTTGTCATGATTGTAATTTACGTTTCTCTAATGTTTAATAGTGTTGAGCATCTTTTCATAAGCTTATTTGAAATCCTTATGTTATCTTTGCTGAATCACCTATTCAAATATTATGGTTATTTCTAAATTGAGTTGTCTATAGTCTTATTATTGAATTTTGAGAACTATTTGTCCATTCTGGATAAATATCCCTTATCAAATATGTGTTAGAAAAATATTTTCTGCTAGTGTAGTCTTGTCTTTTCATTCTCTTAACAGAATTTTTCAAAGAGAAGTCCCTAATTCTATGATATCTAATTTATACTTTTTTTATATATATATGGTACCATTGATAGTATACATAAGCTTGGATAAATGCTTAACACAAGTTAAAAAGATTACTATAGATTTCTAGAAATTCAATTGTATTTTTTAATATGAAAATTTCAAACATGTGACATCTAAGGAAACTTCTTGCATTCCTCACCACTTTTCAACAGTTATCAACTCATGCCTAGTCTTGTTTTATGTGGATTCATTCCCTCTTCCACATACTTCCAAGTTATGAACATTTTTAAAGCATATTTTTGATGTATATAGAGAAGTCTGCAAATCATTAAGTGCATAACTCAATAAATGTTCACAAAATGAAAGCATTTTACTATATTTTCATTGTATGTATGTGAGTATATTCAGAATCTCAGTCAAGAATTTAAATATTTCCAGCTCCTGAGAAAACCACTCATGTTCTCAAAGGAATCTCTATCCTTTTACTATCATGCATGAATTTTGTCTGTGGCTAAGTTTATATAATGGAATCATACAGTATGTCCTCTTTTATGTCTCGATTATTTTGTTCATTATATGTTTATTAGCTTATCTGTGGTGTTCCATATAGTAAATTAGTTGTTTATCTGAGTGCTGTATAATATTTCATTGTATGAAAATCACAATTTATTGATTGATCCTATGTATTACTGGGCATTTGGATTATTTTTGATTTTTGGCTCTAACATGTAGTGCTGCTCTGAATATATATATATATACATACATACATATATATATACACATATATATATATGTATATATATATGTATGTATGTGTATATATATGTATATATATATATATATATTTATTTATTTATTTATTTTGAGAGAGAGGAGAGAAAGCAAGTAAGCGAGCATGAGTGGGGGGGTTGAGAGAGAGAGAGAGAAACAGAGAGAGAGAGAGAATCCCAAGCAGGCTCTACACTCAGAATGGAGCCTGACATAGGCTCAGTCTCACAACCATAAGATTGTGACCGAGCTGATATTGAGTCAGATGCTTAACTGACTGAGCAACCCAGGTGCCTGTTGCTCTGAATATTTATGCATTTTGTTGTTATTATTGATTATATACATACATTTTTTGTTGGGTACATAGCTAAAGAAGGAATTGCTGGCTGGTTGAGTATACATATGATTAGTTTTAGTAGACATTGATGGTTTTTATAAGTAGATGTACCAATAATGTCTGAAACAATAGTGCATCCATGCATACCACATAATATTCTGAATAATAATTTTTAAATCATCCAATTGCCTTGTTATAGTATAGTTAATAAAAACAATGTTGTTTTAGTCTAATTTTACATGTAACTGTCATTTGCACTTGTTTTTCATGAGTAATTTCTGTGAACTTATTCAATTGTTTAGTTCAACCACTGCATTTCTAGAAGTGCAAAGCTGAAGGTTAGATCCTTAAATGAGGAAACTGACCAATTTCTACTTCCTGACATTTAAACAGAGTGTTATTTGGTCTCCCTAGATAATATTTTTGGTCCATTTCATTATAACTGCAATAGTTTTAAAACAACAGAAAACAAAGTAGTATCCTAAATCCTGGTACATAGATGTACAATATATGTGATTCTCCTCCTTCTATTATGGTAATTGTTTTACAATTTCCTTTAGCATTTCATTATTGTTAACATCTAGTATTTTACAGAAAATGCCTCCATAGCCACAGCTTTAGTACTATCTAGACAAAAAGTAGAAATCCATTGCCATGTAACCCTTCAAGTTTCAATGACAAATCAATACCACATCTCTATGAAACAAGTATATTTTAACAGTGTTTACACAAAGGACCTGACCTACCCCGTCTTTATGTAAGTTTGGGACCAATCCAAATAGCAGTATAGATCTGAGTAA
Source organism: Proteles cristata cristata (assembly GCA_017311185.1). Classification (NCBI taxonomy): domain Eukaryota; kingdom Metazoa; phylum Chordata; class Mammalia; order Carnivora; family Hyaenidae; genus Proteles; species Proteles cristata. Next base: position 2,321,190 of record JAESUZ010003683.1, on the reverse strand, counting down.
AATGTTCCCATGTGAAGAAATACTATGAAGGTTTTGAAATAAGCTCATAATAATAAAAATAAAATAATCATTTTGAAAATTCTAATAACTCACCGTTGCTGTTGCAGATAAACCAGTTACTGATTCATGGTTTTCAGTATAGTGGACAAAATTATTTGATTTGCACGTAGACTATATTATACTTAGTTATTATTTAAAAATGATTGCATTATTGTGTGTTCATATCTGTCTAGATTTGATAGTTATTGGAGGTAACTGACAGAAAGCCAGAGAATTCAGTGAACACAGTAGTAGTATAGTGTAGTCTAGTGTTCTGTATGACCTTACTTATTGCAACTTGTGAATAAATATTTTCACATTGGATAATGAAAGGCTAAATTGATTACAGGTTATAAACCAATTAGGTGGCCTGAAGTGATTGAGGAATACAAGATTAGAACAGAAGCAAACATGAGGACTCATTTGCACATAAATAATGTAACCAAAGAGATATAAAAAGTAAAGCCACTGATTCCTTTTCTCAAGTCATTCGCTAATTTATGTGTAGTCCTCTCAACAAGCTTATTAGAAAGCAAAGGGCAAATGATAAAACTTGATCTTTTCATATTTATTGATCCCAAGTAGGTACTAATTAATCCTGGAGATACTCTTAGGGGACAAAAGGAAATTTAAAAAAACAAGTCCCCAGAGAGTTTATAGTTTAGTTGATCATATTAATATTATGTGTTTATCATAGGTGGAAATTTGAGAAAAATATGCAAAACATTGTAGAGTTTCTGAAGGATTGAGTCTAAAATTCAATTTATTAAGATTTAATGAGATAGATCAACTATTTTATTCTATTTAGTATTTAACCTATTTTTAAAAAAATCTTCTAATTTAGTCTGTGCTGTAAGAATACTTCCCATTTCTGTATGTTATAAAGGCTGTTCAGTAGTCTATTTAGTTTTTACCTGTAGAACCATTACCCTTCCTATACAACAAAATTACCTGTGCAAATACAAAGTCCCTAACTTTACCGTTGGATATTTAGATATAAAACATTTAGGATAGTGACTCAGGCATTGGTTTTTTTTTTTAAAGCTCCATAAAGAATTCTGATTCCAAGAATTAGTTTGCCATTCAATCCACTTTTTTCCCCTGTGTCTGCCATATGTTTGTGGCACTAAATTCTAGCAGCTACACACCAGAATTATTGTTCTCTTCCTCCTTGGCAGACAGATTGCATTTCTCAGCCTCCTTTACTGTTAGGTATGGCCCTGTGACTGAGTTCTAGCCAATATGGTGTGAGCGGAAGTGATTTGTGATTTCAACAAAGAAGATATTTCTATTAAGGCTTACCTGCCCTTCCTTTTTTGTCAGTTAGATGCTTTTCCCATGATCAACTTTTATAGCCATGAGTTGAAGATTTCAGACACACCATCAATCCATGTCCCTAAATCAATAAGTGGAACAGAACATTTCTGCTGACATAGAAATTGCTTATGAGCAAGAAACAAATTTGTGTTGTGTTTGAGACATTATTTAAATGTTCTATTTAAATAGAACTATTTGTTATAATTTGTTATAATTAACCAGCTCTAACTAGTATAGTGCCAAGCAATCTACTAGTTACTAAACTAGAAGGCATTGTTTCTCTCCTTTAAGAGGACCAAGGTCTAAAAGTAAAATAATAATGATATAATGTGAAAACACATTTAATAAGATGAAAAATACAGATAGGAAAGCAATTTTTCTGAGGGAAGGGTGCTGGGAAGATGGATGTTCAAAAAAGTCAGGGAGCTATATAAAGAAGAGGTATTTTGGAATAAGACCTAAAGAATGAATAAGAACTTACCACGTAGATAAAACAGTTTAGACCAAATGTTCAGGCATATAGGGTTACTAAGGGTATTTAAGTGAAAAGGACTGGAGACAGAGCAATAGGAGCTGATGGCTAGGAACGGGTCAGATCGTGACCTTTATACCATGCTATGAAGTTTGGAATTTAAAGCAATCAATAGACACCAGTTTTGAAAGAAGTAATAGAATTAATATAATCAGCTCTGTTTTAAGAAGTGGCACACTGAAGGAAGACAGAATGGAGACAGAGAATATTACTAGGAAGTTATTTTATTTTTAAGTTTATTTATTTACTAGAGAGAAAGAGAGAAGAGAGAAAGAGGGAGAGAGAGAATCCCAAGCAGGCTCCACACATTCAGTACAGAGGCCAACATGGGGCTTGAACTCATTAACCATGAAACCATGACCAGAGCCAAAACCAAGAGTCGAATGCTTAAGTGACTGAGCCACCCAGGTGCCCCTGATTAAGAAGTTTTGAAAAAAGTTCTGGCATAAATGATAGAATTAGAGTATTAAAAATAGAATAGCTAGAAGATAGATGCAAAAGATCTTTAAAAGGAGAAAAGGAGGTATTTCACAAGGAATTGAATATCCGGGCCATGGGAAAATTCGTAGAATTGCTTCAAAGTCTCAACTGGGGCAAATGGGAATATATCAATGATCTTCACTGAGAAAGGAAACTTAATAAAAACAATAAAAGTGAAAATTGCTTTATTTTATCAAGCTCTTAATGTGTATTCTACTAAGTAATGTATATGTAGTAACCTATTGAAACCACACAACTATTTTATGTAGTTAGTACTATATTTCTGCTCTTTGCAGATATAGTAACTGAGGCTCAGAGAAGTTAAAAACTTGCTCATGGTGATAATAGGCTAGTAGATGGAAAAGCAGGAAGTGTGAATGTAGCTTAGAACCAACATCTTAATCATTGCACTGTGAAGCCTCTCCCCCCAAAAGATGGAAAATTAATTTTTGATTCGTTTAATTGTTATTCAAATGACTCTGAGTCATTTCGCTGAGAATTTTTAAGCATTTAAAATATAGCTATGTGTTTTGTAAAAGGACAGGCTGAAGCATAGCTATGATAGTTTAAGATGTAGAAGTAAATGAGATTTCACAGTGAGAATATTTATGATGAAGAAATAGGAGGACTGAGGAGGTTATATTTGTGACTACAAATATCTATGGACATGGCAAGGGAAAAATCAGTAGAAGTGATAAGTATCAGCATCCTACGAATCAAAAATTTTAAGAAGAATTGGGGCATCTGAGTGGCTCAGTCAGTTAAGTGTCTGTCTCTTGATTTTGGCTCAGGTCATGATCTCATGGTTCATGAATTTAAGCCCTTCACTGGGCTCTGTGCTATGTCGGTGAGAAGCCTACTTGGAATTCTCTCTCCCTCACTCTCTGCCCCTACCCTGCTCTGCACTCTCTCTCAAATAAATAAATAAGCTTTAAAAAATTAAAATGAGAATCAAAAAGTAAAGAATTTGGTGTCATGGATAACTAGGAAATGAGTGTTCCTTAAAGAAGAGATGATAAAGGTGCCAGATGTAGCAGTCTCCAGGTAATATGAAAGTAGAAAGAAATCAATAGTGACTATTGCCAGATTAATTTTAATATATGGCAATTGAAGTGGAAAGAGTTGAAAGTTCTTTTGGGAGAGAGGTAAGAAAATAAATGGAGGCAACAAAAATCTCCCAAAACTTGAAGAGATAGAAGTCTCCAGGGAATACATTCTGCGGATGAACACAATTTGAACCTGTTTTCAAAATGTACTTCTATAATTTTCCATAAAACTTTCAATCTCCCAAAGTCTTAATTATCTTCAGAATTTTGACTCTAGTTTGTAGCATCAATTGTTTATAAAAATCTATTTTGTCATCCAACTCTCAGTAAGAGTCCTTCCAGTTATTTTATTTAAAACTTGCCTTCTGCAATTTTATTCTTTTATATGAAAGAACAACTATGGCCATTGCCCCCAATCATTTACCAGGTCTGGGAACATTGTTGATTTCTAATAATATAAATCAATTTCCAGAGCTATGTAAATGCTAACTGGACAGAGTTGAAACCTAGTTATCCATTATAAAGTTTTAACTTAAAACCAGAAAAACGATGGGATTAAAACAACTTGGAACAGGGGCGCCTGGGTGGCTTAGTCGGTTAAGCGTCTGACTTTCGCTTAGGTCATGATCTCGCGGTTCGTGGGTTCGAGCCCCACGCCGGGCTCTGTGCTGACTGCCAGCTCAGAGCCTGGAGCCTGTTTCGGTCTGTGACTCCCTCTCTCTCTGACCCTCCCCTGCTCACGCTGTCTCTCTCTCTCTCCTAGAAATAAATAAAACATTAAGAAAAAAAAAAAACAACTTGGAACAATGGAAAAAGCTGATAAATAGAAATTTAGGCTTAATGGATTAAAATAAGTTTTTTTACATAGAAAGATCTATTGCTTTGTATAAATATTATCAGAAATAAGTAGTATGTTGGCAATCAAATTAATAAAGACTTCTCCCTCCTAAACTGTTAAATTGTATTTCTCTGGTTTAATATTTTATTAAACTGGCTAAATATTAATATATGAACATGAATTCTCTGGGAGTTTTGCACAAAAGGAAACCTGCACATGAGGTGTCCTTGGAAGCTGAATTTTGATATTGGTTTATTTTGGGGTGTGTGGGAGAGGGCAAAAAAGCAAATGGTACCTATGAAATTGCCAATTTCATTTTCTTTATTGTAAGTTCATTGTTTTATATATTTATTGATGCTAATCAATTAGGCCACAGAAATGAAAATGGGAAATATTTTTTTCTTCCAGAAAATTATACAGTAATGGTAAGACAAATAATTAAAAATAATAGATTTAATATACACTGTGAACGTGGTATAATTAAGAAAGGAGAGTGATAAACTAGTTCTGAAATAAGTAGGTGTGTTCTCATAGACTATACTGTATTCTCAATAGACAAATCAAAAAATAAATAGCTCTTAGTAGCTAATTACATTCAAATCTAAAAGAAATTAGAGTAGGGGGTAGTACTGACATGACACAAGGAGAGATGCTGGCCCATTTTATTTCCCAGCAAGAGCATATAAGGGCTTGTGATGTGGCATTTGTGTGTCTTTACTAGTTGTATCAGAACATCTGGAGCTTCAGGAACAGTAAGGAGAAAGTAACAGCAATTCCTGGGAAATGAGTAAGTTATTAATAGACCTAGCCAAAAATTTAGCTAAGAAATGGCAAAAGTTAAGGCTAGTGGTAGAAATTTAGATAAAGGGAAGGAAGAACTGAAATTAAAAAACATATATGTCAATTATTAAATATATATAATATATAATATATTATTAATAATAATGCAATGTAATGATTAAATATATCCATCTATATCTATATCATCTATACCTATATTTATGATGCTAGGTTATAGATAAAATGAAGCAAGAGGGAGATGTCCAGAACTCCAAATTTTTGTCTTGGGTAATAATTGGAAGTAAAGATAGAGACAAGTTTGGAGGAGATATGTAGAATTGGAAGTGACTTTGAAATATCTGAATGTTGAATGTCTTAGTCCTTTTGGGCTAGCATAACAAAAATAACACACTGGGTGGCTTAAACAACAATTTATTTCTCACAGCTCTGCAGTCTGCAGAGTCTAAGATTAAGACTCTGATGTATTGAAGGTCTAGTGAGGACTGGCTTCCTGGTTCTTGTCATAACCTCACATGATGGAAGGGGCTAGTAAGCTTCCTGGAGTCCTTTTTATAAGAGCACTAATCTCATTCATGAAGGCTCCATCTTCATGATGTTATAATTTTCCAAAAGCCACTCCTCTTTTTTTAAGTTTATTTATTTATTTTGGAGAGAGAGAGAGAGAGAGAGCACAAGTAGGGAAGGAACAGAGAAAGAGGGAGAAAGAGAAAATCCCAAGCAGGCTCCACATTGTCACTGAAGAGCCCAATGCAGAACTTGAACCCAAAAACTGTGAGATCATGACCTGAGCCAAAATTAAGAATTGAACACTTAACAGACTGAACCACCAAGGCACCCCTAAAAGCCCCTCCTCTTAATAACCTCACATAGTGGTTTACTTTTCAATGTGTGAATTTGTGGGAGACACAAAAAATAAGTCTATAGTACTAAGGTAAGCATGCAGCACTAAAAATTGACTTACACAATTGCTGATGGATCACATACTATCAATCAATAGTAAACAACCTAGACTTTATGAATATAAATAGATTAAGAAATACAGCTGTACAATTCAAGCAAGCTTTCCATTGAAACAAAATAGGAAAATTTTAAGATGTAGTATTAATTCTCAGTGATATTTAACTCATGCTCTTGACAGCAGGAATATAACTTCAAAGTCAGTGATAAGAGTTGTTTCAAAATGTAAACCAAAACATAGTTTGTGAATTAGAAAACTTGATATAAATAAGAAATCAAATAATCCTAAAAAGTGAAAAAATTAAACAGAAAAGTTGTGTTCTACTGGAAAAAAAGATAAAAGCAAAATAAATTTTAAAAGAAAAGAATGCATGAAATTTAAAAGAAGTGAATTTGTTGTTTAATTTTCATAAGGAGGAGTGAATCAGAAGGAAGATGGCCAATAAACAGATAAATAAGAAGAAACATTGCATAATAGCCAAAAACAAAAAACAAACAAACAAAAAAACACCCAAACTTGTTCCTTAGTTACTGGGCAGGATTAACAAAAAAAGTAGCTTATTAGGTATTGAATAATGACATGTCTTTATTTTTCAAGGGTAAAGTAGGAGTTACAGATAAACTAAACCAGAATCCTACAAAATCCCACACATTGAACAACAACAGCAACAACAAAAGAAGCATATATGAAAGGATTGAGGTCTGGACTAGTTTCAAGTATCTAATATGGTAACAAAAGTTTGGATGACATACAGAAATAATTATAGATTTTTAAGTCTTTGATTTCCATACCCAGAAAAACTATCTTCCCTTTGGGAAGCAGATTTTTTTTAAAAAACATGTAATTGATCCTCATTTGTGGGTTCTGTATTTGTAAATTTGCCTAGTGAGTAAAATGTATTTCTAATCCTGAAATCAATATTCATAGTGCTATCATAGTCTTTCAGAGATATGCACATGTGCAGAACAGCAAAAAAATTGAGTTGCCTAATGCAAATTTTCCTGGCTGAAGTTAGACACGGTGACACTCTGCCTTGTTTCAGCTCTCATTCCCTAAAAAGCACACTTTTAACAGTATATTTGCTGCATGTTTTTCAGTTTTTTGTGCTTTTGTTAGTGATTTTGCTGTTTGAAATAATTTCTAAGGGTAGTGTTGAAATGCCATCTCTTGTTCCAAAGTGGAAGGAAGCTATGATGCAAAACTAGATATGCTCTATTCAGGTATGAGTTATAATGCTATTACTGTAATTCAATATTAACAAATCAAAATATATTAAATAAGCTGTCTTTAAACTGAAATTAGTATTGTTGGGATGGTGGAAATATTATGACCTGGGGCTCACAAAAACCTAACTCTGTATTTCTGTTAGGAGTAATGATTCAACATTCACTAATTCTGTAATTCCAGCAACTTTATAGAACATAAGTGCTGCAGATAACAAGAATTGTTTGTACTTGTGTACATAAGGATTAGCCATTTCTGAGAAGGAATCTAAAGGATGAACAAACTTCAGTTACAATGATGATGAATCTCACAAGCTACTTTTTAAGCAAAAAAAGCTAGACACACTATGAATTCATTCATATAATGTTCGAAACTAGGTCATACTACACTGTCGTGATAGAAGTCTGGACAGTGGTTGCCTTCGTGGGGACCTGTGAGCAGAGAAGGCACTAGAAGTGCTTCTTGGTTGTGAGAATGTTCTGATATCCATGTGGATGCTTGTTACATGGATGTGTTCAGTTTCTGAGAATTCATTGAGATGTACATCATGATTAGTGTCCCTTTAACTCTATATGTTGTACAGAAAAAAATAGAGTACAATGAAAGCAAAAAGGAGTAATTTCTATTTATATCAATAAAAATGAATGTCAAACAAAATATTAAGCTAATAAATGAAAATGTATATCATTCATATACTTTTAAAAAATTGTCAAAAGTCTATAAAAGAGTCAATATTGTTTAAAGATAAATAAACTTATGTTAGAATTATGACAGAATGTGTACAAATGATAAACATGATATTCAGGATAATTTTGGAAGGAGAAGAAAAAATTAAGCAAAATTATTTAGAGGCTTCTAATTATATTATATAATACTTTATTTTTAAAGTGTATGGTGGATACATAGATGATCTATTTATCTATCCATATCTTGAAATAATTCCATATTTTTGATGTAATGTTTCATTATATTAAAAAGGTACACATTAAAATAAATCTTAACAGAAAATTCCTGATTGCTTTACCAATGTAGGCAGCTCAAATATTTAAAAAAAGTTTATTTATTTTTTATTTTATTTACTATTTAAAAATTTTTTTTAAGTTTTTAAATTTATTTTGAGAGAAAGAGAAAGAGAGCAGGAACAGAGGAAGGGCAGAGAGAGGGAGAGAGAGAGAATCCCAAGCAAGTTCTGCGCTTCCAGTGTGGAGCCTCAATACAGGACTGGAACTCATGAACCATGAGATCATGATCTGAGCCAAAATCAAGAGTCAGATGCTTAACTGACTGAACCACCCAGGCGCCCCACAAAAACATCATTTAAAAGCAAGTTAATACTTCCATATGACATTAAGGAACAACATTAAATTAGGGGTTAGATATAGTTCCAAATAAGGAAAAACAATTTCTCAAATTCAGCTATGTTAAAAAAGTGAGTGAGAGGCGCCCCTGGGTGGCTCGGCTCAGTCGGATAAGCATCCGACTTCGGCTCAGGTCATGATTTCACTATTAGTGGATTCGAGCCCCATCTCGGGCTCTGTGCTGATAGCTGGCTCAGAGCCTGGAGCCTGTTTCAGATTCTTTGTCTCCCTCTCTTTCTTACCCTCCCCTGCTCATGCTCTCTCTCTCTCTCTCTCTCTCTTTCTCTCTCTCAGAAATAAATAAAACATTAAAAAGAAAAAAGTGAGTGAATGCCCAGGATGGCATTGAGGCAGGGAGATGGGTCACCTCCAGAGATTTTTAACTATACATAGCTCACAATGCCACTGAGTGGGCATTTAGCCATCATGTGACTGCTAATCGAATTCTGAAACAATATAGTACAAACAGACCTGCCAGAATATCATTTACATGTAAAGACTTTTCTGAGTTATTTCAATCTGTGTCTGCATTTATAAAACTGATACTGAAAAGCATTTACCACATGAACTGGTAATGAGGATTAACAAAGAAAAGATTGAAGCTTAAGAATTTCTTGGGGCGCCTGGATGGCTCAGTTAGTTAAGTGTCCAACCTAGTGCAGGTCATGAACTCATGATTCATGAGTCTGAGCTTTCCATTGGACTCTACTGGGCTCTGCACTGATAGTACAAAGCTGCCTGGGATTCTTTCACTCTCCCTCTCTGTCAGTCTCTCTCTCTCTTTCAAAATAAATAAATCTTTAAAATACCACATAATTTCTAACCAATGATTTAAAATATTTGTGAACCATAAGAGTTTTTTAATTTGTTCGACAGTATATAAGTATGATTTGATATAATACAAAGAGAGATTAAATTTGTTTGCTTTTGTGTTTGTTTTGTTGTTGTTGCTGTAAGTAACAATGTCAGATAAAACAAGGGATGGCTCCTATTTCATGGTATAACAGTTAATCCATGTTTCTCTTGTTGAGTTTAGATAGAATCCATTCGTCTAGGACAATGGAAAAATGGAGTTGGAAGGATTCTCTTCTTCTCCCCCAGTCTCCTTTAAACAAAAATTGATCACTTCCATAGAAAAGATGCTAAACTAATGGATCATTAATATGATTTAGAATGGCAAATTCTTTCCTTTCATGCTCAAAAAAAAAAAAAAACTGTCATTGTTTGAGATACGACCTGTAGCCTGGTATTCTTGGGGACACGCAGTAATCCGTTGACAGATCTGGCATAATGACAACTATTATTCCTGAAGTTGTCTTGCCAATTCTCTCTTCCTTTGGTGGTTTAGCTAGTTATTTATCAAGAAACTCTTCCAATTCCAATGACTCAATAGTACATGTTAATTTTTATAACATTAAATATAAAAATAATATGTCTCAGTAAATAAAGTAAATACTGTTTTAAAAACTTTTCTTGCCTAACATGCTTTATGTTTCCCATTTGCTTCTGGCTATTTAAATGTTACACAAAACAGCAGGCTAAATAAGACAGATTTCCAAGGAGCTGAGCTGTAAATTCTTGACATATTATTTGACGAAGGCAAATAGTGTCATTTTCTACTTTATTAACTTCATGTGATAAACACTCTGATCTTAAAAAATGTTTTATATTTGGAAGAGAGAAGAGATAGCTTGTTTAGAGTCCCCTTACCCATAATTTATTGGGCCCTTCTGTGACTGCTATGCACCTCAAACTCTGATCTGTTAATGTCATCTAGTATTTAGCTAATGGGGTATATTTTGTTTTTTTCTTTATATAAAAGTGTGACAAAAGAAGACTAAGAGATATTTTCCCAAAGGGCAATGGGATTTATGAATCATCAAATACATAAATCAGTTGTCTTCTTCCTCTTCCTTTCTTTCTTTCTTTCTTTCTTTCTTTCTTTCTTTCTTTCTTTCTTTCTTTCTTCAGCAATCCACTTCTATTTAATTCTGTTTATAGATTATCATCATCCTAGTTCTCTTATAGTTTTTCTTCTTATGGTAACTTCCTTCATTTCCAAGCAATATGGGTGAATTTGACCTTGACATTATTAATCCTGGCTGTGCTTTGCCACAACTTTGTCTTCATTTCCTCCCTCAGAGCCTCAGTAAATAGACTGTGATTAATCAGGCAAGTGAATGACTTTTAGCTCATATTTTTATTTTGAGCCTAAGCAGTCAAATTACTTCTTATATCTCTGGGAATTATTAAACAGGATGTCCATTAACATTAGTGAATATGTGTGGCATTTTTCCTTAATAAGGACACTGAGTGTTTATATTCTATAAGGAAAGATAATTTCTCTAGATTAGTGGTCCTCATCATTTATTGTTTTTGCAGAGACACACTTGACCGCTGAACTCTCATGACCAACATGTTCCCATGGAGTTACACTGGAGGACTTTCAATCCCCCATGCAAATTCCCTCTTTTCTAGTCACTCATGAACTCCCACTAAATAGCAGTGAATTACTATTAAGGAATAACTACAAATAACTTTATTTAAACACTTTTTTTCACAGTAACTTATTTGGGAAAAGCAATGCTTTGAATATCATCAGTAACCCATTAATTCACATGTCCCTTTCTCACCAATGTGGCCTGCCATTACCTTACCCACAGTTGAGCATTGTGGCTCTGGATGATATTTATGACTGTAGACCTGAACTCAACACTGAAAACTCAGAGATTGGTCAAATGGCTATCTTTGCATATCTCTTTTATAGAATATGCTGTTATGAAAGTAATAATGGTTCAAGTTAGGAAACTAGAGAAAAGAGGAGTCCAGTTCTTAGACTTTTTGCGACAAAAGTAAAGCAATAAAAGAATATTCACATTTATTATGCTCTTGCTTTTGTTTATACTAAGACTTCCTACTCTTACAATGAAAGAGAATCTTTTCAACCTAGAGGAGTCTAAAGATGCTATGGGCTTGATTAATAAAAAACAACAACAGAAAATGTTTCCCCATTATAATGAAATCCTGATTACTAAAGGAATTATTTGCCTGATATATCATTTCAGGCCACATGTACTTTTACATATTTGATGAATTAGTAGGTACCATGTTTGATTAAAGTTATTTGACATTTTCTACTATGCCATTTAACAACAAATTAGAAGGAAAGGCCATTTAAAGCAAATTTTTACATTCTTTTAAATACACAAAGCAAATATGAGCCACAGAGACAACAAATCTAAGAGAGAAGATTCTTTAAAAAAAGGGCTTAATTCATAGACCCTTAAAATCAGTAAGCAAAATTATGGGTATAGGCATACATTTGGTGAGAAAAGAGTTCATAACCTTTATTGGTTTCTTAAGTGGGGTTCATGATCTATTCAAAAACGCTGGACCAAACACTACTTTAATATTAATGCTTTATAAGAGACAGAATAACAAATTTCTGGTAGACTGGGGAATGAAAAGGATATTAGTTGCCAAGTTAGATTGCTTTCCAACCATTCTGACTCAATTTGCCACAATAGTATTTTGTTTTTAGTTGAAGGAAATTGGCACAACACACATAATCACAAAAATGTTCACAGTATCAAATACAAACAATTCTAGAGCTAATCATCTTGTGAGTACTTTTCTGTTGCATCTCTATATTGAATTGGACTAGACTTTGGCAAACTATGTGTGGGAGCCTGACAGTGACCACAAGAAAGTGTGGTTAGGGACGTGGGGATGTGCCTGCACACAGGGCTCCCTGCCTGGGCAAAGCATGCCTGCAAACAGGGTGCTCTGCCAGGAGGCCTGCACACAACATCCAAGGTTAATGGTCTGCTCGCAAACAAGGGAACTTGCCCTCCTTAGAAATAAGGAGGAGGCTGGAATTGTGAGCAGGCCTCTTAGTAAACATGTTGTGGTCGCTTCCTCCCTTTGCTCCCCCCTGTCCTTGAAATGTGTTTGGCAACTTGCCCTTAATTGGTAAAGGAATGCATCTTGTAGATTTCAGTTTGTATCCAGTTACCAGGGTATAAAATAAACCGCAAGAGGGGCTTGTGTAGAATTGTTCCTCAGGTCGGAGTTGTGTCTGTGTCTGTCTTTTGTGTGTGTCTTGTCCTTTGTGTCATTTCGTCCGCAACACTATGGCCCATGGTCCAAATCTGACTCACAGTCTGTTCTTACATGGTCTGCCAGCTAAGAAAGCTTTTACATTTTTTAAAGAATTTGCAACAGAAAGTCTATGTGTCCTATAAAGTCTGTATATCCTGTTAAGATATATACTTCCTGGTCCTTTATAGAAAAAAATTCACCATTACCAATCAGTGAATTAGACAATTCAGTAAGTCTTTTGGACAGTAGCTAATGTTATTAAGGATTACAAATTGCCTGGGTATGTCCTGGAGCTGGTGATATATCAGTGAGAAATTTTAAATGTTTCTTTTTGAGAGAGAGAGACAGAGTGCAAGTGGGCGAAGGGCAGAGAGAGATGGAGACACAGAATCTGAAGCAGGCTCTGGGCTCTAAGCTGTTAGCACAGAGCCTGCCATGGAACTCAAACCCACAAAATGTGAGATCATGACCTGAGCCAGAGTGTCGCTTAACTGACTGAGCCACCCAGGCACCTCACTCTGTCTCTCTTTCTCTGAAAAATAAACATTAAAAAAATACTTAAAAAGAAAAAGACCTCCAAAATACAACAAACATGCATATACAGATAAGGTTATCCACATGCACAGGTCAAAATATTTGGTAGCAAGGCAATGCAAGCGAAGCCAAAACAGTGATGATTTTGTTAAAACAAACAAAAAACTAAACAAAAAAACACGAAAGTTACAATGCAAAACCCAGAATTGATATTGTTGCATTCCAAACTTCTGTTGGAATACGTGTAAGGACAGATAGTAATGTTACAGAGAATTAGCTATTGACTGAATGGGATCATGGTTGAGAAGATGCTTTGAAATGGGGGGAGGGAGTGGGGAAATTTACCTCCAATTAAGAAATACATCTACACGGAGGAGTCAGAAATAGCATGTTCAGTGTCACAAGTGCAAGTATACACTTGAAGGAAAGAAAATTTTAATATGTATTAAATATTTAATAAAGATTTTAATACATTTTAAAAAATACATACATATTTAAATACATAATATAATGTGTGATGACTTGAAAGATGGTCTGAAGTGTCATATAGCCACTCCTACTTGTAAATTTGAGGATGTTTTTCAATGTTTTCCTGAAGTTATGGAAAATATTAAAAAGGCAGATTTTCAAAAGCCAACACTGATCCAGTCATAGGCATGGCCAATAGCTCTACAAGGAAAAGATCTTACAGGAGTAGCCCAAACTGGAACAGGGAAGGCATTGTCTTACTAGTGTGTGGATTGTCCATCTTGAAAAAATGAATGGACCCACCATGTTAGTTCTTACACACACTAGGTAATTAGGTCTTCAAGTAGAAGCAGAATGTTCTGAGTATATGTGGTGATGGAGCTATAAATGGACAAATACAAGAACTTAAAACAGGAGTAGATATTATTTTTTTTTCCATCCAAAACTTTTTTTTTTTTTACAAATAGTTTATTGTCAGGCTGGTTTCCATATAACACCCAGTGCTCATCCCCACAATAGATATTATTTTTTTAATTAAAAAATTTTTTCAATGTTTTTTATTTATTTCTGAGAGAGAGAGAGAGACAGCATGAGCAGGGGAGGGTCAGAGAGAGAGGGAGACATAGAATCTGAAACAGGCTCCTGGCTCTGAGCTAGCTGTCAGCACAGAGCCCTGGCAGGGCTCGAACCCACAAACAGTGAGCTCATGACTGAGCTGAAGTCAGATGCTTAACCAACTGAGCCACCTAGGCACCCCAAGAGTAGATATTATTATTTCAACTACTGGAAGACTGAATGATCTACAAATTAATAAACATTTCAATCTCAGAAGCATAGCCAATTTGGTATTAGATGAAGTTGACAAAATGCTAAACATGGGATTTGACCCCAGATAATAACGATTTTATTAGATATTTGCCCAGACAGGCAGACTATTATGACAAGTGCAACGTGGTCATATGCTGTCCGTGAACTTCCACAATTTTACTTGAAAGTGCCAATGATCATATACGTTGGTACTTTGGATCTAGTTCTTATAAGTACCATGAAATAAAACATAATTGTTGCCATAGAAAAAGAGAAATGATCTCATATCCAAACATTTTTTGAAAACATGTCTCCGAAGGTTAAGTCATAATGTTTGTCAGCAGAAAAGTTGGTGTTGATCAAGTGACCCAACTGTGCGACATATATTAGTGGAGTCCCTTCATGGCAACAGACAACAGAGTAGGTGAGAGAGAACATTAGAAAATGTCAAAACAAGTAGAGTAAGAATATTGATTGCTACACACTTGAAGTCTCAATGTCCATGATATCACATATGTCTATAATTATGATTTCCCTGGAACATCAAAGAATGTGTGCATAGAGTAGGGTGCACTGGAAGAGCAGGGAGAACTTAACATTAATTAGTCAGTATTCTGGATATCTTCTTTGAGAAACGTCTGTTCATGTTTGTCTATTTTTTTACTTGGACTACTTTTGGAGGGGATAATGAGTTTTATAAGTTCTTTATATGTTTTGGATACTAACCATTTATCAGATATGTCATTTGAGCATATCTTCTCCCATTCTGTACGTTGCCTTTTTACCTTTGCTGATGGTTTTCTTTGCTGGCTGAAGCTTTTTATTTTGATATAGTCCCAGTAGGTGTTTTGTTTTTGTTTCCCTTGCTTGGGAGATATATCTAGAAAGAAGTTGCTATGGCTGATGTCAAAGAGGTTACTCTGTGTTCTCTTCTAAGATTTTTATGGTTTCCTGTCTCACATTTGGGTCTTTAATCCATTTTGAGTTTATTTTGTTAATGGTGTAAGAAAGTGGTCCAGTTTCATTCTTATGCATGTTGCTGTCCAGTGTTCTCAATACCATTTGTTTAAGATACTGCCTTTTTCCCGTTTGATATTCTTTTCTGCTTTGTCAAAGATTAATTGACCAAAAATTGTAGGTTTCTTTCTGGATGTTATATTCTATTATATTGATCCATGTGTCTGTTTTTGTGGCAGTGCTCTACTATTTTGATTACTACAGGTCTGTAATATAACTTAAAGTCCAGAAGTGTGATGCCTCACTTTTTCTTTTTTTTTTTTCCTTTTTCTTTAAGACTACTTTGTCAATTCAGCATCTTTTGTAGGTCCATGCATATTTTAGGGTTTTTTGTTCTAGCTCTGTAAAAAATGCTGTTGGTATTTTGATAGGGATTACATTAAATATGTACACTGCTTTGTGTAGTATAGACATTTTAACAATATTTGTTCTTCAAATCCATGAGCATGGAATGTCTTTCTATTTCTCTGTGTTGCCTTGAATTTCTTTCATCACTGCTCTATAATTTTCAAAGTACAGATCTTTAACCTCTTTGGTTTTCTTCCTAGATATCTTGTTATTTTGGGTGTAGTAGTAAATGTGATTGTTTCCTTTATTTCTCTCTCTTTCACTTCATTATTAGTGTATAGAAATGCAATAGATTTCTGTGCATTGATTTCATATTCTGCAACTTTACTGAATTCATTTATCAGTTCCAGCAGTTTTTTGATGGAGTCTTAGTTTTCTATATGTAGTATTATGCCATCTTCAAATTGTGAAAGTTTTACTTTTTCCTTACTGATTTGGATTCCTTTTATTTCTTTTTGTTGTCTGATTGCTGTGGCTGGTAATTCTAGTACTGTGTTGAATAAAAGTGATAAAAGTAGACACCCCAGTCCTGTTCCTGACCTTAGAGGGAAAGCTCTCAGTTTGTCCCCATTAAGGATGATGTTAACTGTTGGGTTTTCATAGATGGCCTTTATTATATTGAGGTATGTTAGGTATGTTCCTTCTAAATCTATTTTGTTGAGGGTTTTTATTATGAATGGATATTGTACTTTGTCAAATGCATTTTTCCGCATCTATTGAAATGATTATATGGTCCTTATCCTTCCTCTTATTGATGTGATGTATTACATTGATTGATTTGTGAATGTCTAACCACCATCGCAACCCAGGACTAAATTCCACTTGACCGTGGTGAATAATTTTTTAATGTATTGTAAATTTTGATTTGCCAGTATTTTATTGAGAATGTTTGAATCTATGTTCATCAGGTATATTGGCCTGTAGTTGTAGTTTTCTGTTTTAGTGGCATCTCTATCTGGCTTTCGTATCAGGGTAACATTGGCCTCATAGAATGGATTTGGAAGTTTTCTTTTCTCTTTTTTTTGCAATAATTTGAGAAGAAAAGGTATTAACTCTTCTTTAAATGTTTGGTAGAATTTGCCTGTGAAGCCATCTGGACCTGGACTTTTGTTTGTTATGAGTTTTTTGATTACTGATTCAATCTCCTTGCTGGTAATCAGTCTGTTCAAATTTTCTATTTCTTTCTGTTTTGGTTTTGGTAGTTTATATGTTTCTAAGAATTTATCTGTTTCTTCTAGGTTGTCCGATTTGTTGACATATAATTCATATTATTGTCTTATAGTTGTTTGTACTTCTGTGATGTTGGTTGTCATTTCTCCTCTCTCTTTTTGTTGTGTTTGAGTCCTTTATCTTTTTATCATGAAAAGTCTGGGTAGAGATACATCAATTTTATTGATTTTTTCAAAGAAGCAGCTCCTGATTTCAGTGTTCTGTTCTATTATTGTTAGTTTCTATATCATTTTCTTCTGATCTAATCTTTATTATTTTCTTCCTTTTACTGGTTTTAGGTTTTGATTGTTGTTCTTTTTCTGGGTCCTTTAGGTATAAGTTGATTTGAGATTGTTCTTGCTTCTTGAGGGAGGCCTGTATTGGTATAAACACCCTTCTTAGAAACACTTTTGTTGCATTTCAGAGGTTTTAGACCTATTTTGTTTTCTTTTTTAATTTTTTTAACAGTTTATTGTCAAGTTTGTTTCCATATAACACCCAGTGCTCATCCCCATAAGTTACCTTCTCCATGCCCATCACTCCCCTTCCCCCCAACACACACCCATCAGTCCTCAGTTTGTTCTCAGCATTTAAGAGTCTCTCATGGTTTGCCTCCCTCCCTCTCCCCCACTATTTCCTCCCTTGTTCTCTCCTATGGTCCTCCGTTAAGTTCCTCCTAATCCTCCTATACGTGCAAACATATGGTAGCTGTCCTTCTCTGCCTGACTTATTTCACTCAGCATAACACCCTCAAGTTCCATCCATATTGCTACACATGGCCAGATTTCATTCTTTCTCATTGCCATGTTATAGATAACATTCCATTATATAGATAAACCACATCTTCACATTCATCAGTTGATGGACACTTAGGCTCTTTCCATGTTTTGACTATTGTTGAAAGTGCTGCTGTGAACATTGGAGACCTATTTTGTTTTCATTTTCATTTTCCATGTACTTTTTAATTTCTTCTTTTATTCCTGGTTGACCTATTCATTGTTTACTAGCATGTTATTTAAGCTCCATGTATTTACAGTCTTTTTAGATTGTTCTTGTGGTCGACTTCTAGTTTCATAATGTTGTGGTATTATGCACGTGAAAATATGCATGGTATGATTTTGATCTACTTGAATTTGTCAGTTTGTTTTGTGGACTAGTACGTGATCTCTTCTGGAGAATGTTCCATGTCCACTTGAAAAGAATGTGTGTTTTGCTGTTTTAAGCTGGAATGTTCTGAATATATCTGTTAAAACCATCTGTTCCAGTGTCATTCAAAACCATTGCTTTCTTGTTGATGTTCTTTAGTTCAACTGTCCATTGAAGTGTTAAAGTCACCTATTATTATTTTATTATTATCAATTAGTTCCTTTATGTTTGTTATTAACTGATTTATGTATTTGGGTGTTTTTATGTTGGGTGCATAAATATTTACAATTGCTGTATCTTCTTGTTGCATGTCCCCTCTATTATTATATCGTGCCCTTCTTTGGTCTCTTGTTACAGTCTATGTTTTAAAGTTTATTTTGTACCATGTGAAGTATGGCTACTCTGGCTTTCTTTTGCTATTCATTTGCATGATACATGTTTCTCCATCCTCTCACTTTCTTTTTTTTTTTTTTTTAATATTTTTATTTATTTCTAGACGAGAGAGAGAGACAGCATGAGCAGGGGAGGGTCAGAGAGAGAGGGAGTCACAGACTGAAACAGGCTCCAGGCTCTGAGCTGGCAGTCAGCACAGAGCCCGACGCGGGGCTCGAACCCACGAACCGCGAGATCATGACCTAAGCGAAAGTCGGACGCTTAACCGACTACGCCACCCAGGCGCCCCTCCATCCTCTCACTTTCAATCTGCTGGTGTCTTTAGGTCTAAAATGGATCTCTTGTAGGCAGCATATAGATGGGTTTTTAAACACACACAAAAAAAAATTTAATTTTTTGATTTTTCTTAAGGATCATGCTTGCATGATTTGTTGAGAATTTGTATGGATGTCTGCACTATTCAGTACAGTCCTAGCCACATATGACTATTTAAATTTAAATTATAGTTAATTAACAAAAAGTAAACATTATTTTCCTTAGTTGTACTAGCCACATTTCAAATGCATAATAAGTATGTGTGCCAGTGATTACTATACTGAACAGCATAGATTATAGAATATTTCCATCATCATAGAAATTTCATTGGAGAGTGATACTCTAACAGAAATACTGAATACACTTAATAGAACTTTACTGAAGAATTGAGATTATAAGCATGAAGTTGCCTTCGAAGACAAGTATTTCCCTAAGGGAATAATATATGAGGAAAGTTGGTCATTCAACTATTTAATGCCAGATAATACGTTGCATATTATAAGTATTCTATAAATTATTGAATGATGTCCAAATGAGGAGCAATGTTACATTATCATCAAATAATTCTAATCAACTTTCCTAAAATCTAGTCTGGTGTCATCTTCTTTTTACAGAAAAATGCACATTCAATTTACGTAAATTCAATATTGCTTTTAGAGCTGATTTGTTGATTCCATCCTCTTTTGAATCTCTAGTCTCTGTCTTTTTTAATCAGATGATTTCTAGATATTTACTACGTTATTTATATATTAAATGCTCGGAAATGATCTTTATTTCAAAAATCTGGCCAGAAATAGTATAAAAACAAAATATTTTACGTTTCCTGAAGATGGTCATCCTCCTTGAAATGTAATGTTCCATGATCTAAGATGGGACTGTGATTCCTTTAAGAGAAGTTAATTTTTTAGCAGTGTAATTGAGGCCAACACTAGAGCAGTAAGTCATTTTGGCTCTGGATTAAAGAAATATTAAATGTTTGGCCCCTGAAGATTCAAAGGCCAACTAGAAAAATGATAAACTTCAAAGCACCATCCCATAGATTGTGATGGTCTTTGAAGAAAGCTAGACATGACTATACTGGCTTCACTCTAGACATTCTGAAGTTCCTCAGCTACTGCAAAATTTAAGGTAAATAAGAAAAGGATTATAAGATAGGTTTTCCATACATGGAACAAGTAGATGTCAAAGCCCTGAGATTTGTCTATTAGATTTGTTGCAACTGGTAATAAGTTATAATAGAGATTGCAAAATAGAATTGACAGACTTAAGCTGGAAAGAATCTTATGTCTTAAAAAAGGAGAACAGTGATGGACAGAAGAGGTCATGAGTTGCTATTTTCCTAGTTTTCTAGATTCATGCGAAAAATATAAAAACATATGGAAAATTTAGGTGCGAAAGGCCAAGGAATGAAATAACTGTTCTTTTTTTTTTTTTTTTTAATGTTCTATTTATTTCTGAGAGAGAGAGAGAGGCAGCATGAGGAGGGGAGGGTCAGAGAGAGAAGGAGACACAGAATTAGAAGCAGGCTCCAGGCTCTGAGCTGTCAGCACAGAACCCAGCGTGAGGCTCGAACCCACGAACCGTGATTTCATGACCTGAGCCGAAGTCAGGCACTCAACTGACTGAGCCACCCAGGCATCCTGAAATAACTTTTCTAAAGGGACTTTAATATACCCATACAATAGCATTTATAACCTAGGACATGCTACCCCATGGTCCACTTCCAGATCATTGCTAGTGTACTGAGAAGCACAACCACATACTGACTGACACATGTTCAGAACCTGATGATTCGATGTGGGAAAAATATATTCATATTAAAGTGTACATTTGGAAAATAGAAGTATTAACAATAAGACTGTGGATAACTTGCCATATGTTTTCTACAATGGGTACTTATTGATCTTATAAACAGAGAAGGGCACAGAGCTGAATATTTTACAATTGAAAACCCTCACTCACTTTCTAATATAACATTTTTCTTTCTTAGTTCAATAGACATGGCTTGAAAAATAACAAAGGGCACAGAGCCAAAATATTTCTGTTAGGCTATACCATGAATGGTAAATGGATGCTACCATATCAGTGGACATACATTTCAAGGTGTATCTGAAATGTTTGTATTGTTAATATGTCCACAGTTTCCCAGATGAAACATAAACCTAGAAACATAAACTACCAAGTTTCCAGTGTAAGGTTTTTTTTTTTTAAGCAGAACAAAAGGACTAAACAAAATATTTTAGCTACTGTAAATAGTTTCTCCCTTTACTTTGCATCTCACCCTTTGGTTGGTCAGTAAAGTGCTTCTAAAGTAAAAGAATCCTGATACTTTCACTAAAATGTGCTACAGTTATGTCCTGGATCTAAAATTGTAGGACAAGAGCACAAACAGATACCCAGAATCAATTATTAAAAGACATAAAGAAAAACGGCAACTAATACCTAGGTAGCCTTGCACCCTATGGATTGAGGATGAAATTGTTACAAAATGCTTTTGTTGCTGTACAGAAGATGGTGGGAGAAAATACAGCCTTAATTCAGGTCGCATAATCATTTTCCGTTAAATGTTTAGAAGTCCTGCTTTCTTCCACAGCACAACAATTACACAGCAGAGCATAATTATTTTACAGTCAATTGAGTACACCAAATGGGCATATTTATGAAACCTGATTTATACTTCATACTTGCAACACTACATGAAGCGTGGCTTTACCTCCCACCAAACCTGCAGTCAGTAAAACTGTCAGAAGGACTCTTTGCTTCAGCCCCAAAGCAAAATAATTGAAGTTTGAGCAATCCTTTTTAAATCTTGGTACTGCACTTAGCTTTTTCCTATCAAGTGTACTGCAAAGAGGAAAGGCAAAGAAAGCAATGTGGTATCTGTGGAGAGGCTCCATAAAAGTTTTATGGCTTTAGTTCATGGCCTGATTCTTGCTGTGGTGAGCAAGTACATTTTTCATTAGCCTATCCCACAAAGCAATGAGATGGTCTACATTTAAGTAATGACCTCCATATAAACTCAAACTTGTTTTCCTTGAACTTCAATAACTAATAATTATTTATGAAGGTTTGCATAATTACCTAAGATAGTACAGGAGTTTGGTCACATTATGACCTTCATAAGAACTTCTCTGAACATGTTATTTCCAAGTTTTTGAAGAGATACTCCACTTCCTTGTTTTTTCCCTCACACATTTGTACAGTTGACAATGTTGCATCAATTCATAGTGATGACTTTCTAGTACCATCCGTGAATTTAAGGAGGCCTCTGTAAATATTTAAATTAAGCATTTCTCTTTTAGATGCAAAAAATGTCCAGGCTTATGTTCTAATGCAGTTACAGAAGAACTAAATAATAGGTGATTTTGTTGAATTTGCTAATTAACCATGTGTAATGTATGTGTTTTTCTTATTAATTACTTTATTTTACCCAATTGCTTAACAATATAAAGTCTTCTGATTTCACTCATAACTGAAAGAGGAGAAAATACTTATTTAGAATTAACGAGCACACTGTGAGGTCCCTGATTTCTCTATAATTCTTTATCTTCAGTGTCTGAGCATGGCCTAATATGGGGACTATAAAACAAGATTCTTCTATCTGGTATTGACTTCCAAATGAAAAAAAATAATTCACTCCTTTCATAAGACCTGTGCACAACTGCTCATGTCAATGGCCTCCAAGCACAGTAAACTAACACATTAGGGTAAACAGATGTTTTCTCTATTAACAGTATAAACCACCTGGCTGCAGGCCAAATCAAGTCTGGGGAGTAATTTCAACTGGCCTGCCTGTTAATGCGAAAACTGACTGAACAGTCTCTCCTGCTCATCTTCCCATCCTGCAAAGGATGTTTCTTCCAGTTTATGATTCATGGAAGAGCAGAAAGGAGAGAGATAATTTCAAAGATTTAATTAATTCTTAGCTGCAATTTTATTCAATTATCTGTTTAAAATATAAAATGTGCTGCATTCAAGATGCTAAGATCTAAACTAAGTATGATGTGGAGAATTAGAGAAAATGTAGGGATAAATTTTCTTAAACATTGGAATCAGCTGCGATATCTAATTTAATCTTTATTTAAAGAACCTCAGTCCCTGAGAGACCATAAAACTAGGTTGCCATTTGCCTACTAAAAAATAAAGGATCACAAGTAACTTTTGCTAAAAGGAGGTAAAACCATGACCATCTCACATATTACTTATTTTAGTCATTAAATATTGTTTATTCAGATATAATTGCCTTAGTTCATCTTAGTCTTTCATGTAGTAAATGATTTTTGAATGCAATATTAATACTAGCATTGTCACTTAACCTAAGCTAAGCAAATCAGAATAAAACAAAGAAAGATTATAATTAATAACAATATTATTTGCACAAATGTAAAATCTCAAATAAGATTTAGTAAAAATTATTTTTTTCATTTTTCCCCAGATACTTGTGATAAATACCCACTTCTGCAGAATTTCCTTTTGTTTTTATTCTTTAGTTCATTCTTTGCTTCTGAATCATTTTCTTTTTCTAACCATATTATCCATATATATAGTGGAAAATTGAATCCCAAGAAGTGACATCTTTATAAATGGATGGATAATTGTACTGGACTAGAAATTATTTAACTGATATTGACCTACAAAATGACGTTGTCATGTGGCTAAACTATTTCTTGTCCTATCTGTGGACATACTGGAGGATTAACTAGGAATTGTGGATTTTTTTAATGTTCATTCATTATTTATTTTGAGAAAGAGAGACAGACAGAGAATGTGCAGTAGAGGGACAGGGAGAAAGGGAGACAGAATCCCAAGTAGGTTCCACACTGCCAGTATGAGCCCAACATAGGGCTATAACTCACAAACCATGAGTTTATGACCTGAGCTGAAACAAGAGTCAGAGGATTAACTGAGCCACTCAAGTGCCCTGGAATTGTGTTTTAAGGAATCTATCTGCAAGTTTATTTCTAATGGTTTTCTAATGTCTCCACGGGATTTCTTGAATGAATCAACTAATGTAGAGGTGCAGTATAATGAAGGTGCCAACAAAGCATGTTATGTCGTGTGGACAGAACTTGAGATGAGTTCATGTAGATATAAATTCTGAAACTTAAAGTTTGTCTATTCGTTGAACAAACACATTCCCAAACTCCTTTTAAAAATTCATTAAAGTGATAGGACGTGTGGGTGGCTCAGTGAGTTAAGCATCTGACTCTCGATTTCAGCTTGGTCATGATTTCAAGTTTGTGAGATTAAGCCCTGCGTTGGGCTCTGCCCTGACACCACAGAGGCTGCTTGGGATTCTCTCTCTCTTCTCTCTCTGCTCCTACTTCTCTCTGTCTTTCAAAAATAAACATTAATTGTTTTTAAACAATTATTAAAGTGCTTATCATACTCTAGGTACTATATTTAATAATAGATATACCATAATGAAAAAGATTGACTAGATTCTTGACTTCCTTGAGTGTCTAGTCTGGTGGAGAAAATGGGTACCAACTGGCAGCCTATCAAGTAAAGATAACTGAACATTGAGACCCATGCTTTGGAAAGGAATAGAGTGATGTAACAGAAAGTAATAGGACTTGGATTTTGTAGCTCACTTGGTATTGATGGATCAGAAAGTACTTCCCTGAAGAAGGGGCATTTAAACGAGACTCTAAATTGTAATGGAGGCAGCCATTTGGAGTAATTGAGGCAATGGGAATGGAATCTATAAATCCTATGACAAGAAAGAGCTGAGCTCATTAGAAAGTCGAATGAAGGAAAATATGTCACCTCTTAGGTAAGATTTCAAACCTTCCAGAAACCTCAGATGAGAGTCTGTAAAAATAGGTCTATTATGATCTGCCTCATATATTTGTTTGGGATAATAATACCTAATGTATAATGATAAGTTCTATTTACCAGGACTATTTGAAGCACTTGCCCTGAATTTACTAATTTAGATCTTATAACAAGACCTTTTCTCTGTCACTGTCTTTATTTAGATAAGGAAACAGATTTTTTTTTTTTTTTTTTTTTTTTTTTGGTAACTTAGGTAGTTAGTAAGGCAATGGCAGAGCTGTATTTGAATCCAGCATTCTGACTCAAGAGATCATCCTCTTAGCAATAACATCATACATCTGGAATGACATAATGTAGAAAAAGGTTCCAAGACATCATGCTTGTTCTTGTAAGCTTAGAAATTGTTATTATTACTGGTACTCTGACTGATATAGAAATATATCACTCTGACCCAGCATTGATCTCTCCTACATGTTATTTCTTAAATTAATCTTTAAAACCAGAGTAATTTTGAGAGTGAATGCGTTTGATTACATGGGTATAGTTGGTGTTAACTATACTGTCTTTGTCAAACTGGGATAAATGGTGGTCATACCTAACATGTGAATTGGCCATCATTGGCCTGAGGTCATGTTTTCAGTGAATACAGCAGCAGTGGTACGGATTTATGAATTTCTTAAGCTGGGACAGAATTTAGAGGCCATCAATTACAGTATCCTTTCTTATAAAAAATTTGCTTTTAAGGCCCAGAGAGATGAAATTACTTGCTCAAGAGAAGAGCTGGTTAGTTCCAGAACTAGACTACAGACTGAGTGATTTTTTTAAATTTTATTATTATTTTTTTTTTCTTTTTTTTTTTTTTTTTTAGTATTCCAGGCTGCTATAAGGCAAATGTGTATTTCATTAGCTGGAACTGAATGGAATAGATAGAACTTTACTTATCCCATCACCCACTGGCAAAATTTTTTTAACTAGTAATCTGTATCATGGAGCCAACCATGATTGGATTCAGAGACAATCCTAGGAACATTTTAGAGCGTACCATGAGCAGTGTTATGGAATGTGGAATCAGAATGCCCTAAACACAAGTTGTTAGCTTTGACCTTGTTATTGTTTAATTTAATTTAAGGCTTAAGACAGTTACCCTTTATAAGCCTGGATCTCCTCACTTTAAGAGAGAGGACTTGAAAAAAATCCTTTTAAAATCTCCCCCACCCCCACCCCTTTTTTTTTACTTTAATTTGTATAAGAACAATAGTCTGAGTTTGGGGAAAGATAGTTGGTAAAGAGAAAAGTGAAGGTACCCACAGATTTCGATTTTGCTGAGGGCTAGTCCTGAGTCTGTTGCATGTTAAATCACATAGTTCTTGAACTGGATTAGTGAGTAGGTAGATAGAGATATTGATTAGGACACCAGTGATTATCTAGTAAATTATGCATGACTGAGTTTAAGTAGACCAACAGGATACTTTTGGACTGTTTCCCACAAGACAAACTAACATTGACAGCTCATTTTCTGGAATCATGTGGGACTACTCAGGGGTTACAAATGGGCAATAATGGGAATTTAAAAATTTAGATCCTAAAATAAAGGGCAACTAAGGGACTGGAAAAGGGTTCTACTATGGGATTTTTTTTTGAGTTATCAATGTCCTGAGACATCTATTTGTCTCTATATTTTTATATAACATGGAAATAATTGCTAAGTGTTCATGTTGTTCAAGTCAGCAGTAAAATAAAAGAAATATAAGTGAATTTTTAGGTACTTAGTTCTAGAGTCAAATAAGTGAGTTTAGATAGTTGATTGCCTGATTTATGAAATTGTGGTGAGAATTTAATGAGAAGATGTATATAGAGTACAAAGTCACCCTATTGTGCCTCAGCAGCATTGGCTTTCTTTCCATGCTTTGATTGCATTACACCTCTTCTCTTCTCGACCAAAACACAGAGATTATGGAAAATATTGTAGATTGCCTTATTCAACCTGTGTTGTTTCTCTAATAGCATACTTTCCTTTAAACTAGATTCTAAAAATGCTAAAGAACATATTTATTAGATTTCAATGCATCAGGATTCCAATGAGACTGTCTTCCACCAAATAGATACACATATAGGAGAGAAGAAAGGCAAAAAGAAACATCTGGGACAAAGGCTAGTTGTTTCTTTTTATGAGAACTGTCTTGGAGGCCTTTCATTCCTACATCTGTTAAGAAGATTCTGCTGTATGAATGTATGGACATTTGGTTTTCATGACTGTCAAAGAGCAGATGGTAGCATCAGTGACATCTCTGGTGGTTTTCGGCATAGTTTCTAGTTGGGTCATTTTGGCTGCCTAGCATCCAGTTCAGTTCCCTGGACTTCTCCAAAATTATTTGGGTTAGAAATAGTCTATAATAAAGGCTCTTTTGTTTAAATGAGCTAGAGTGGACTTTGTTGTTGACAAGTATGAATCCTAAAGTAATATAGCAATTTTGAACAATGAAAGACAGGAGTCTCATTAAGAGGCCTTAATATAAGATCATATATATCCATATGTGTATTCATTTGAAATAATTATTAAGCATAAGACACTTAGATGCTGCACATAAACTGGTTAATTAAAATAGATATGGAACTAAAACCTATTGAAAAATATATAATTAACAAGCAAATAAACAAATACATATATGCTTGAATAATAACTAGTGCCTGAAGAAAATCAGTAAAATGAAATAATATAATAAAAGAAGAAATTATTTAAATCAGAAGAGATTCTTTGAAGGATGAAAAGAAGCTAGCTAGTAAGAATATGTGAGGTGCGTTATCTGTGGGTCTGAAGGTGAAAACATGCTTACTGCACTAAGAGCTTCTGGTGAATTTAAAAGTCACCAGTAAAATAACAGTGAATTAAATAAAAGAGTGATTAAATAAGTAAAACCTATAATTTGGCAGAAACTGATGGATATTTAGTCAACTAAATAGAACGTAATCCTGAAAACATAAAAACATAGAAAAGCCAACATGAATGACTTATTTCTGGTAACTGGCCACCTACATAATTATTATATCCAAATACCATAAAGAACCTCTTCGTTTTTTACCTTAAAGAAAAGAGGATGGTGATTATCTCTCAGACAAATAAATTCAGTAAAAAATTACTCAAGTGAATGTTTTTCTTTCTTTAGAAATTGTGTGACCTATTTATGGTGGTGGAACCCCTATGACCTCGTATGCTAGAAAAATAAGGGGATGGACCAATACACTTATAAATAGCAAAATGAGCAATCTAAAGGATATAGAATGTCTATTTTAAACACTATGTCTTACCACTGCCAAGAAGGCTGTGATTATTGAGTTTTCTGTTATTCTTCTACAACACTCCTAATTTTACATAACAATTTTTGATTTTATTATAGAAATTTTTCTCTTATAAGGACTTACTGCTCTTAAAGTCCAAAGTGATGTGCTGAAGAGTCAGCAGTTAGTTCCTACAGTTTAAGTAAAGAGACCTGGGATTAACACATTGAAGAACAAACTGGATCTTCCTTCTGAAGGCTAGAGCTTATACTGATCAAGTGGTGTGAAATGTTTTTAGTGCTCCCAGTTCAGTTTTCAAAGATCAGGCACATTTCCCCCCCTTTGTATGTCCATTTATGTGTGAAATAAACTCCCTTTTTAACCTCTCCTTGGCTGTACCTTTGTCCAGATAAACCTGGCAGAGCATCTTGTGAATGGGCACACTGCCATCATGGCAGATGGACCTGGGCAAGCAAGTTCAAGAGCCAGAATGTATGTCACATTTGACTAAGAAGGGCACATTGACACCAGTGTATGTGGAAATAGCATTTGGTGTACATTCTTACTCCCTATGGCCAAAGGAATATGACCTACTGCTGTAGCTGAAAATACATTAACTTTGTAAATCTAAAACATTTAAGCCTAATCACTACCTATGTATTGCCCAGAAATTAAGGCTAGAATTTAGGCTTCTTGGAAGAGAGAAAAAATGTAAAGCTTTGCCCTCAATATATTTTTGAAGAAAATATTAGATATAGATATTTATTCAAAAAAAGCATCATCATCAACCACAAATACTATATTGATCATTTGTTCTATTCATGCCATTTGTAAGGTAGTACATCTTATAAATAATCTTTCAGAGAAAATATTTGTGGTTTTCCTTTTCACATAAACACAATTATATTATCTGAGCAATAGTGATTTTATATTTTATATCTTTTTTATATGACCTATTAATATATCTCAAGCTATTCTCATCCATTTCTTCAATCTCTCCTTTTCTGTCCAAATGCCCTACTGTAATTTACATTTCACTTCATCAGGAATGAATATTTTGAGAAACATGTTTTCATTATCGACCTTACCTCCATGCCATTAATCCTTCCGTTCTTGTGATCTCTGCCAACAATGTTGTAATTATTCTGATTCAAAACATTAAGACCAACTTTAACATTAACTTATCTTTTATTTCCATATCTAACTACTCTTCAAAGTTTTCCAATGATAAATCAATCTTCTCCTTTCCAGTCATATTTCTAGTACTTTGATTCTTACCCTCTTTATATCTCACCTACACCAGGAAAGCTCTCCTATTAAGCATTTAGCATAACGACTTCGAGATCAGATAAACCAGGTAATAAATCCTGGCATAGCCATTTATGGATATATGGAAGTATGTATTCAACTGTTTTCTTTTTTTAGCCCACTCAGTTAAAAGTATTTCATAGAAAAATCACAAATGTCATTCCTAAATACTTCAGTGTATAGTCCCTAAGGCTAAGAACATTCACCTACATAACAATAGTATGAAAATATTTTGGATGCAGAACTGGAAGGATGTCCTGAAGGATTGTTTGTGGGATATGAAAGAAAATCAAAGATGTTTCCAAAGATTTTGGCAAGAGCAATTGGAAGTGTGGAGATATAACTTACATAGGCAAAGAAAACTACATGTAGAAGCTATTTTGGATTTATAGAGATAAATACCCCCCCTCCAACTTCTTGTCTAGAGATTGGTTGGGTCAGGCCATAATTGAATATTCTGGAGTGTGTAAATTTCCTTGAAGTTGAGGAAATCTTGCATGACGCAAGATAAAATAGCAAACCTAGGTGCCAAAATATTTTTAGTGAAATAATGTAACAAGAATTTCAAATGGAAAATGGAGCCATTCCATTTAGCATGCTTTGACTATCTGCAGCAGAATATTTCACTCAAATTGCCCTAAAGTTTAGAATATGTAAAGGTTCCAATATGAAGAAGTACAGACTAGGGAAGTCTCCAGAGTTGGCTGAGTTAATGGTTAGGGCTGTGACCAAAAATCCAAGTTCTTTCTATATCTCTGTTCTGTCATCCTACTTCATTTTGATATCATTTCTAATCAAATTCTTAAAACAGCTGCTAGAAGTAGCTATGGCAATATTTATTTATTTGTGTCTAGTGGAAAGTCAAGAGAGAATACTCTAGCCCAAGCAAGGATTATAATTCCCTCTTTTAGGCATGTTTGATCAGCTGAAGTTGCCATTTCAACAATTATAGCCACTGAGGTCGCTCTCTGGAATTAGGTATGAGAGAGATAACAATAAGTAAGAAGGAAAGTAACCAAATAAAAATAAAAACTAAAAATATGTTATTAGGAAAAAGACTGGTAGGTAATCAACAAAATCCATTACTCAGAAAATTCTCTTACCTCTCCAAATACAACCCATCCTGGAGACATATACTCTTATTTTTTTCACCAGAGATTAATTTTTCCTGTTCAATGGCTTGATATAAATGGAGTCATACAGTATGTACTCATTTGGGTAGGGCTTGTTTCTGCATAATTATTAATGTGTCTCTTTGTGAATTGATCATTTTTATTGTTGAGTAGCACTCTATTGTATGAATGTAGCACATAGTATTGGGTTGTTTATACTTTTTGGAATTGGGAATAAAGCTACTATAATTATTGTGAACAAGTCTTTGGGAACTGCATATATATTTTATTTCTGTGTATTAAAATCTAGAAGTAGAATTGCTGTGTCATAGGATAGGTGTATGTTCAACTTAATACAAAAAACTACCAGATCTTTCTTCCAAGTGGCTATATCTTACTAGTCCTGAATATAACAAAGAGAAAAAGTCTACAGCATTAGCATTTGTGAAACAAAATTTAAATTATTATGAACTAATGCTTTATTTCCAAACCCATGTACAGAGAGATGTGTGACATAGGTTTTATGTACAGAGTTGACGAATGTGAAACTGCTGGCATATGATATATGAAGCCCAGAAAAGAAAGTGTGTCTGTGTCTTCCTGATGAAATGAGTACTCAACACTCTTAAAGATTCAGAAATTGAGTGTGCAGTAACATTCAATCACTACAGTAAAGGAAGGGCCAGGACACAGGTCTGCAGATAATTCCTCATTTTTAAATAACATGAAATTCCAAGAAAAATAATATCCACTGAAATGCTTGTGTTTTCACTGAGTTAGGAAAGGCCTGGTTCCTTGCTCAATTACAGACAATAATCAGTTTTACCTCTGTACAATGGGCAATCACACTATCCCTGGTAGGTCAGCCTTTAACTCAGCTGTGTGTTCTTTCACTAGAAACTGACTGATAAATTCATGTCTATTTATGCTTCATCATCTGTTATAAACTGAATGTTTGTGTCCTACAAAATTCATATGTTGAAATCTTGACCTTCACCATGATTGTACTACCACGGCCTTTTGGAGGTGATTAGGTCAATAGTGGAGCCCTCATAAATGGATTTAGTACCTTATAAAAGAGACCCCAGAGAGCTCTCTTTCCCCTTCTGCCATGTGAGGACACAGCAGCAGAGAGCTGTCTGTGAACCAGAAAGTGGGCTCTGACCAAACATGGAACTTGTTGGACCTTAGTGCTAGATTTTGCAGCCTGCAGAACTGTGAGAAATAAATGTCTGCTGTTTAAGCCACCAGTCTGTAGTATTTTTGTTATAACAGCCTGAACAGACTTAAACACCATCCATCTGGGTTGTGGGTGAAGTCTAAGATATGCAATTCAGATACATATATAGAGTTCAAAAAGTCTGTTGTTATGGCATAGTAGTTCTATGTATTATTTTGGCCTATAATTTACCTTGCTATGAGCCCTGAAAAATGAACATTTACTGATAATAAGCTCTTTCTTTCTCTTTTTCTTTCCTCTCCTCTCCTCTCCTCTCCTTTCCTTTCCCTTTTTTCTTTTCCTTTTTTAGTATCAATGGTTTAGAGCTGGATTTTTGTCTATACACTCTAGTTTCATGACCTTGTAAACATAACACTGTATACTTATCTCCTAGATAGAAATCGTTTGCACTGTACGACTCTATTTTATCTAACATGCCTAAAAGGTCCCCAACATTAGTTCAAAAATATATTCTTTTTACTCCATCTGTGCATGTGATTATGTGGATCCTGGTCACTAAATGAAAGCTGGGGTACAGCCAGAGTTTAAAAGTGCCAACTCTGTTTAAAATTTGTTTTCTTTCCTTCATGTACATGATACTACTATTTGTTATTGGCAGACAAAACTAACCAATTATGGGCCTAATGTAATAATTGTTTCCACTCTGTTTTGAATAAAACCAGTAGATTGAGGTAACTGTTTTTATTAGAGAAAATTTGATAATGCGATTATCATATTTCTAGCTTGGGATCTAGGTCTCTGTTTTGATACAGTAACTACTGTGGGAATCATTTGCTCTGTGAATTGTAGGTGTTTTTTAGGTGCTTCCTATATTTATTCATGGGGATGGACATGAGTTAAGGGGTGTGTGTATCATTCTTTGTAGCCCCTTTGTTAAAATAATTAAAAGTTCCTAGGCAAAATAACACACATACTCTGTCCCTTTTTTCCCACCTTTCTCCATTCCTTCCTTCCTTCCTTCCTTCCTTCCTTCCTTCCTTCCTTCCTTCCTTCCTTCCTTGACTCTCATACAAATTATCTGAGCTTGAGTTAACTCTCTGGGGCCACTTTTATGTCCCCAGTCACTTTCGGGGGACTTACAATGTACCACTTACAGGACGCTTCATCCAGCTTCACCATTTTCTTTTCTTTTCTTTTTATTTTTTAAGTTTGGTTAATTTTGAGAGAGAGAGAAAGAGGGTGGGGAGGGGCAGAAAGAGAGTGAGACACAGAGCCTGCTCTGTGTTGACAGCAGCAAGCCCCATGGGGGGCTTGAACTCACAAACCATGAGATCATGATCTGAGCCACCCAGGCGCCCCCGGGCTTCACCATTTTCTCATCATCACTGTAAACTTCTGCCGCTGCTGTCATGCCAGACCCAGTAAGCTTGATTTTTCCCTTCGTTTTCTTAAATCATTACTCACACAAGGTTATTGCATATTACCAACACTTACCAAAGGGGTAGCAAAGGGTAATTAGAGCTCAAGGAAGAAAAAATTTCAAATTCAAATAGAAACTACTAACCTGAAAATTTATCATCTCTTCCATGCCATAGGGAATTTCTTGCTTCATTACACCTTAGCTCCTCACCATCTCCTTGGGCCTCTTTCTCTAACCTTATATCCTTTGCTACTTCCACTAGGCTACCAAATTAAAATTCTCACATTGCTATTACTTTCTCATGCAGAACAATTTCATCTCCTGTCTTGCTCTCACGCATGCTCTGACATCAAGAATCTCAACTTTCCTAATGTTGTGGACTCAGCAAGCTTTTACTAACTGTTTACTATAGTGAAAGCAATGACTGCTGTTTTCTTCCCTAAAGAGCAATTTTTAATTCTGCTACATCTCTAGTTATGTACCTACCTCTTTTTCCTTATGTGTTGAGATTTCTTATCCATATCCTCATTCCAAGTAAAATTTAATCAAAGTTCTGAACTCAGTGATTTAAATCATTTTTGAATAATCTCAGTTTAAAAAGCAATGATCAGGAGCCACACTGCATTCAGATTAAATTTTCCTTCAGATGGCCCAAAGGAGTTTTCTCTTCATATTTAAATATTAAACCGGGCATACAAGAAGAGGTTGGCAAGTAGTATAAAGCAATTATTAACAACATAGTAAATCATAATAAATTGAAATATCAATATTGTACTATTTTTCTTAGCTTTGTAAAGGACATGGTTAACTGAAAGTTTGGGTGATATAAATCAAAAACACCTTCTTTATATAGCTCCCCCTATTTTTGGCTTTTTACCACTAAAGTCCATCATGGCAAAATATATTGGTGTCTATGCTAGTTTCCACCACTTTAACGTGACTTGATTATCCAGGAAGGTTCTTTCTCAGCCTGCTGAGGACTTTGAAGAGAGATGGCTGCTTATGATCCCACTTCCACAAAACACTTACGAAAGAACTAGAAAGTGCTTGACTAATGTTAGCTGTCATTATTAATGAGAGGTAGCATAGATAACAGTGAAAAGACTCAGCTCTGGAATGAGACTGCCTGTATTTGAATCCTGACATACCACTCACAACTTGTTGTGATCTTAGGTGTTAGCTCAGATTTTCTGGGACTCAGTTCCCTTATCTGTGAAAAAAAAAAAAAGGTCAATAATAATAATAACTATATTAAGACCTTGGTCAGAGAATTAAACTACTTAATGCAATGTGAAATGCTAGGATGGTGCTGGTGCGTTGTGGGTGCTTAATAAGAGGTCCTTTCCTCTATTTCTGTTTCCTCCAGATGTGACATGGACTCACTTTGTCTATACTTCATGGCTTTGATTGTTCAGAGGCTGGTGAAGACTATGTAACTGCAGTGAGTACTGCAACCAGACAGTAGTTGTGGGAGAGAGCCTGCATTAACAGCATTGCTGCTACTATATAGACTCAGTATGGACCTGGCAAGAAAACTTTAGAAAGGAGTCCTACTGGGAAATCTCAAGTATGTGTGTGATGATACCAGTGGAGGTTTGGTGGTGTATATTCAATATCCAAATTGAGAAAAGTGAAAAAAAAAGAAAGAGTCCAGGCCTGAATAAAACAAAATATCTTTTATATGCAGATCTAAGAACAGTCACAACTCTCAACAGCTCATTACAGGAGGAAAATAGAAATCTTGCCATGGGCACCATTTCTTCTCATTAAAAAAATTTTTTTTAATGTTTATTTGTTTTTGAGAAACAGAGAGACAGAGTGCAATTGGATGAAGGGCAGAGAGAGAGAGAGGGAGACACAGAATCAGAAGCAGGCTCCAGGCTTTAAGCTGTCAGCACAGAGCCCAATGTGGGGCTCAAACTCATAGACCATGAGATCATGACCTGAGCAAAGTAGGCTGCCCAACCGATTGAGCCACCGAGGCACCCCTCATTTATTTCTTAAATATTTATTTATTTGAGAAGGAGAAGAGGCAGAGAGAGAGAGAGAGAAAATCCCAAGCAGGCTCCAGGCTCAGCGAGGAGCCTGATGAGGGGCTTGATCCCACTACCATGAGAACTGACCTGCGTGGAAACCAAGAGTCAAACGTTTAACGGACTGAGCCATCCAAGCACCCTATTTCTACTTGTTTTTATTTAGTGCTGAGATTTGAAAATGTTGCTAATCTAAGTATGTATAATGCTTTGTATTTATACATCATGCTAATGTTTTGGGTAATGGAGGTCATGAGGATTTTATTAGGATTTTCTGAATGGGTCATGGAAGGCCTTTTTATTCCACTTCTGCCAGGGTGTCCCCCCACCCCCAGCACTGGTTAGTGTTTATACCTGGAAGGGTTAGGTGAACCTTGGAAAGGGTTAGAGCATCTCGCTGAGAACCCTATTTTGGATTTGTTCAATTTTGTGAGTCTTTCATTCTTCAGTTTCTAGAATTTGGGTCTGGAATTTTTGACTCTGTTTGGCAGTATGCAGGTTCTGATTTGTAATTGAGGGCTGGGATAATAGTCGTACATCTGCTAGGAAGTAGGAACTGAGCCAGAGAAACTGCTTGAAAGCATTTGACTTTTGACAACACAGACTGGCCGTTTTTGCCTCCACATATGCAACTCTGTGATCAAAGGCATGAGAGAAATAATGCGTGGTATGTGGCCTCTTATTGACTATGAAACGACCCTGCAATTTACTGGCATGTCCAAAAATCTAACTGTGTGACCGTGGTTATAGGCATGGGAGTGGGTATAAAGCTGAGCAAGTGGGCAAAATTGAGCAAAAATCCCAGCATCTTTTGGAACTTGGCTGGATTAATGAAGTGGCCTCCATATAAAGCAGAACAAAAAAATATGGATTCAAAAGAGGAAGAAAGCCAATATCATATAAGTCCACAAAACCAGAACTGAATGTATGATCTTCTAAATGCTGCTCTAATATTTTTAAAGTAATAAGCATCATAGAAGTAATACTGACAGTGTTTTAGCTGGAGCGTACTTTTCCTTTACACTGTCTCGTAATCAAATTGCATGCTTTAACTGAAACCAAATTTTAATGCTTAATGTACATAGATTAATGTTCTTAACTGAAAACCCCAGGATAATTTTTGATTGTGTCAAGCAGCGTAGTATGTGAGTCACTTGTTAGTTCACTTCCAAGGTGATGGTAAGGAATAGATTTACTGCAGCAAACAAACAAACATAATGTAAATATGGAAAATTTAAGTGTTTAATATCGAAAATAGAAATGGCTTTAGAACCTATTACTTTGGTTGCATTAAGAAAGTGAGAATCGGGATACTTGCCTCAATTAACTCCATTGCTCACTCAGTCATTTGTTCAGTGACTACTGAGTAGTAAGCACTTTATTGGCTCTGAAGTTACTGCTGCATAAGGCTTATTTCTTAGCCTGGAGAAGATGACAAACTGAGGAAAAAACAACACTAAACAAGTAATCATGATAAACCAGAATTATATATTCTCCGGCAGAGGCATCAAATCTCTACATATAAAGAAGTATGTACACACCATAGGATGGCTGGGCCTCAGCTACTTTTCCAATGCTTATAAATGCTTTAGTTTTTGGTTATTCACCACTCTGAGCCTCTATTTCCTACCTCAAATGGAGATAAAAGTAATACCTACCTCATTGGTTTGTTGTGAATATCAAAGAAATCAATCCCTATGAAATGTGTAAAAGTACCCAGCATATATCAAGTCCTTAATACATATTTTATTATTATTAGCTTTGAAGCCAATATGAGAAATTGAAAACATACTGCAAACACCCTGATCTCTTATAATATCTTGTACACGATAATCTCATCCATGTACTTATTTCATTGGCTTAAGAAATATCATAATGATATCTGTATGGATTCTAAACATTCATGACTTTGAGTAATATCTATGTGCTATTTATATCTCAGTGCTACATAGCTAACCTATATCTAATGTAAATGGCTTCAACTCCTCTTATATCTAACTTAAATACTCAACATTTCCACTTGAGTTTCTTTAGTTATGATTAGTTTGGACACATGTAACTGAAAAACACATAAATAACAGTGCATAGGCTCCTGGAAAGAGTTCATTTTTGCCTCAAGTAAGGGAAGTTTGGAGATAGAATATCCTGGGTTGGTTATGATCAGAGACCCAGACCCTTTGTGACTTTCTCCTTAATCCTTAAAGTATAGGTCTCTTCCACCAGCTCCAAGATGACTGCTGAAGCACCTACCAGTATGTCTGCACCCCAATAATCAGAAAGGATAAGGAGATGAAAAAGAAGAGTCAAACACAAGCTCTTGACATCTGGTGAGGAAGTTTCTCATTTAGCTTCCTCAGAACAATTATTTTTACATCCTTTTCACCACAACTTAGGCACACAGCCATAACTAGCCCCACCGAGAGGTTGGAAGTATGTTCTTTATATGAAGCATCCATGTGCCCAGCAAAGAGTGGGAATCTAATGTTAAGAGAGCATCAGTAACAGAATAGTGGAGGAGAATGCATTTATCAGTGAGGCAGTTTGGATATAACTGAAGTAGAAGGAAAGATCATGAACTTCAAAGTTGACTACCTCTTACTGTTTAGAGGACTTTGGGTATGAAGCTTAATATTTCTATGCCTTAATTAATCTATCGGGATCCTAGGTATGTTTCAGGACCAAATGAGTTATTGAATGTTGGCACTTAAAACAGTGCTGTGGCAGAAAGTGCTTATTTCAATGTATGGAAAGCCACTGGAGAAGATTGAAGAGGATAATGCTGCCATCTGATCAAAGTGTTAAAATGATCACTCAAACTGATTACTGGAAAAATACACTGATGGAAGAGATACATAGATGTTGAGAAAAGAGATTACTACCATAGAAGCAGTTATAAGGGAACAAGATGGTACCAGTGGAGTTGTATTTAGTGGTTGTTTTAAGGATATATATTGATGTTGAACAAATAGGACTTACTTATGTGAGCTGACAGATAAAAGTTAAAAGGACTATGTTTTTTATCACTATGCCATCAAAACTATCATGTCCCCACAGTCACGTTATATACCGCCAAAATATCTTGCACATGATGAGGGCTAGACAAATGCTATAGTCAATTCAACTGGAAAATTAGCTGCTCCCCAATTATTTTGGGGACCTCACACTCATTCTCAGACATGCATTTACTTATACCATCATCATATGGTAGATGTTCTAATTAATATATAATCAGTGAAAGGTGTTCTAATTAATATAAAAAGAAGTCATGTCATTTAAGTGAATTGAATTTTAAATAATTATGTAATTCTTACTAAGAACTTAAAACCACTGTTACAGGCTCTGCTTCTGTACCATGCTTTAAATAAAAAAGACATTTAAAATAGATAATATGCTATTAATATAGAGTCAGTATGGTAGAGTGAAAAGAATAGAATTTTATAAGCAGGTTGCCTGAGGTTCCAGTCTTCTAAGTTTTCTTATTTTTTGAGTTTTATTTCCCAAGTCTTTCCAGTTCAGATGTCTGTATGGCACCTTTTCTAAGTCCTTCTATATCAGAGATCTTTCTTGCTGTTATTATGACACCCACTTAAATTATAATTAAGGTATAATAGACTCAATATTATTTTCCTTTGCTATTTTAGGAATATTATAATGTCTCCTTGTAACCATTGAGATTTGACATTCATTGATCTTTGCACTTTTATAGGTGATCACTTACTATAGGCTTACAGAATTTTCTTCTGTCTTTAGTGTTTTCACCTTTCACATTATCTATTCCCTTTGTCAATGTATAGATCACTTAAATTTGTGACTTTTCATTTTTCATTTGTCTTATGCATTTGATTTTCTGGGGCTCCCATTATCTGATATTGGCATATCTATCTCTCTGTGTA
This sequence comes from Proteles cristata cristata, assembly GCA_017311185.1. Taxonomy (NCBI): domain Eukaryota; kingdom Metazoa; phylum Chordata; class Mammalia; order Carnivora; family Hyaenidae; genus Proteles; species Proteles cristata. The sequence goes on along the minus strand of JAESUZ010003683.1, from coordinate 2,282,259 downwards.
TACTCTCTATGTCTCTTTATCCATTCCTGCTGCCTTTAGGAGAGTTCATGCATCTGATCTTCTAATTCTCTAGTTTGTTCTTCAGTGGATTACATCATACTACTTAAGCACTATATTGTTTCATTTATTTCACTACATTTTTCTTCTTTTGATTCATGATCGTAATTTATTTCTGATTTACCTTTGCTCCCATCTTTACTTTTGTACAAATTTATTATTTTAAACAACTTGTGTGCCATTTCAGTAATTCTGTTTTGAATGATATGTTTTCTAGTAAGTTATTTCATATTTAAGATAGTCATATATCTCAAATGACCAGTTACTTTGTCCTATGGCTTCATGCTCTTCTAGGGAGAAGTATCAGCCACACTATCTGTATTGTGTATTAGGAAGGACTAAAGTCAAGAATTATCTGTGTTGGTCACATGAAATTTAGGGAAAAGTGAATACTGAATGCCAGGGTGGCTGATCCCAAAGCCACAATCTGCCAAAAGTTGTCTTGAGTGAGGTGTCATTATAAATCCCTATAGAGAAGCAGCTTTACATGAATATTGTTGCCAAGCTATAACCTAACCATACTGGAAATTTGAAAAGGAAATAGTGGAGGAATAAATTTTCATGGTTTTCTGGTCAATTCTCTCCTATTTCCTTCAACTTCTCATGTCAGTAGGGAGCAGGACTTGTACTCACCTGATAATTCTCCCGTGGACTTTTGTGTTAATGTCTGGACTGCTGCTGTGGATTGCTCTGATTGAAAGAACCCAGTATGAATTTCTAAGGTCTATGCTGGGGGAGAGGTAAAAACAGAATTTAAAACTCTGCTTCCAACCACTTCCTGCCATGGATGGTTGCATTAGCCTCTGGGTTGGCCCACTGACCTTCATTCTTCCTGTATCTATAGCTCCTACCAGCAGAAGAGAATGGTCTGTCTCCCCAGAGGGCTGTCATTTCTATTGTTGCTAGGTTTTTGTTGTTGTTCATTTTAATTCCTATTTTGAGTCCAAGTTCTTCTCTGGGTTCTGTAGATTCTCCAGATTGATTTCATAAAAGGGAGCAAGTAGTTCATGCCAGTTCATTATCTAATATGATCCTTTACTCTTAACATACAGAAGACCACAGGCCTTCAGAGATCTTCAGGGAAACTGAGCATATCTATTTATGACAATGTGATCTCTCATTTTCATATTCAGCCTTTGATAATTATTTTTAAAATTTTGTTCATATCTCCCTCCTAAAACATTTTCTCTCATTTTCCCCCTAATTATTAGACAATGTGAAGAGTGTAATATTTGCTTGTAAAACTGCCCATACTTATGCAACTAGAAAAATTAACTTTCTAAAATACAAGCTGTATTCTATTGTCACAAATTGTGAGTTGATAAAACAGTAGGCCTACAATGTGATGCATTATAGTTATATTTTGTCTTTATTGCCATGGCTTTGCAAAAACAAATACTTCACTAACAAAGTAGATAAGTAGTAGGCTTGGCTGCAGAAATATTGCAAATAAAGTTAGAGGAAGTGACAGCTCTCTGATCTTCCAAATATTGTAGAAACAATTGCTGTGAAAAGAGATAGTTATTTTTTTCTCCCTATCTATTTATTATTTCTCCTTCCTGACTTTGTTGAAATGAGTTTTTGTTTGATTATGAAAAGGTACATATTTCAGTGATCCAAACACAATATAGAACACGAGGTACTTAAAGATCCAATGTTTCACTTATTTTGTTTGTTTCAGGAGTACAAAGCCAATTGTAGTGATAATATATTCATTAATGAGCTTATCTAGATGAAGTTAATGGACATGACTCATTGAACTTTAAGGAAGCACATTAAATAGTGATGAGAATTTTCTTTAATGATTGAGAAATGTAGGCTTGTTTGGAAAGGGGGAGGTTGAAGGAGGGAAACAAAATATATGGTGGTTTTCTAGGCTAGCCCCTCACTCTACTATATAATTTGGAAGTTAACCTGGCACATTCCGCAGTTGTTTGAAACACATTTATTGAATGTTTTACAATTATGTGTTTTCCCTGTTTGCTTGGGTAGGTGACCTTTGGTTCAGCTTCTGAGTATGTACACAATTTAATTGAAGCTTTTAGAGAGTTCTAAGGAAATGGAATTAGTTTTCAAGATGTTGTCTCTCTGAGAAATCTAGCCAGGGGGCGTGAAGGTTCTGAGGTTAAATAGCTGTCTGTGTAATGGTAGGACTGTATCATTTATTTTCTCTACTCCATTTTCTCTTCCTTTCTCTCTTGCTGTATTTATATTTTTCTCTTTTTGGTAAGTATGTATTGTGAGATAACTAATTACAGGACTAGAATTGATTACACAAGATGGAATATGACCTTAAATAAGTCAGTTTCAGATTATATATATATATACATATATATATACATAAATACATACATACATACATATATATGTATGGAAAGCTAAGATTTTCATTTCATTATGTATATTATGATTAATACTTCCACCACATAATGGTATTACTAAATGAAACTGGTTTTAAAAAGCCACACGACAAAATATACACTTAGGAATTATTTCCAAATCCAATACTACTTAAAAAATCCTTTTTAGTGGAAAAAATATTTTTATAATATGAATTAGAATTTTTTTATTGCACAAGACATTTACAACCAAGTCTAATTAATATAATAAAAGAGTTATAATAGCAGTAGTGGTATGTGCGTATGGTTACTGCAAAAATGAAATGTAATTTAGAGAAAAGAAAACAGCTTTTGTAGATTCTAAACATATTTTCATGGCAGTTTCTGAACAAGGAATTCAGGTGTGATCAAATACAAATAACATCATTAAAATAATGTACAGACGTCAACAGGAATGACTGTTAGAGAACACTTGTTTGTATTTTAACCCTTACTGTGTTTGTAACTAAATCAAACATCCTTCTAGACTAACATTTTGTGCAAAATACTCCCTATCCATTTCATATTTTGGGAGAAAAGATGAAAAAAAGAGAATGAACAGAGAGAGAGGTGTTAAGTTCTGTTTATGTGCCATAAAACTCAACTGGACTGAAAATGGTGACACAAAGGAACAATCTTCCAGGCAAGAATAATATATTACCCAACGATTCCACCTGAGACATTTAGGTTGCTGGTTGTTATGCGACAGGAAATTAAAAGGTTTTCTGTTTCGAATCACTGTATCTATCAGTTCTTTTTATTTTTTAAGCTTATTTATTTATTTGGAGAGAGAGAGAGAGCAGAGAAGGGGGAGAAAAAGAGATAGAGAGAGAAAGAGAGAATCCCAAGCAGGCTCCAGGCTCTGAGTTGTCAGCAGAGAGCCCAACATGGGGCTCAAACTCATGAACTGTGAGATGATGACCTGAGTAGAAATCAAGAGTCAGATGCTTAATTGAGCCACCGAGGAGCCCCTATCAGCTCCTTTTTATGGGAATCTAGAAACACAGGAAAACTGAGTAGAGTTAGATGCTAAGAAAAAAGAAAGAAGATAAATACAGTTTAATCTGTTTAAAATTTATCCACATGCAGAATAACAGAACTTGGATTTGAGTTCTATAGGAAATCCCGAACTATGGGCTAGTCCAAGGTTTACATTGTTGAGCAATGTAAAAGAGGAGTAATATGCCATTCCTAACCCCCAAATGCTTGCTACTACTCTAGTAATGATACTCTAATATTCATCTTTTCTTTTCTTTTTTTTCTAAGTTTCTTTTGAGAGAGAGAGAGAGAGAGAGGTTGTGCACATGTGCATGCACGTGTGCATGAGTAGGAGAGGGACAGAGTGAAAGGGAGAAAGAATCCCAGTCCCAATCCCAATAATCCTCCCTGACAGCATGAATCCTGATGTGGGATTCAAACTCATAAGCTGTGAGATCATTACCTGAGCCAAAATCAAGAATCACTGAGCCAATCATCTTCAGATAAAAAACCCAGGCTTTGGTGTTAAGAACTATAGAGGATATTGATCCATTTCTTCCCTTCCCTTCCCTTCCCTTCCCTTCCCTTTCCTTCCCTTCCCTTCCCTTCCCTTTTCCCTCTCTTCTTCCTTCTCTCTCTCTCCCTTCCTTCTCTTTTTATTTCAATTAAGCATATGAACACCTTCTTAGGTTTAGAGAATTTTTTACTTTATTGGCCTTAGTTGGATATAATCTACCTGCAACATAGAAAACCTAAGCAAGTCCTTACTAGCTTTATGGCAGCTAAAGCATGAATATGCGACCTTTTACCAGCCTCAGGGGTTGGAAATGGGGCAGAGCAAGTGAAGCATTCAACCTGGTCATGGAGGGAGAGCCACCTGTTCTCAGTTACAGATGTGCTGTGATACCAGGAGTAGAATCCAATGTCTGGTGGTGGAAAAGTGCTTGATGCCATAATTATTCCATAAATGAATTAGCTGTGTGATCATAAGCATATCAATTAATCTCTTGAGGGTTATACATATCAATATTTGTAAATATTACTTATTATCATATCCTTCAAGCAGCATAAAAAATAAATAAAGTAGTGTTTGGAGAATTACTTGGTAGACCAACAAGATTAAGTTCATTTAATTTTACATTAATAAACATTATTCTTAATCCCTTGGATATATTCCTTTTATGGTAGGGATAGATGATGTGATGGTATATTTCACCCACCAACTAACACAATGTGTCTGTCACTGTCCAGATAGAAAAACAGAAACAAATGGAAAAATTCAAGCAGAGAAAAAATTATCACAAGGAATTTGTTGTAAAAGTATCTGAAGGGTTTGAGAAGCAAAAGGGGGAATGTGGCTTTACTTAAACTTCATTAACTACTTGAAGCCCTTACTGCATCTATTGTTGGAAAAATAAAAGAAGAAAGTGTGATCCAGAGATCAGCAATTGTAGAAAGCTCATTCTCTCCCTGGAGCTGAAGGCCTGGTATGGGGTTAATTGCTAAAAGATATCTTTGACATTACATTAACTTCTAGAGCCATTTTAATGTATATGCATTAAAAAATCATTTTGCTTAGCAAGTTATTTTTATTAAGTTTATTAAATTGGGGGCACCTGGGTAGCTTAGTCGGTTAAGCATCTTACTCTTGATTTTGGTTCAGGTCATGATCTCACGGTTAATGGGTATGAGCCCCGTGTCCGACTGTGTATTGACAGTTTGGAGCCTACTTGAGATTCTCTCTCTCCATCTCTCTCTCTCTCTCTCTCTCAAAATAAATAAATAAACCAAAAAAAGAAGTTTATTAAATTCTTGTTGATTGCAAGTGCATATTTGTTTACTCACCATTTAAGGAAAGAAATGTTAGTAACATCTGTTGAGTGTATAGTCTGGGCTAAGTGCATTCCTAGGTATATTACATATGTTACTGATTTTATTTAGTTTAGTTTTTATTTAGTTTTATTTATTTAGTAATCCTATGGAAGGGATATTAATCATTTTTACCTTTAAGAAAATAGAGACTCGGGGAAGTTAGTCTAGCAGGTGGAAGAGGTGAGATCAGAATCCACATTGCTCTGATTCCAAAGCAAATGTAAATTTCAACACAACAAACTACATGAGAAATTCCTTGGAGGAAAAAAATGTGTTATTACCTACAGATAATCGACCCATAAAATTTTTCCCTAGGTTTTCAAAATATAAAAGAATTATATGATATCTAAAGTATATGTATCTTTACATAGATGACAAATGGTAGAATTGGAAGAGAAGCCCTTATTTACTCTCTGACAAACTGTAACCTCATGGCAACACTGATGAAGCCCCTGGCATCTTCAGAGGAGCAGAGCAAACCGTCCTGGGACCAAAATTCAGATTTATATACAGGGAATGGAGAAGAGGCCATAGACACAGTGGCAGATGTAAGGAATTTAAATAAGGTAGAAAGACAGTAGTTCTAGTAATGTAGTGATAGACGGAAGTCCAGACCTGCTCTGAGCATGGGAGTTGTCAAGAGCTGGGCTTAACTGGAGAGAGCCAGTTAGTAGTTGATGAAGGCAACCAGCAAAAGTGAAAGTTACAGTCACACCTTTAATCACTTACTGTGACAGTAAAAGCAAGAAGCTGCACAGGAGAGAGTGCTGGCTCCTACAATATTTTTCTTTTTCTCATAGAATGTCACCAGATGAGGAGTATGTGGATCAGCACCCACGTGGGGATGGCCTCCCTCCCAACGGAGCCCTGTCCAAAAGGCTACCGCCATTTAATGGACCTCTGGGCTGAGCAGAGGAAGAGAGAAGGACTGAGCACTGAGAGTGGAGGAAAGTATTAAGAACAGAGAAAAGTATTTCAAGGTACTCCCTTCCCCATAAGGAGGTCTCAGCAGAGACACCTGGGGAGGCCTCAGCTGAAGGCCCCTATAAAAGGCCTGTGAGTGGTGCTGCCTGGGTTAGAAATGTAGCGCTGCGGAAGAGCCTGACCGCTCAGGGTGGGCTAGCTGAAATCTCAGATGCAGGAGCGCCATGAACTGGCTGTGCACAAGTCAGGGGGACATCTTCCCCAGGAGCACTGCCAGCCGATGCCCTCCAGATTGCATATGCTCAGGCCTGAGAAATTCTGCACAGAATCTGCTCGGAGCCAGACTTTTCAGAGGTAAGCGGGGTGCAGTCTTCCTGATGGAGGGAGGCAGACGATATGGCAGAGAGGTGGGAATTGACACTATTTTCAAATGGAGGTAGATCACCAGTAGGCATCAGGGAAAGCTATGCACACAGAGTGGTACACTTAGCCACCGAGTCTCAGGCTTTGAAGGACCAGAATTATGATATCAAATAATATTTTGATGCACTACAGGGTATGTTTTCCTTCTTTCCTTTATTTCGAAGATGGGTGAGAAAAGGGGAAAATAACGGTCCCCGTGATATTTTTTTTTCTCCAAATAATTAAACCCCAAAGTGAGAAGGGGATTTACGACTAGCGTTATGAGATGGATATTTTTCTTGTCTAGAAAAAAAAATTCTGGATAGTAGAAGAATGGAAGGGAAAGTGCATGGAAATATGTGGGTTCTAAAAGAGAGAGGTAGCAAAGCCCATGAGAGGGATGGTGGCAGGGGACGTCTCAGAATAAGAGGCAGCCGGGACCATAGAGACAACTGATGACAGAGGACCTTATATCCCCCGCCTCCTCTCCTAACCAAGAGATTCACACTACAGATGGCTGAAGGCAGGCTGCTAGCATAACCCTGGTGTAGGGGTGAGAAGGAGAAGTGTTTAGTCATCTGAGCAGAATAGATTTTGAGTAAGTGATTAAGCTGAGTAGGAGAGAATTAAATTCTTTTTTTTTTTAATGTTTTTTTTTTTATTTATTTATAGGAGAGAGAGAGAGAGAGAGACAGCGTGAGCAGGGGAGGGTCAGAGAGAGAGGGAGTCACAGACTGAAACAGGCTCCAGGCTCTGAGCTGGCAGTCAGCACAGAGCCCGACGCGGGGCTCGAACCCATGAACCGCGAGATCATGACCCAAGCGAAAGTCGGGCGCTTAACCGACTAAGCCACCCAGGCGCCCCGGAGAGAATTAAATTCTGACGTGAGCCAAGATTCATATGTGTTGTCGTGATGCAGAGGATAATGTGATAATAAGCATTCAGTTTTAATGTACATTTATTATGTGCCCAATGTTTTAAGTGTCTTAAATATATTAGACCTGATCGTTAAAATCCTTTGAGACAGATATTATTAATAAATGCTTATTACTGATGAGGTCATTGAATCTTGGGCATATAAAGTGGTATTTTCCTACTCTGGAAAGTTGGTTAGAGTGGTTCACCTCAGACTTGAACATAAGAATCTACCTCTAAAGATGTTGCTTTCACAACGATGTGAAGGAATTAGGTGAAAAACAGGACTTATCCTTACCACTATAATAACTAAATCTTAGGTTTAAAAAAAAAGTAGAGACAAACTTTCAGTAAATGTTCCTTGGTGCTGTATCTCCAATTTCTCTGTAAAAGTTTGACCATGGCCTAAAGATGCAGGTTGTTTTGGGCTTTGCAGAGGGAATTCAGACAACATGGATGATGAAAGAGAGATTTGTGTGGAAGGTCCAGCTTAGAGACCACAACAATCTTGTCATCATTTATTAATATATGCCCACTGTAAACACCATGCCTAGAATGAGGAAAAACAAAGGCAGTGAACAGATTGTTAACATCAGTTGAAGAAATAAATTGATCTTGGACAATCTACCTTTTAGTAAAGGCCTCAGTTTTCCTAACTGTAAAATGGAAAATAAAAATGTCTGTAATACAAGGTTTGTTTGTTTTTGCTCTTTTGGATTAGATGATATAAAAGAAAGTGCTTTGTAAAATTTAAAGAGTTATGAAAATATCAGACATGGCTCTTGTAACCATTTTTCAGGATAGACTTCTATAGAAATAGAAAACTGGACTTTGAATAGTATGTAATCTAGTACTTGCCAAAATCTCTGTGCAAACATGTGAAATCTGAAAGCGAGAATGTAAAGGAACAGGTCAACTATCTCATTCTCTTTAGGTAGTTCTTCTTGTAAACACATCCCTTGTGGGGCGCTCGGGTTGCTCAGTCGGTTGCTCATCAGACTTCGCCTCAGGTCATGATATCACCATCTGTGGGTTTGAGCCCCATGTCAGGCTCTGTGCTTACAGCTCAGAGCTGGGAGCCTGCTTCGGATTCTGGGTCTCCCTCTCTCTTTCTCTCTCTGCCTCTCCCTGCTCATGTTCTGTCTGTGTCTATCTCTCAAAAATAAATAAACATTAAGAAAAATTAAACACATCCCTTGTATTAACTTAGGGCATGAAATTAAAATACCTGGGTATTATTTGTGTTACTAACACAAAGGCCTTCTTGAGTTATTATTTCATTTCATGTCCTGGATGTTTTCTACCAGTGCTTATTAGAAGATGTGGCCTTTTGAAAAATGATTTTATATCTGTTACAAAATCCTATCCGAAAACCCTACTCATTATGATAATGTTATATTAGGAAGCACAGCGTGGGTGCTGCACAGACTTGAGTGCAAAGAATGTATTTGCTTTCAAGATGCACTTGGATATTCCCATTTGTCACACAAGATAATCTATATTTACTGTATTTTCCTTATTGCCTTGGCTGCCAGGAAAAAAATAGGATCTAAATCTAGAGCTTACTTGAAATAAGTAGATTATCCTATGTCCCCGATTTAGTTTTATGCTGTCTTCATCATGCACAAAGTTTCTAGTATATCTCAGACACTTGTTGTTAAGCAAACAAGCCAAATCACTGTTGTTAATATTTGTTCTTACATATGTTTATTTTCCATGTAACTTTCATAATCTTTAAGTTTTTCATACAAAACAAATATTCAACTCCAGTCTTGGCAGACAGCCTATTTTAAAGCAAAAGGTAGACATCTCTCTCCTAGTCTGGTTCTCACAGGTCTCTGTCCTTTCATTTTTCACATTAGTAAGTTTAAGAGCAAGGTTGTGATGACTTATTGGTCATGTGATAAGAGGAGATAATTTTGTAAATTACTATACTCTAAAGCACTAGGGAACTTAAATTCTAGGAGCAATATAAACAATACATTAGATCGCAGTGCCAGTTAATTTCAATAGACGTAGAAAATATTAAGAATATGTAAGGGCTGTAAATTATTTTTAAAAAGCACAATACTGATTTTGGGTATATTTCAGGGTCATAGATTGCTATTAATATGCTTGTGTTGGTTAAAGTCAGACCATGCCAGGCATTTAGATGCTAAGAAGCCTAAATCTCAACTGACTGAAGATGTTGCAAAGTAGCTATAAAATAGCCTATGAAGTTTGTGAGGTGAGGATGGTAAGTCCAGGTTAGAAGACTCCTTAGAATGACAAATTATCTTGGTTGAAGTTCTCTTTCATTCTGATTAACCACTAAACAGCCAAACAGTAAGAGGGCAATATTTAAGTGTGGGAGCCTCTGCACTGATTGCCTTACTTTCTCCTGAGGGCAAACTCCAAGTTCAGGCACCAATGCAGCCCTTAAAGACTAGGAAATCTATCATGTAAAAGGAGACCACGAGAGCAGAGCTTTCAGGCTTCTTCCTTTTTTTTTTTTTTTTTTTTTGGTCTTGATTTTATTTTTTAAACATTTGCCTGGGGACAAATCCAAATTATAATCAAGGGTCTCCCTTATCACCAGTAAGGTCATTCTGCCATTGTTGCTTTGCCAGTGTTCTCTAGATCTGTCTTGTGGTTCTTAATGCCATCATCTGGTCCAAGGCAGGCCTGTCCATAGCTTACCACAAATATAAGAATGAAGAAAAAAAAAAAAGAAAACAAAGCAAAAATTTTGGATAGAATTATAGAAACACCTGGGTGGCTCAGTCAGGTTTGACTCTTAATTTTGGCTCAAGTCATGATTCCAGGGTTATGGGATTAGCCCCACATCGAGCTGTGCACTGAAAATGGAGCCTGTTTAAGAATCTTTCTCCCTCACCTACCCCCTCCACCTCCCCCTCTCTCCCTCCTCACTCTCCCTCTGCCCTTCTCTCCTGCTCTTCTCTCAAATTAAAAAAAAAATGTTAATAATAAATATACTATTATATCTGGATATTTATTTTCTGGCATTTCCCTACCCAGAACTGAATGAAAGCTTATTTGAAGTAATGTACTCCATTGTTACTGATGAATAATTTTCCCTATGGGGGAAAAAGGACACTAGATAAAGATATTTCTTGCAACTAAAGACTATTGTAGTTCTTTTTACATAGAGCATACGTAGAATTGGATACTTTCTAAGTATCAAAATGAACAAAAATTAACTAAGAATGTGATTCTGATTATTTGAGATTCACTTTAGGACTTTGGACAACTTTCTGATTTTCTTTTTCTAAGAGAGAGAGCGTGTGCGAGAGTGTGTGAGCAGGAGAGGGTCAGAGAGAGGGGATTACAGAATCTGAAGCAGTCTCCAGGCTCTGAGCTAGCTGTCAGCACAGAGCCCAATGAGGGGCTTGAACCCACGAACCGTGAGATCATATCTTGAGCTGAAGTTGGACACTCAACCGACTGAGCCATCCAGGTGCCCCATTCCTGATTTATTTTTAAGACCCCTCCTCTACTTGGAGCTTATGAATATAAGAAATCATCATAATAAAAAATACCATCATATAAAATGTATATTTTACAGCATGGTTTATAATAATTCATATTTATTGACTAGATATAAGACTTAAGAGGTCTATGAAATATTACCTGGAACAAGAAAATATAATCAAATGAGCCATGATTTGGCTATTTTTCTTTGAAATCTTGACTCCTCATTTTCTAATATTTATCTTATTACTTAAGCTAGTATGGGTTTAAATTACAAGGCTCTGCAAATATAACTTTTTATATTGGTACATTATATTATAACAAACTTTCTGGGATAGCCAGTTACTTTTTTTGTAATTATATTGATTAAAATTAATATGATTCTACAAACCATGTTTACTTTTAGAGGTCCTAGAAATATATACAGGTATTATCAGAGTTCAGTAGTGGATCAATGAAAATGATAGCAATTAAAATGGGTATGTATCAACTCTTTTCTAGTTTCCGAACTTTCCCTTATCATTGGGCTTTGTTGAGTAGTTTAGGATTTTGGATAGCATTTTTTGCAGGTTAAAGACAAAAGCAAAAAGAAAAAAAAAACAAACATCAGAAGAATAAAGGAAGTTAAAGGCAATTCTTGTTGGGAAGAAACAAGATATAGCCTATTAATTTGTAGCTGTAAATTTCAGCATTGTCTCTTCTACCTGTCCATAATACAAAGAGCAAATGGCTGTCTACTTTTTCAGCTATCTATTGTTACATAACAAACTGCCCCAAAACTAAAACAACCACCATTTCATTTACTTACAGTTCTCTAGATCAGCTTCTAGGTGATTATTCTGACATGGATTAGCATGTTTGATATCTATGCTCAACCAGTAACTTTATTGGTGCTAAAGAATGTAAGATGATTGATTTTTTCAGGTTGGCACTTGCTAGATCCAGGGAGCCTTGCTTCTGCTTCATTTTATCCTTGTACTCCATTATGCTGGCCTGAGGCTTTTTCGCATAATGATGAAAAGATTCCCGACAGCAAGAGGGAGCAAGCCATAATGCAAAAGTGATTTTTAAGTGTCTTCTTACATTCTGCTTGCCAATGTCTAATCAGTTAAAGTGAGTTATATGGCTAAATGCAGAAGCAACAGGTGGAGATATAGAACTCCCAATGTGATATAGCAATGTCTTATTGCAAAAATGTGTGTATAAGGGATAGAGGAATTTGTGGCCATTTTTTTTGCACTTTACCAATATATGGTTAGACACAACAGAAAGCTCTGCTTCTATAGAATTACTTACACAATTCTTTGTAAAACTCCATAGTATTTTATTTTTGCGGGTAATCAGCTGGGATCTGAATACAGCTTTAAAGGCCATTTGTTTGTAGTTGTAGGCATTCTACTAGAAATATCCTTCTGTTTAAATTTAAGAAAAAGCATACTAATAAAATGTGATTTTAAAAAATTAGGTGAACATGTATCCTTTGAGTCAGTTGTAAATGAGATGCTCAGTAATAAATTTTGATTGCGTTCAAAAAGAAACATCTATAATGTAGTGTCCATAGAGGGGAAAAAGGACAGAAGTTGAATGAGGTTAACTGATTTTCTGTCAAAACAGGCTTCATCACCTAAGGATTTAGTATAAAATAGGGGAAAAAAACTATATAGCCTAACATGAATATAGATGTGCTGACTATTTCAGATGAGGAGGAGAGAGCAATTGGACTTTCTACCATTTTGATGCAAATGTGAGTGCCCAAGATGATTGTAACATTCTGAATCATAATTTGCTTCGTAGCTCTGTTCATGCTGTTCTTTCACATTATGACTACCAGGTGGTTATTATTGACTGTTTAAGACAGGAAATGTACATGGTGGACCAGTCCTAGACAAATAACAGGTTGCTGCCCTAGAGAGCTTGCAGTTAAGAGACGTGAACAAATATAATATAGAACAAACAAAACAAGAATATGGACTATCTCCTGTAGCTGAAACTCTTAATGATGCAGGGAAAAAAAAATTGGAAATTAGTTAAAGAAAAGAAATACGACTCTTGGGGAAAGAACTCCACTAAGGGTTATTATTAATCTTTCTTCAATATCTGTGGCTTTAGAGCTAAATAGAATTCTGAGGTGTTATGTTACCTAGGCCAAAAGGGCTATATATGTATCTAGGAATGTCAAAATAGGCACAGGAAAAAAAAGAAGCATGAGAAAAAAACATATGAAAAATTTATGAGTTTTATGAATAGTTACAACAGAGAGTGGATCAACTGATAATGTTAGAATCATGAAGAAAATTACTTTACATTTTATTTTTATAAAATAAAACATATATATGTTTGTAGGTTTTTTCTGTTGTAAAAATAATACACACTTATGATACGAGATAAATATAAACAAAATAATTCACAAATATTTATAGTATGCCTGATACATATCACATATTATGGTATTTACTGACAAGGAATTTCTTATTCTCTCTCTTCCAAATCGAAGTGTGCTTGCTTCTATCAGTCTAAAGTGTTAAACGTGTAGTATCTTCTTTTTTTTCCTTCTCCACTTGGACCTTGTTTACTCCTACTTGTCCCTCTGGTTTCTTACTCTGGGATGCCTCCTTTGACCCCTAATATTTGCCAGGCAGATTGGGAAATGTGCTTCCAAATCATCTTCAACTTACCCAACTCTCAGTGTATTCCCTAACATGTTGTAATTGCTTGTTTACTAGCACCTGGTGATTTGGCTAAAAATAATTTGGTCCAAAAGCATATTAGTTAACTTGACAGTATGTCTAAAATGGCAATTTGATTGAAAATAAATGTTTCTAGTCACAGGATTTGGTTTTTAACATTGACAATTCAGTCACATAAAGGTCATTTGCAATACATGATGAATCATCATACATTTTGCCCATTCGTTACTAATTATTTTTATTTCTCCTTCTTGAAATCAATTTTTCAGCCATTTTTCTGCTTTGTAATCTTTGTAATTATAAAATGTTGACATAGTTTTATGGTTTTATTTAAAGCAAATTAGATGATCAATCATATTGACTGAGATGAGAAGCTTGAAAGCTTAGCAGGTCTTTATAAGTCATTTGAGACATGCATTTCAGCTGATGACATTAGATCAAGTTCTAGTACTTGACCTTTGCTATTAGTAGCTTTACTTCAGTGACAATTGCTCTCTAATTTTAACTCACTGTTGTCACATACCTGGTTACATCAGAAATAGAATGGCAGACTCAATAAATAATATTTATTATTAGCCTTCATTATATGCACAATCAATATCAGAATATTTAGCATTTGACTATTTAAAATAGTGTTCATTTATGAGTTGATGTCCCATGTTTTTTTTCTTAAGTTTATTTATTTATTTTGCGAGAAACTGAGACAGCACAAGTAGGGGAGGGGCACAGAGAATCACAAGCAGGCTCTGCACTGTTAGGCTTGAACTCCTAAACCGTGAAATCATGACTTGAGCCAAAACCAAGAGTTGGACGCCCAACTGACTAAACCACCCAGGTACCATTTCCTGGTATCTTTTAAATTTGGATGGCGTGGGGATATAAGATTCCATGGCCAGAGAACTGAAAGAACATGAATACCAGTGCTCAGAAGCCTCATTATCCTCAACTCTAGGTTACAAACCCAAGTTCTGAGAATGAGTCACTGCCAGGAAAATGATTTTGGCTTTTTTCATTGATTATAAGGTGGCTCTTCCTATAGGCTATATGAGCTCCCTATAAGATTTTATCAAGTTACAGTTTATCTGGGACTGAAGTCCAGACGTGGCAACATGACCCAATATTTGTGGCAAAAGGGCATTGGAAGAGGAGTATATGCATAACCGGGAGATCCAGGTGATAGACCATTCCAAGATTTTGGGGGTGGTGATTCTGTTGAGCTGGAACAGGCACAAGGACATTGTTTGCTGACGGAGACAGAAAGGTTTCTCAAGAAGAAAAACAGCAAAGGTGTGGAGGTTGATGAGTCCTATTGCTCCACTAACACTATTGAGTAAGAAGGGGACAAGTTCACTAATGGAATTTTAGTGTGAGATTGACACCATCAGGATGATGCTTTCAAGGTACTAGTGTTGCTTCAGAGTGAAGACATGCTCTATGCTGATAAATCAACTGAAGTGCTTGTTAATTTCTGTAGTACAAATACTTGCTCTATCTCGGGTCAATTTCAAGCTATCAATGGTTTGAAAATTCACTAAAAAAAATCCCTCAAGATTTAACCATTGTTTCTCCTGAATTGGTGGGAGCTGTTTCCAACTCCCCACTCACCAGACAGTGGTATTTTAGTTATGTTCTCTGGGGTTGTTTTGTTTTGAATACCTCATGCCGAGGTAGGGCAACCTGGTAGAAGGCTGTTGCAGGTATTCAAACACAAGAACATAGATGGTATAAGCTAGTATAATTTTATGGAAATTGAGAAAGACTAGATCTAAGGCAAAATAGATAACTTGGTTTTAAATTTTACAAGTGGGGGCTCCTGGGTGGCTCAGTCAGTTGAACCACTAACTTTGGGTCAGGTCATGATCTCCTGGTTCATTGGTTTGAGCCCCACATTAGGCTCTGTGAGGACAGCTCAGAGTCTGGAGCCTGCTTCAGATTCTGTGTCTCCATCTCTTTCTGCCCCTCCCCTGTTTGTGCTCTCTCTCTCAAAAGTAAATGTTAAAAAAATTTAATAAAAAATAAATAAATAAATTTTACAAACGTGCTGAATTAGTGGAAGGATTGAAGGATGACTACAAGGTCAGGTTTGGGTACCTGGGTACATGCTGGGCTCACTCACTGAAAATGGGAATTCACAGTGAATTCACTGGGAAGAGAGAGAAATCCTAGAAATGGCTTTCTAGGATTAACAATCAAATTCAATTTTGGATATGCTGAACTTTAGGTATGTATAGACCTGCAATGAGATTTGTTTCAGTATAGAATTGATGATTGCTATCACATGGTCTCTAATGATTCACCAAGAACACAGCTGGTGAATAGTCTCTCGCTGAAGGGCTATGAGGGGAAAGAATAGATCTTAATAACTTTGTTGCTGGCCTGGATGGAAGTTGAAAGAGTTCTTAGCTGAATCTCCTCGAATTATGGTATCTACTAAGAATGCAAAGGAGAGAAACCTAGAAGAAAAATTTGTAGGGAGTATTAAAGGCTCAAATGAAATTAAATTTGTAGTGGTTGTGACTCAATGCTTTCAATTACGTGCCTTTTCAGTAATCAGAGATTTACATGTTCCCTAATGCAAACTTGCCACTATGTCACACTAAAAGAGTATACTATCTCACATTAAGAAAACACTGCTGTATATTCTAATAGCAAATACTTTTATGGTGCTATTATTGTTCTCATACTGGATGAAGAAAACTAGTTGTAGAGGATTAGTAACTTGTCTAAGGACATATGACACAACAGAAATTACAACCAGTTCTACTGGGACCAAAGCTGGCACTTTTTAAATCATCTTACCTGCCTTTCAATGTAGAATATATAGTCTATTCATAAAAATTAGATATTTTATTGTATTTTATCACTATGTAGACTAAGAAAGTTAAGACAAGAAAATGTAAAAACAAAAAAAATAACAGTTAAGGCAATAAATGAGCAACTTTATGGATAAATAATAGTTCAAGACAAGATATAATCATAGATGGCATAACCTTTATGAATGGAAGGAACGTATTCTATGATATTCTGTGTGGAAGCTATTTTACTCCCCTCAAAAGTTGAGAAAATATACAAACTCCCTTTGATTCAGCATAAAAACCATTTCCAGGAAATCATATACAACCATGGTATTTAACAGAATTTACACAGGTCAATATGATGAAGTCTTGGTGTTTTTAAGGACTGAGTATTTTGTAATTAAATAGATGGAAATGTCTTTAAAATTAGCATGTCAATTCTGTTATAAGGTATGATCAGCCAAATTAAGTGAAATGGCAAGAGAAAAATTTGACAGTTCTCTAATGGCTTATGTATGGAAGTTTTAAGCCTAAGAACAAAGGATTTTGTATCATGTATATATAGTGGGTTTCTATTTATATTAACATTAAAATGTATTGTTTAGAAAATTGAGTTAACAATTTTATTAATTTCAACTCACCAATTAGAAATAACTAACATATTTTTTGAAAAGAAAAAAGCCAACAAACATAGCTAGAATTCTGTGGCCAAAGAGAAAAGCTGATCAATGTAACTGCATTTCTCACAACATTTTTTCTAAGTCTGTCTCATAAGTCTCCACGACTTTGTAATATCATCACACGTTAAGTCAGAATTTAAGTTAATATTATGTTAAGCTTAAAAATTACATCCACCTTGGATTTAGCCTAGCGTTATGTATACAATAGAGGTTTTGGTATCTCCATCTATTTTGCTGTGATACCACTGTTTGCTGAGAGTACATAAACTTTAGTCTCCCCACTATTTGGAAGCATCAATCCAAAGAACATCATGCTTTTAAAAATGGCCTGTGGCATCCCAAACTCATTTATATTGTATTAGCTACTAATTCAGTAATGTACCGCTTTTTTTGTTGTTGTTGCTCTGATAATATGAACAATGAGTTTGAAAAAAACTTAACAGTGCTTATTTAAAAATGAAAATTAGGTTCATTTAAAGTTTTCCTCATCCTGTTTTCTCAGCACATTAATCCATACCACTTATCAATTTAATTCAACAGACCTTATCAAGGTTGTACTACGTGCCAGACAGTGTGCTAAATGCTGGTGATACACAGCTTGATGAAACATAATAAGAGTATTCTATGAGGGGCGCCGGGTGGCTGAGTCAGTTAAGTACCTGAGTCTTGATTTCAGCTCAGGTCATGATTTCACGGTTCATGAGGCTGAACCCCACATTGGGTTCTGTGCTGACAGCCTGCTTGGGATTCTCTTTCTCCCTTTCACACACACACACACACACACACACACACACACACACACACACACACTGTCTCTCTCTCTCTCTCTCTCTCTCAAAATAACATTAAAAATAAGAGTATTCCATGAGTTTATTGTACTGTAATAAAGATAGATAGATACAGAGTGTGAGAAAACCTGTAGAAGTGTATTCATTAATGTTGTTATTGGGCACCTATTTTGTGCCAGACTCGTATACATAGTGCAGTCCCTGAGCAGTGAAATATCTAACCTTGAGAAAGTTAGGTGAGTTTTCCTGAAGAAGAGAACATCTAAGCTACGTGGTACTGCAATTAAGGGAGCAACATGTGCAAAGGTATAGAGGTGCGAAGTAGCAAAACTTGGAAATATTCAAGTAATGTGATATTGCTGAATTATGAAGTATAAAACAGAAAGTGAATCCAGTCACATCAGAAGATTTACAAAATCTTCCTTAATTATACTTATAATTACTCTTTTCTGCTTTTATAACTTCAGGTGTTCTCAGTTCCATATAAATCAATCATGACTATACATGGAGATAAAGATTTTTTAAAAACCTGGTACCAGCTACCTTTCCATCCTTCGTAACTCATTCTTTCACTTCAGGCAAATTTAATCTTTGCTGTTTTCTCCTAAAATATTTGGCATTTCCTCACCTTGCCTCTTTGTTCATGCTGTTCCCTAAGCCTGAGAAGCTACAATTTGTCATGACTCCACCCTTTCTTGAAGACAAACTTCAAAAGGTACAATTACAAGAAATATTCAAAGATCTCCCAACTCCACATTATCCCTTGTCTTCCTTGAGACCCTGAGTTCCTATAATTGAAGATATTTTTTTCTCTCAGAAACGTTTTACAACATTGAGCTTTAAAATTGTGTGTGTATTTGCTTTTCTCTAAGTTTAAAAGTTCTTTAATCCAAAAACATCTTATTCAGATCTTTTTATTTCTTGCTACTTATATTAATTAGAAAAGCCCAGGATATAGTAAAAATAAAATCACCAAAAGTAACAGTCCTACTTAATAGGAAATTAATACCACATTTAGAGGAAAGTCCTGGGCAAGTGGACTGGTTAGCTGCACAGCTCTGCTCTATATATTCAGGAAGCTGGGCTGTCAGAGATTCAGCATTTTTCACCAAGTCCCTTCCAAGACTAACCCTGGCACTAACACTCCAGTCAACCATAATGGAGACTGGGCATGGGATGTAAGTGAGTTTTTCTCAACCTGGTAGACTTCACTTAGGTTCCCCTAGCTGTAGCTTAGTTACATGGTTAAAGTTAACAGAAAAAGGTTCCTACATTTGTCCTACAAATAATTTGGGTGTTCAGCTACCCTGTCATGTTGGGTTGTGTAGCACCTTGTATATAATAATATTAGCCAATATTTATAGAATATTTCTATGTCAAGCAGTTTTTCCTACGTGAGTTACATATATTAACTTATTTACAAAAGCCCATAAATGTAGGTGTTCTACACCAATGTAGAGTTGAAGAAACTTAAACAGGTACATGGGGGGAAGAAAAAAGACTTTACCATGGTCACATAGCTAGAATGTGGTAAAGCAAGGGTTTGATCTGAGTCCATATACCATGCTCTCTTTAGTAAACCACTATGCATACTGCCTTCAGGAGAGTAAACTCCATAGATATTAGCTGAATTAATGCAATGCAAGTTTTCAAGTAACTAATCCTAAGACTCAAGGTTGAAATATTAGTTTTCACATTTCACTTTCTACATATACAAATTAGGGAAATGGCTTATTTGAGCTAACCTAAAGAAAAATTTTAAGGATATATGTGAAAAAATGTTTACAAAATACTTTTAAAAGAAATTATGGAATGGTTTATAGTATCATACTGAGTCTCATTATCAACATATATGGAAATATTAGGCAACAGGCAATTTTCCTTTTTCATTATTTCATATAATTCTTAATAGATAAAAGTCTACAATAAATATAAAGGCTGTTTACCAATGCTTCATTTAAAATACTGCCTGGAGGGGGCTGGTGTACCAGACATCTTGGAGACATTGTATTGATAGCTGAGCCTCCAAGTAAATCAATGGATTTGTGCCTTGAAACCAGTTCAAAAAGCATTTTTACCAATCCATTGAAGGATACGGAAGGTAAAATTGTAATGGAAAAGCCTTTAGTGAGTGGGGTCATCCATTCTTGTAATTTCTTTTTACTTTTTAATACAAAGGTAACCAATATGTCTTTATAGGTCATCACTTTCTTAGTTTGCATCAGATATATGCTCTATTCTGTGTGATTCCCCTCTACCAAGAAAAGCATGTATTGATTTCACTTTGAGTGGCCACCTTCAAACTTAGAGTCTCTTGGCTCAATCAGCCAAACCCAAAGCGTTTTGCAAAGCATTAACATAGATTGATTTATGGGATGTTTCTTAAGTCTTTCCTTTATTAATTGAGGGAAGTGTATTTATTGCTTGCTGGGCATAACTTAAATATTAGCATTGGGTTTATGTATGGATGTTTTTGTTAACACAGAGATACAGTAGAGACTCCTATCTCTTGATTTCCTAACAACTAGACCGCATTCTTTTGGTAACAATACTTTAATTTTCATTGGAGGTAGTAGCCATTTCTTCATCCTTGATTGAGGTAGGTTGTAATGATTGAGGTAGGTAGTAAGGAAATTCCTAAGATGGAGACTGGGGCAACTGATAAAGGTTGAAAAACTGTTTTCTGCTGAATTGAAGCTGGGAGAATGAGAGACTAGAATGATAATAGCCACATCTCCTTCATGTCACTTAACAAATATTCAATGTCCACTATGTGCCTAACACAGGCATGTGGGATATCAAAATGAACAAAATAGACAAAAATTCAGAACAATTAGATTTAAGAGTTAGCCTGATATTGGAAACAGCACATATGAAGTAGAACTGAAAGATTAGAGGATTGGGGTTTTGTTGACATTGTTTGTGTCCCAGGATCAAGCCCACCTGAAGTTTCCACTGAAATGAAAAACTGTTTCACAGCCATACGTTTCCTTCTTAACATATGGATTTAACCTATTACTTGTATTCAAAGACATCCCAATAAATACTCAAACTCATTGACACTATGAAGGTAAGTTGAATATATAGTTTGATTTGGAATATCTATTGTTATTATAAATTTCTCAATTTTCTTTTTGCTACCACTGACTTGTATTTTAGTCTATCTTGAACCTTGTGGGGAAAAAATACAGGGGTCACATTATAATCTCTATGTTATGGCTGAGAAAATTGAATATCAGGTGCTAAGAAATATAAATGTCTTATGTGTTCCTACTGCCTAGGGCTTGGGATGTAAATCAGGAAAGAGAACTGGCATGGGTGGGTGAATTGCTGATCAAAAGTCACTAAATTTACTTTATATTGATCAAAAGTATAGCTTATAATTTACCTTCAACTTGATATTCTTATCCTATTATGTATAATGTGACAGATTTTAAATGTTTAAATGTTTTTCTCACCACACTAGTCATATGACTTAAGCAAAAATTATCATGCCCATGCAAAATACTTTTAAACTGAAGATATAATTATGTGATGATACTTTAATAATTTGTTTTTAGGTGTGATATTGTATTTGCTTCCAATGTGAAAAACAAGAGTATGTAACCTACAGCTTAAAATATTTATATTTTTAGATTATGCAATCAGTGTATGCTATTACAGAAAATACAGAAAAGTTTAAATACAAATCAGTTCTAATGGTGCAATCAACTACTATTCTGGGGCATTTACTTCTAGAAAGTATTTAAACATATAGATGAATGTTAAATATTTTAGATGAGTTTTTGTTTCTTGTGTTGTTGATTTTACCCATTCTGACAGGTGGGAGGTAACATCTCGTTGTAGTTTTGATTTGCATTTCCCTGATGAGTATTGAGTATCTTCTCATATGTCTGTTGACCATCTGTATGTCCTCTTTGTAAAAATGTCTGTTCATTTCTTCTACCCAGTTTTAATTGGATTATTTGGGCTTTAGGTATTGTATCACTTTATATACAAGATATATGACATATCTTTATATATATATATATAATATATATATAATATGTCTGTAATATATATTTATATATATATAATATGTATAATATATATATATATAAAGATATGTCATTTGCAAACATCTTCTCCCATTCCATAGGTTGTCATTTAATTTTATTATTTCCTTCACTGTACAGAAGCTTTTTCTTTTTTATGCAATCCCAATACTTTACTTTTGGTTTTATTGCCTTCCTTGTCTCAGGAGACATACTTAGAAAAAATGTTGCTATGATTGATGCTAGTGAAATTATTGCCTGTCCTCTCATCAGGATTTTTACGGTTTCAGGTCTCACATTTAGATCTTTAAGCCATTTTGAATTTATTTTTGTGTATAGTGAAAGAAAGTGGTCTCCATTCTTTTCTAAGTAGCTGTCCATTTTCCCAACTCCATTTATTGAGGAGACTGTCTTTTTTTTCCCCTTTGGATATTTTTTCCTGCTTTATCAAAGGTTAATTGGTGATGTAAAAGTGGGTTTATTTCTGGTCTATTGATCTATGTGTCTGTTTTTGTGCTAGGGCTATACTGCTTTAATTACTACAGCTTTGTAATATAACTTGAAGTATGGAATTGTGATACCTCCAGCTTTGCTTATCTTTTTCAAGACTGCTTTGGCTATTTGGGGTCTTTTGTGTTTCCATGTACAATTTAGGATTGTTTGCTCTAATTCTGTAAAAACTACTGATATTTTAATAGGGGTTGCATTAAATGTGTAGAATGCTTCGGGTAGTATAAACATTTTAACAATATCATTTCTTTTCATCCATGAGCATGGAATGTCTTTCCATTTCTTTGTGTCATGTTGAATTTCTTTTTATGTGTTTTCTTTTTTTAAATTTTTTTAATGTTTTATTTATTTCTGAGAGAGAGAGAGAGGCAGTGTGAGCATGGGAGGGTCAGAGAGAGAGGGAGACACAGAATCTGAAACAGGCTCCAGGCTCTGAGCTGGCTGTCATCACAGAGCCCGATGCAGGGCTCGAACCCATGAACTGTGAGATCATGACCTCAGCCAAAATCGGATGCTTAACCCGCTGAGCCACCCAGGTTCCCCTATTAGTGTTTTCTGAGTATAGGTCTTTCACCTCTTTGGTTAGGTTTATTCCTAGGTATCTTATTATTTTTGGTGCTACTATAAATGGGATTATTTTCCTAATTTCTCTTTCTGCTGCTACATTATTAGTGTGTGGAAATGCAACAGACTTTTGCACAGTAATTTTCTATCCCATGATTTTACTGAATTCACTTATTAGTTCTAATCACTTTTTGGTGAAGTCTTTTGGGTTTTCTACATATCATATCATGTATCATCTGCAAATTGTGAAAGTTTTACTTCTTCCTTACTAATTTGGATACTTCTATATCTTTTTGTTGCTTATTGCTGTGTCTAGGACTTCCAGTACTATGTTGAATAAAAGATGCATAGTGGATCTTCTTGCCTTGTTCCTGACTTTAGGAGGAAAGTTTTAAGTTTCTCCCCAGTGAGTATTCACCCGGAGTTTCTCATAAATGGCCTTAGATGTGTTGAGGTATATTCCCTCTCCATCTACTTTGTTGATGGTTTTATGATGAATGGGTGTTGTACGTTGTCAAATATTTTTTTCTGTATCTATTAAGATGGTCATATGGGCGCCTGGGTGGCACAGTAGGTAAGCATCCGATTTTGGCTCAGGTCATGATCTCACAGTTCGTGTGTTTGAGCCCTGAGTCGTGCTCTGTGCTGACAGCTAGCTCTGAGCCTAGAGCCTGCTTCCAATTCTGTGCCTCTCTCTCTCTCTCTGACCCTCCCCTGCTCACGTTTCCTCTCTCTCTCTCTCTCTCTCTCTCTCCCTCTCAGAAATAAATAAAACACTAAAAAAAGATGGTCATATTATTTTTTACCATTTCTCTTACTGGTGTGATGTATCACGTTAATTAATTTGCAAATATTGAACCACACTTGCATCCCAGAAATAAATTCTACTTGATTGTAGTACATTTTTTTTTACATTTATAGTACTGTACTATATTTATCAAAAAAAATCCACATATACACGGACTCGTTAAGCTCAACCTATGTTGTTCAAGGGTCAACAGGGCATGGAACACACAAATACGTACTCGTTGGGGCATGCAGCTTGGATGGCAGAGCTTTGCTGGGAGGTTTAATTTTTTTTTTTTTTTTTTTTACAAAGAGTTTATTGTCAAATTACTTTCCACATAACACCCAGTGCTCATCCCCTCAAGTGCCCTCCTCCATGCCCTTTCCCCCTCCCCCCCACATCCATCAGTCCTCAGTTTTTGTCAGCATTCAAGAGTCTCTCATGGTTTGCCTCTCTCCCATTTCCCCACCATTTCCCCCCTTCTTCTCCCCCATGGTCCTCCGTTAAGTTCCTCCTAGTCCTCCTACACGTGCAAACATATGATATTTGTCCTTCTCTGCCTGACTTACTTTGCTCAGCATAACACCCTCAAGGTCCATCCATGTTGGTACACTTGGCCAGATTTCATTGTTTCTCATTGCCATGTAGTATTCCATGGTATAGATAAACCACGTCTTCTTGACCCATTGGTCCGTTGATGGACACTTAGGCTCTTTCCATGTTTTAGCTATTGTGGAGAATGCTGCTATGAACATTGGGGTACATGTGCTCCAATGCATCAGCATTTCTGTATCCCTTGGGTAAATTCCTAGCAGTGCTATTGCTGGGTTTTAGGGGAGTTCTATTGTTAGTTTCCTGAGGAACCTCCACACTGTTTTCCAGAGGGGCTGTACCAGTTTACATTCCACCAACAGTGAAGGAGGGGGCCCGTTTATCCACATCCTCACCAGCATTTAGAGTTCTCTGATTTGCTCATTTTAGCCACTCTGACTGGCATGAGGTGGTATCTCAGTGTGGTTTTGATTTCTATTTCCCTGATGAGGAGGGATGCTGAGCATCTGGATGTCCTCTTTGGAGAAGTGTCTGTTCATATCTTCTGCCCATTTCTTCACTGGGTTGTTTGTTTTCCGGGTGTGGACTTTGGTGAGTTCCTTATAGGTTCTGGATATTAACCCTTTATCTATATGTTATTTACAACTATCTTCTCCCATTCCGTTGGTTGCCCATTAGTTTTGTGGGTTGTTTCCTTTGCTGTGCAGAAGCTTTTAATCTTGATGAGGTCCCAATAGTTCATTTTCCCTCTTGATTCCCTTGCTTTTGAGGATGTGTCAAGTAAGAAGTTGCTGCGGTGGAGGTCAAGGAGGTTGTGTCCTGCTTTCTCCTCTAGGGTGTTGATAGTTTCCTGTCTCACGTTCAGGTCCTTTATCCATTTTGAGTTTATTTTTGTGCATGGTGTGAGAAACTGATCTAGTTTCATTCTTCTGCATGTTGCTGTCCAATTCTCCCAACACCATCTGTTAAAAAGGCTGCCTTTTTTCCATTGGATATTTTTTCCTGCTTTGTCAAAGATCAGTTGGCTGTATACTTTTGGGTCTACTTCTGAGTTCTGAGTTCTGTTCCATTGGTCTATGTGTCTGTTTTTGTGCCAATACCATACTGTCTTGATGATGACTGCTTTGTAGTAGAGGCTAAAGTCTGGATGGTGATCCCTCCCATTTTAGTTTTATTTTTCAGTATTACTTTGGCTATTCGGGGTCTTTTGTGGTTCCATACAAATTTTTGGATAGTTTGTTCTAGTTTTGAGAAGTATGCTGGTGCAATTTTGATTGGGATTGCATTGAATGTGTAGATAGCTTTGGATAGTAATGACATCTTAACTATATTTATTCTTCCAATCCATGAGCATGGAATGTTTTTCCATTTCCTTGTGTCTTCTTCAATTTCCTTAATAAGTTTTCTATAGTTTTCATCATACAGATCTCTTATGTTCTTGGTTAGGTTTATTCCTAGGTATTTTACGGTTTTTTGTGCAATTGTGAGTGGTTTCAGTTTCTTGATTTCTCTTTCTGTTGCTTCATTGTTGGTGTATAAAAATGCAACCTATTTCTGTATGTTGATTTTGTACCCGGCAACTTGGCTGAATTCTTGGATCAGTTCTAGTAGGCTTCTGGTGGAGTCTGTCGGGTTTTCTATGTAGAGTACCATGTCGTCTGCGAAGAGTGAAAGTTTGACTTCCTCTTTGCCAATTCTGATGCCTTTGATTTCCTTTTGTTGTCTGATGGCTGATGTTAGGATTTCCAGCATTATGTTAAACAACAGTGGTGAGGGTGGACATCCCTGTCGTGTTCCTGATCTCAGGGGGAAAGCTCTCAGTTTTTCCCCGTTGAGGATGATGTTCACTGAAGGCTTCTCATAGATGGCTTTTATGATGTTTAAGTAGGTTCCTTCTATCCCTACTTTCTCTAGAGTCTTTATTAAGAAGGGATGCTGTATTTTGTCAAATGCTTTTTCTGCATCTATTGTCAGGATCATATGGTTTTTATCTTTTCTTTTATTGATGTGATGTATCACATTGATTTGCGAATGTTGAACCAGCCCTGTAACCCAGGAATGAATCCCACTTGATCTTGGTGGATGATTCTTTTTATGTGCTGCTGGATTCGATTTGCAAGGATCTTGTTGAGGATTTTTGCATCCGTATTCATCAAGGATATTGGCCTGTAGTACTTTTTTTTTTTTTTTTTGCTGAAATTCTGTCTGGCTTGGGTATCAGAGTGATGCTGGCTTCATAAAATGAGTCCAGTAGTTTTCCTCCGATTTCTATTTTTTGGAATAGCTTGAGAAGAATTGGGATTAATTCTGTTTTAAACGTCTGATAGAATTCCCCTGGGAAGCCATCAGGTCCACGATTCTTATTTGTTGGGAGATTTTTATAACTCATTCGATTTCTTCACTCGTTAGAGGTCTGTTCAGGTTTTCTATTTCTTCCCGTGTGAATTTTGGTAGTGAGTGTGTGTTTAGGAATTTGTCCATTTCTTCTAAGTTGTCCAATTTGTTGGCATATAATTTTTCATAGTATTCCCTGATAATTGCTTGTATTTCTGAGGGGTTGGTTGTAATAAGTCCATTTTCATTCATAATTTTGTCTCTTTGGGTGCTCTCTCTTTTCTTTTTGATAAGTCTGGCTAGAGGCTTATCAATTTTGTTTATTTTTTCAAAATACCAACTCTTGGTTTCATTGATCTGTTCAACTGTTTCTTTGGTCTCTATGTTGTTTATTTCTGCTCTAATTTTTACTATTTCTCTTCTTCTACTGGGTTTAGGGCGTTCTTGTTGCTCCGCCTCTAGTTCCTTTAGGTGAGCTGTTAGATTTTGGACTTGCGCTTTTTCTAATCTCTTGAAATAGGCCTGGAGAGCAATGTACTTTCCTCTTAGGACTACCTTTGCCACATCCCATAGATTTTAGATTGTTGTGTTTTCATTTTCATTTGTTTCCATATACTTTTTAATTTCATCTCTAATTGCCTGATTGGCTCATTCATTCTTTAGAAGGGTGTTCTTTAACCTCCATGTTTTGGGAGGTTTTCCAGACTTCTTCCTGTAATTGATTTCAAGTTTCAAAGCATTATGATCTGACAGTGTGCATGGTATGATCTCAGTTCTTTTATATGTATTGAGGGCTGCTTTATGTCCCAGTATGTGATCTATCTTGGAGAATGTGCCATGCGTACTTGAGAAGAAAGTAAATTTCCTGGCCTCAGGATGTAAAGTTCTAAATATATCCATCAGATCCATCTGATCCAATGTGTCATTCAAGTCCATTATTTCTCTAGTGATTTTCTGTCTGGTTGACCTATCCATTGCTGTAAGCAGAGTATTAAAGTCCCCTGCTATTAGCACATTCTTATCTATAAACTTGTTTCTGTTTATGATTAATTGTTTTAGATATTTAGGTGCTCCCATATTCGATGCGTAGACATTTATGATAGTTAGTTCTTCCTGATATATGGACCCTGTAATTATTATGTAGTGCCCTTCTTCATCTCTTGTTATTGTCTTTACTTTAACGTCCAGTTTGTCTGATATAAGTATCGCTACTCCGGCTTTCTTTTGATTTCCTGTAGCATGATATATGTCTCCATCCCCTTACTTTTAATCTGAAGGTAACTCCCATCTAAAATGAGTTTCCTGTAGACAGCATATAGATGTTTTTTGTTTTTTTATCCATTCTGCTACCCTATGTCTTTTGATTAGAGCATTCAACCCATTTACATTCAGTGTTATTATTGAAATATGTGGGTTGAGTCTTTGTATCTTTTTTAGGGTTCATGTTTGTGGTGGTGTCTCTGGTATCTTTGTTCCTTGCAACCTTTCCTTCAGATCGTCCGCCTGAGGATTTCTGGTAGGGCTGGCTTAGTGGTGACAAATCTTTCAATTTCTGTTTATTTGGAAAGGTTTTTATCTCTCCTTCTATTTTGAATGACAGGCTTGCTGGATAGAGGATTCTTGGCAGCATATTTTGACTGTTCATCACATTGAAGATCTCCTGCCCTTCCTTTCTGGCCTGCCAAGTTTCAGTAGATAGGTCTGTCACCATTCTGATAGGTTTCCCTTTGTATGTGAGGGCCCTTTCATCTCTAGTTGCTTTCAGAATTCTATCTTTGTCCTTATATTTTGCCACTTTCACTATATGTCATGCAGAAGATCGATTGATGTTACATATGAGGGGAGTCCTCTGAGCCTCTTGTATTTCAACATTTACTTCCTTCCCCAGGTTAAGTAAGTTCTCTGCTATAATTTGTTCCAGGACTCCTTCAGCACCTTTCCCTCTCTCTTCCTCTTCTGGGATTCCTATGATATGGATATTGTTGAGTTTGACCATATCGCTGAGCTCTCGAATTCTTCTTTCCTGTTCCTGAATCAGTTTGTCTCTTTTTTTTTTGTCAGCTTCTTGTTTTTCTAGAATGGTGTCTTCTAAATCACTTATTCTCCTTTCTGCCTCTTCAAGCCGTGCATTGGAGGCCTCTAATTTATTATGTATCTCATTTATCGCATTTTTTAATTCTTCATGCCTGTTTTTATTTTCCATTCTGTCTGTAGCCATAGTTTCTTTGATGTCCCTTATGTTTTTTCAAGCCCTGCTCTTAATTTTACCATTATTATTCTAAAATCTTGTTCAGTTATGCTGCTGATATCTGTTTTGAGCAGTTCATTAGCTGTCATTTCTTCTTGGAGTTTCTTTCGAGGAGAGCTCTTTCGTTTCGTCATTTTAGTAGCTTTCCAGCTCTTGTTGGTTTTAAAGACCTGTTATGCTCTCTGTATCTATGAGGGCTGCTATATCCAAGAGGATTCTTTGACTGTCCAGGGCCTCTCCTTTCAGAGAGTGTTTTTTTTAATGGTATCCCTCGGTCTCTCTTGTTGGGACTTTGGTTATTTTATTTTCCTATTCTTAGTGATATTTGGGACTCTCCACCTTGTGTACTCTGGCTTGTTTCTTGAGGTAGTCCTGGAAACGAAAACAGATAGACAAACACACAGGGAGCAGGAGCACACAAACGCACAGGCTAATTCAACTAATATGCAAAGCGAGAGGGAAAACGTAAAAGTAAAGAGAAAGGACGGAGGAGGGAGGGCGAATAATAGGGAGTATAAAATACATAAAAGGTTCAAAAAGGGGAAAAGAAAAGGAAAAAAGAAGAAAACCGATGGACAAAGAATGGTTTAAAGCATATAACCAGATTTCCCAGCTACAGTTAAATAGCCGGGTGTATGCAGTGCTGGTTGAAGAGCATAGAGAAAGAGAGAGAAGGCAGGGCGGGGATGAGGAAAAATTGGAAATAGAATGAACAGGCAGAAGGGATAAGAAGCTTTTTTCAAAGAGGTAAAGGGTAGAATATGGTTGGATAGGTGAGAAAAGGATGCTGGAATTATCCAGAGAAACTATATAGTCTAATTACTCCTGAGAGAAAGAGATGAAAATGTCAGTAGGTGTAGAATTTACATCTACAGAATGGACTCCTTGTGATTGTTTAAGCAAGCCGGCATCCAGAGTTAATCAGGTTAGTCTTATGGGGAAAAATAGAGAAAAGAGAAACAAAAAGAAAAAAAAGAAAAAAACAGGGAGGAGCGCAGCCTTCAAGCAGTAATGCGCGTGGCGTGATCCGATGCCTCAGGCGGGGGTTCTGCCTTGGAGGTTGTGGGGAGGAGAGTGAGGTGCTCCAGTCCCTTCTTGAACCAAGCGCTGCACCTCCCTTTTTTGGGCATGTAAACTCCCCGTACCGGGGGCACAGCCAAAGTTGGTTGCAGTCTTCAACCCAGGCCAGTCCCAATCTCCAAATTCCAGTCGCGCACCCCGCTGAAATTGCCTTAGACCCAGCTTCCCAGGCAACCCCCTCGGGGCAATTCCAGGCCCCCTGCCGAGCTCTGGGAGTGGAGTCAGAATTGCTGCTTCCTTCTCTGGGTTGGGCTGGTGAGCATGGGCGGGGGCTTGCCTGCCGGGTGCGCTGAGCCCGAGCCCACTGGAGTGAGGAAAACCAGGTCCCTCTATGTCTCGTCACCCGAAACACGAACTTACAGGCACATTTCTCAGTTTTTAGCAATTTGCCTTCCCTCTAGAGTTCCAGCCAGCCAGGAGCGCGGACGCCCGGTGTCCGCACGCGTGGCTCTCTCTGGGGCCCCAGCCGCCCGGGAGCTACAATGGCGGTAGGTGCGCTACCACTCTGAAGTCCAGCCGCTGGGAGCGGCACAAAGAAGCAGTCTGTGCGCTCAGCCCCCCCGGGACCAGTTGGCGCGAGGGGACCTGGTGTGCAGGTATTTGGCAAGTAGGGTCTCGCTATGCACCGAGCAGAGGGTTTTTCCCCCCCGAGTGGAGGTTTTTCTGTTTCGGACTCTCTCCTTTTCCCCTGTCACTCCCCGTATAGGGTAGAGGGGGATCGCCTCCCACCCTGGAGGCTCCGATCCCGGCCCGATTTTATCTTCCCCAGTTAGCACTCACGTTAGAAGGTTCTCTCAGTGGATTCTGCGTCCTTTTTCTCCCAATCTCTCAGGTTTCATAAGGTTTCCAATGGATTCAGATCTTTTCCGTATGATGTATGGGTCCGAGTGCAAGTACAGAGCTCCTTCTCCGCCATCTTGCCCCCTCTCCCTAATTGTAGTAAATTTTTAAAATGTATTGTTAGATCCTGTTTGCTAGTATTTTCTTGAGGATATTGACATCAATAGTCATCAAGATATTGGCTTGTAGCTCTCTGTTTTCTGTGTGTGATGCATTTATTTGGTTTTGTTTTCATGGTGATACTTGCCTCCGAATAAATTTGGAAGTTTTCCTTTCTCTTTTATTTTTTGGAATAGTTAGAGTAGGGTAGGTATTAACTCCTCTTTAAATATTTGTTAGAATTGGCCTGTGAAGCCATCTGGTTCTAGACTTTTGTTTGTTGGGAGTTTTTTGATTGCTGATTAAATATCCTTGGTAGTAATCAGTCTGTTCAAATTTTCTATTTTTTTCGCTTCAGTTTTGGTAGGTTATATGTTTCTAAGAATTTATCCTTTTTTTGTTGTTGTCTATTTGGTGGCATACAGTTTCTCCTATTCTCTTGAAAGTAGTGTTTCTGTGGTGTCAATTGTTATTTCTACTCTTTCATTAGTTATTTTGCTTGAATTTTCTCTCTTTCTCTCTCTCTCTCTCTTTTTTTCTCTATGTACCTCTGTCCCTCCCGCCCCCCACTTTCTTTATGAGTATGGGTAGAGATTTTTCAATTTTGATGACCTTTCCAAAGAACCAGCTCCTGATTTCATTGATCTTTTTTATTGTTCTTTAAAATTTTTTTTCAATGTTTATTTTTGAGAGAGCAAGACAGCTCTGTCAAGTGGTTCAGGCTCTGAGCTGTCAACACAGAGCCTGACATCGGGCTTGAACTAGGGTGAGACCATGACAGGTTGAAGTCTGCCGCCCAACCAACTGAGCCACCCAGGCAACCCTTGACTGTTTTTTGTTTGTTTGTTTTAGTTACTATTTGATTTATTTGTGCTCTAATCTTCATTAATTTCTTCCTTCTTCTGGGTTTGGGTTTTGTTTTTCTTTTTCTAGCTCCTTTAGGTGTATGGTTAGGTTGTTAGAGATTGTTCTTGCTTCTTGAGGTAGGTGTGTATTAATATAAATTTTGCTCTTAAAACTGCTTTTGCTGCATCTGAAAGGTTTGGGATCATGTGTTTTCATTTACATTTGTTTCCATGTACTTTTTGATTTCTTCTTTGATTTCTTGGTTGACTCATTCGTTGTTCAGTAGTATGTGATTTAACCTCCATGTATTTGTTGGTCTTTGCAGATTTTTTTCTTGTGGTTGATTTCTAGTTTCCTCGTGTTGTAGTCAGATAAGATTCATGGTATGACTTTGATAGTTTGAATTTGCTGAGGCTTGTTTTGTGGCCTAATATGTGATCTATTCTGGAGAATGTTCTGTGTACATTTGAAAAAGTGTATTCTTCTGTCTTAGAATGGAATTTTCTGAATGTCTGTTAAATCCATCTGGTTCAATGTGTCATTCAAAGCCACTGTTTTCTTGTTTATTTTCTGTTCAGATGATCTGCTCATCAATAAAAGTGGGGTGTTAATGTCCACTAGTATTTATTATCAATTTGTTCCTTTATTTTGTTATTAACTGTTTTATATATTTGGGTGTTTTCATGCTGGGTGCATATATATTTACAATTGTATCTTCTTGTTGGATTGTTCCCTTTATTATTATATAGTGTCTTTGTCTTACTGCAGTCTTTGTTTTAAAGTCTATTTCCTCTGATATAATTATGGCTAACCCAGCTTTCTTTTCAGTGTCATTTGATAAAATCCCTTCAGTTTCAATCTGCATGTCTTTAGGTATGAAATGAGTCTCTTGTAGGCAATATACAGATACTTTGTTTTGTTGTTTTTGTTTTGTTTTGTTGCCACTTGGTCACCCTATGGCTTTTGATTGGAAGGTTTAGACCATTTACATTCAAAGTAATTATTGATATGTATTTATTGCCATTTTGTTGCTTGTTTTATGGTTGTTTTGTAGTTTTTCCTCTGATCTTTTCTTCTCTTTCTCTCTTTCATGGTTTGTAGGTTTTCTGTAGTAATATACTTGGATTCCTTTCTTTTTTTTTTTTTGCAAATCTGTCACTGTTTTTTGATTTGTGGTTGCCATCCAGTTTATATATAACATCTTCATATCAGAATCTTTATTAAGCTGATGGTTGCTTATTTTTGAAACAAGTTCTTTATCCTCTCACCTATAGGTTTCAGATGTTTATATGAATATTAATTAATCTTTATTTAATTTCATGCTTCCTGTTTTTCTTACTGTGACTTATGGTTTTTGTTTTCCACTCACAGAGTTCTGCTTAACTTTCTTTTAAGGCTTGTTTAATGTTCATAAATTCTTTTAACTTTTGTTTTTCTGGGAAAGTATTATTGGTCCTTCTGTTCTGAATGATTTCCTTACTGGGTGAAGTATTCTTAGCTGCAGAGTTTTCCCTTTCAGCACTTATTGCCTGCAAAGGTTCTCCTGAAAAATCCGTTGATAGACATAGGGATTTGCTTTGTACATAACTGCCTTCTTTTCTTTTACAACCTCTAAAATTATTTCTCACTATTTCTTTCCACTTCACTTACTAGGTGTCTCATTGTGGACCTCTTTGGGTTGAATTTTTGGGGGTTCTCTGTGCCTCTTGAATCTGGATCTCTGCTTCCCTCTCCAGATTCCGGAAGTTTCAGCAATGGCCTTCAAATACTATTTTGTGTCCCCACTTCTTTCTCTTCTCCTTTTGGGACCCCTTTAATACAAATGCTATTCTGTTTGATGGAGTCCCTGAATTCTCTAAATCTGTTCTCATGAGGCAGTATTTGTTTGTCATCTGTTTTGCTAGATTGCTTCCCATTATTCTATCCTTCAAGTCACTGATAAGTTCCTTTGTTTCCTGTAGCCTACTGTCTATTGTATTTTTAATTTCATTTATTGAATTCTGTCTCTGATATGCTATTTTTTATCTTTGTCAACCATCTCACTTTTGTCTTCCACCCTTTTCTGAAGTCCAATGTGTATCTTTTATGATCATTACTTTTAATTCTGTGTCAACCATGTTATTTATTTCTCTTTTGGTTAGATCTGCTGTGATTTTTGTCATATTCTTTCATTTGGGACCTATTCCTCTGTCTCCTCGCTTTGTCTACCTTGCTTGTGTCTGTGTCTGAGTGTCAGGAAAGTCTACTACATCTTCTGCTTTTGAAAGTAGTGACTTTCGGAAGAAGTCCTGTAGTGCCCTGCAGTACAATGTTCCCATTCACCAGAACATGACACTTAAGGAGAGTTCCTATGTGTGTTGCCTGTATCCTGCTATTGTGTTTGAGTCACATTTCCTTTCAGTTTAGACATCTGCACTGACTCTTTGCCTTCTGTGGGCTGTGCTTGCTCTCTGTAACATTAAGAACTAGGCAGGCTGGCTCTGAGGGGGTGTGACTTAGGGAAAGGCCTGCAGTGATAGCAGAATTTGCACTGAGCCACTAGTCCTAGGTCAATCTTCTGAAGTGCAGTGGCTTCAGGCATAGCCTGTGGAAGTGGCTGGGTGGGGCTTGCCCAGCCTTAACAAAAATTGAGCTGAGCCCAGAGCCAACACCATCAGGCTTGGCATTGGTGAATCCTCAAAAGAAATAGTGGGTGTGGTTCACTGCTAGCAGCTTAGGTAGCCAGTGTTTGTGCACCATCACCTCCCACAGTGGTTCTGTGTTTATGCTGGGAAGCAGGGAAGGAAAATGGCACCTTCTGGCTCCTTTGTTTCCAGAGAAGACTGAAGATCCCCAACATGCTCAGAAATCAATATAAACAGATCTCATCTGTTGCCCTGTGGTAGATGTTCCTTCTATGTTGCTTATCCCCAGCTGTTGTTTTCTCTTTAAGGGCTACAACCTAGATATCATTTGCCTTCTGGGCTTGCCTAGCATGGACTGAGTTTGAAAGCACCAAGTTCCAAGTCTCATTGATTATACAAACCCCAGAAGTCAGCCTCTCTGGTTTTTAAGGCCACATGTTAGGGGGATATCCCCCAACTCCCAGCTGTGGGCTCCCTGCTGCTTACCCCTCTCTGACAGCAAGAGACAGCAAGTGACCATAGTTTCTGCTCTTCTTAACGTCTCCACTGTGGCTTCTTTACATTTAGTTGTGGAGTTCTGCCTGTCTTTGGATCACTTTCTGGCTTATCTATGTGGATGTGAGTGAGATCAAGTTGTAAATGTGGGATGGGGTGAGCTCCTCCTACTCTGCCATCTTACCCCAATTATTAGCAATTCTATAGAAAAAATTGCTCAGAGCATGATTGGAAAGTCTGGAAGAGTGAGAATCAGGGACCACCTGATTTCAAGAACACTCCATGCCTGCAACCCAGAGCCCAAGAAAATGCTACTACTTGGGGCGCCTGGGTGGCTTAGTCGGTTAAGCGTCCGACTTTCGCTTAGGTCATGATCTCGCGGTTCGTGGGTTCGAGCCCTGCGTCGGGCTCTGTGCTGACTGCCAGCTCAGAGCCTGGAGCCTGTTTCAGTCTGTGACTCCCTCTCTCTCTGACCCTCCCCTGCTCACGCTGTCTCTCTCTCTCTCCTAGAAATAAATAAAATATTAAAAAAAAAAAAAAAAAAGAAAATGCTACTACTTTGTCTACAACCGCCTCTTCTATATAAAACTTTGGCCACTAGATGCGGAGTATGGCCACTAAAACTGTCTCTCAGTACTCATGTTACTGATGTTGCTTGCAATCAGAAGGAACATCTGCAAGAGGGCTTCTGCTTAATTTGTCTTCCAAGTCTGACAAATGCAGTTAATTAGTGAAATATATTTTGCATTCTAAACTTTAGCTTCATGTAGTCTAGGAAATGTAGTTTTTAAGTTTTAAGTCTCTGTAGAATTGAAAGTAAACAATTATGTAAGGTCAGCCATAGTGATCTTTCTGTTACATCTTTGACAAATAACTGCAGATGTATAGTAAATCTTTGAATATTTCTTATATTGAGTTTATTTTAATTCTAATTTGTTTTATGCAACACTAGTTATAAAAACAATGTAAGCAATCAATAATTATAAAGAGTATTTGCACATGAACTTAAAAAATTTAGATTAATATGTAATTTAGAATATCATTTATAATTTAGATTAATAAACTATGGTAAATTATAACATTAAAAATGTCAGAGTGAAGTCAAAATGGGATTCATGATTGGCAATTATTTGACAGTCATTTTTTTCATTTTCATTTTTCTCTTCTCTTGACCTAAAAACCTGTTATTCATATTTCTGATTGTATAGTATATAACAGAACTTTCGTTTTTTCATTTGTTATACTCCTATCTGGCTTATTGTACTGTGATTCTTGAAAGACATCAATAATGAATTTGATACCATTTTCTCTACACATTGACTTTTGATATACCAGGAACCAAATTATCTTATATTGCCAATACAATAAATACTGTAAATGTGACCAGATTATAGAAGTTTTGCTTCAGAAAATAATATGAATTAGCTTATAGACAATTTACCCAAGTATGTGTTCAAATATTTTAAGTTAATATTTATTTTTAAGTATTTTAGCTTATTTTTGAGAATGCTTCTGTTTTCTAAGCCAACATATGATTCAAAAGTTAGAAAAAATAGGATAAAGCACTGGTTTCATAACTCATATTTCTACATTTAAAAAATGAGTATTACAAAAATAGTATTCTTTCCTGATATTTATTATTGGCCGTTCTTTATATTAGTTGATGTTATGATGGGAGAAGGAATTTAGAACCTGTTACCAGTAGTTTCCCTGGTTTTCTTATACACTTGCTTTCAGTTCACACCAGTCAACAAAAAAGGCAATGATGGTACCAGCTATCAACTTAAGAGAAATTCTTTTTAATGAAAATGAATTTTCATTTTCATTCTTATGCTATTTTAGTTTGTAATATTTATGTAAGTAATGTCAGTAATATTTGGATACTGTTCAGTGTTCTCTATAATTTCAGTATAACTCAATGCAACATACTTATACAGTAATATCTGAAGTTTGATTTAGTATTTCTAATTTTGCTATTAGATGAAAAAGTTTGCCAGTGGAAGACTTGGTTTCTGATTTATTAATGATGTGCTTCAAAAGGTATTATCCCTATTATATGTGATGTCTGTAGATTTTTATGTATAGTTGAGTGTGTGAATCCACAATTATATCTTTTACCCCAGACATTGCCTTTATTTATTACTGTGCCTAGTGTTTTATTCCTAACCAGAAGTTGTTTTATTTTTGTCTTTCCTGAGTCAAACACCCTAGCAACTTCAAGTGACAATACCACAAAAACAGGATGTTCAGAGTTCAGGAATAAACTGAGCTGAAAGTTTATAAATCAAATCCTCACCCAAATACATTCCTTACAACTGTTTTGTTTTTCCCTTGTTCTTTTGTTTTTCCCTTTTGAATTGAAGAAGACTGTACATATGTTGATGTGTTACTATGACTGTTAGAACTTTCTGTAGATAAAGTAGCTGAAGTTCACTCAGTGGTATTATGTTTGTAATAGAAAACTGAACTGGGAGTCAGTAAATTGGATTTCTAGCTTCCTCTGATGTGCTGTGCTGAGAGAAGCTATGTTTTCTTTTCTACCTCTAATACTGAAAAGGCAGTTAGAGCTGGAGGGAGAATACCGTTGTGATTAATACTATGATTGTATATGACAATTATATATGAGTTGAAGACAAAGGTGTTTTCTAAAGAAGAAGAAAATTGTAGAGTCAGGCTTCTTGATAAGAATATAAATGGATCCCTGGAGGTTTTTTATGTGGATAGAAAACAGTTAATATACTTACCATATACCTGTTCTATCTTCTGGATAATCAATCCATTTCAATAAAAACCAACTCTTTAAAGGATTAAAACTTTAAGATTTATTCCTACATTTAAATCTTAACTTGTTGTATTAAACTACATATGGCAACAGACATATATGATTAAAGTTTTTATGTTAACTAACTTATTCAATATTTACTGAAAATCCAATAACAGAAGTAGTAGTCTAGGAATTCGGACTACAGTAGTGAAGGAAACAGAAAAAAACGAATGTGCTGTTCTTGTGGAATTTATATTTTAGTGGATTTCAAGTACCATGTATTAAGATTCCAAGATCAAAAATCCTGAGACTCTATATTTTGAAAATTCAGTAGAAAAATGGACAAAAACTTAAATATTCACATCACAATAAATTTCATACAAATGGCCAATAAATAGATGAAAACATGTTCATCTTCATCAGTTATCATGAATACATATACATGATATATGATACTACTCTACACCCATCATATTGCCTAAAATTTTAAAAAAGATGGTAAATACCACGTGTTTGTAGAAAATTAAAATGCCCAAATTCTTACATTGCTAGTGGTCCATTCCCGCTATGGCTATGTCCACATTGAACAACTATCTGGTAATATGTCTCAAAAGTAAATATATGCATACTCTCAGAACCAGATATCTGGCATATACACAGTATAACTGACATAGAAAACATGAACACTGTTCATATCAACACTATTTGTAATCAGCAAAACAGAAACTGGCCAAATATCTATAGACAATAGTATAGGAAAAAACAACAACAAAAACAAATTGTGATATCACAATTAAATGAGCCTTAACAGACACAGAGTTGAACAAAGCAAGCCAGACATAAAAGAATACATACTAGGTGGTTTCAGCTGTATAACATACAAATCCAGGGTGAAGCACTTTATGTTGTTAGAAGTCAGAATAGCAGCTATCCTTAGGAGTCAAGGGTGTTGTGACTGGAAGGAGACAGGAGGGGCTCTTCTTGGTAATGTTAAGTAATATTAGTTTGCTTTTTTTTTTTTTTTACTTAAACAGTCCTTCACAGTCTGAAAATTCACTGAGTTGTACACATACAAAACATTTACTTTTCTATGAGCATATTATATTTCCAGGAAAAAAAAATAAAGCTGTTTCCTGACTATACCATACTGAGTTCAGCCTACTCAATTAACTGGTGATAATAATTTCCCCATTAAAAGTGGAGATAATTCAAAAACCAGGATGAGGTTATGACAGAGTTGTAAGTCCTTGTTTCATGAAAATTGACAATCATTCTTCTAAATACAATGGCAAGACTGTGGAGCTTTTAAATAAAACTTTCCTGACTAAATATTAACTTTGTAAAGAGGTTAACCTTGTAAAGAGTCTCTTGTAAAGAGACTAGTAGTAATAATGGAAAAAAAAATAGTAACTCTCAAAAAGTTAGTTTTCTATTGTTTCAACAGAGGTACTGATGGAAATAATTTCCGAAATAATATTAATAATGTGGAAAATTTTTTAAATATGAATACTTTTGGATTTTTTGGAAAGATTTTACATAGAGGGGCTTCAAAACTATATAAACCTGG
Organism: Proteles cristata cristata; assembly: GCA_017311185.1. Lineage (NCBI taxonomy): Eukaryota > Metazoa > Chordata > Mammalia > Carnivora > Hyaenidae > Proteles > Proteles cristata. The sequence goes on along the minus strand of JAESUZ010003683.1, from coordinate 2,242,968 downwards.
TTCTAATATTTTTTTTAAAAAATAATTATTTTGAGATGAGAGAGAGGGGGGGAAAGAGCAGAGAGAACCTCAAGCAGGTTCTGCACTGTTGTGCAGAGTCAGACCTGACATGGGACTAAAACCCACAAACTATGAGATCATGATTTGAGGTGAAATAAAGATATGGATACTTAGTTGAGCCACCCAGGCACCCCTGTCAGCCTGGTTTTAATCTGACTGTTCTACCAGATAGTTATGTAGTCCTTAGCAAGTTATTACATGCTATGAACCTTAGTCTTCTGTGTAGTATATATTAGAATGACTTGATCACGGATGACACTTGATGGTCTGTTCGATCTATGAGGGTTGTACTGTACTTGTTCATTGCCGTATCTCTTGAGACCAGTTAGTTTCCTGGTCTCAAGTAGCCATACTAAATTAACATTTGGAAAATAAGGGAAAATTGTATGTAAATGCTTGATAAATGGTTCATTTTATTTTATATATATATATATATTTATATCCTATTTTAGAATTTATATATCCTAATTTTCACTTACTATTCTCCAAAGAATGTATAAACCTTTTCAAATACAATACTGATCCAGTATCTCAAAATTAGTATGCAGAGTAAGTACTTCAACTAAAGACATTTCATACCAAGTCTAGTGCTTTTCTGACTCTAGAGCAGCAAAATAGATAGCTGTTGTATATATGTGGAAAGAAATGTAGTCTCATGGGATTTTAGGGCTACAAATGGTTTTCATGAATATTTATCCAAGTCTCTATCAAGCATCCTTGTCAAACATATCTTGATTAAATCCAGTATCAGGGACTCTTCCTCTACCAGTGGGTACTCTATAAATCTACAGCTATAGCTGTTAAATTATTCCATATATTGATTTCAAAACTGCCTCTAAAATTGGTTATACCCTCTGGAGCAACAAAGAGTAAGTCATATTCACTGCTACATGACAATCCTTCAACAATTTAAGTAGAGCTAAATCTTCATATTGTAAAATTCCTAGATTGTTCATTGTTCTGTTTGCCTCCTTTTGGCTTTTGTATATCTTAGAAAAGTGGTTCCCAGTTTATAAGTGGTTGTCAAACAACATAATAAGATAGTCAAACTATGATCTTAGCCTAGCCTTATTTTTGATCTAGTTTACAATTTTACTTTTAGTGGCTACAAAACAATCTGGATCTATACTATCAGTATTATGGATTTTGTCTTTTTCAAGATATTGAAATGAAAATGAAAAAAAAGAAATGGAAAAAACTTAAAATTTTATACTCCCTGCCTCTGGCAACTGCCAATCCATTCTCTGTTTCAATGAGTTGGATTTTTTTTTAAGATTCCACATATAAATGAGGTTATAGAGTATTTGTTCTTTGTCTGATTTATTTCAATTAGAATAGTGATCTCAAAATCGATCCATGTTGTCACAAATGGCAGCATTTTCTTCCTTTATATGGCTGAGTGGTATTTTATATTAAAAGTATGTATATTTTTGATATAAAATACATATGTATATAAATAAATATTATAAATATATATACATGTATATACATGGAAATACACACATTCATATACATATATACATATATCACCTCTTCTTTATCCATTCAGCCATCCATCAATACATCAATAGACACTTTGTTTGTGTCCATGTCTTTACTATTGTAAACAGTGCTGCAATGCACACATGGAGGGGGCAGATATCTTTTTGAGTTAGTGTTTTTATTTTCTTTGGATAAATACTCAAGAGTAGGATTTCTGGGTCATATGGCTTTTTCTTTTATTTATTTATTTATTTATTTATTTATTTATCTATTTAATTATTTTGAGAGAGACAGCACAAGTGGGAGAGGGGCAGAGAGAGAGGGAGAAAGAGAGAATCCCAAGTAGGCTCCACCCTGTCAGTGCAGAGAGGGGATCAAACTCCTGAAACATGAGATTATGACCTAAGCCCAAACCAAGAGTTGGATCTTTAACCAGTTGAGCCACCCAGATGCCCCTGGTCATACAGTAGTTCTATTTTTAATTATTTGAGGAACCTCCAAATAATTTGGATAAATTGTGCATACCTACCCACAATGCACAAGGATTTCCTTTTATCCATATCCTTGCCAAAATTTGTTATTTCTTTTTGTTAATGGCCATTCTAACAGTTGTGAGGGGATATCTTATTGTGGTTTATATTTGCATTTTCCTGATGATTAGTATTGTTGAGCAACTTTTCATGTACCTGTTGGCCATTTATACATCTTACTTAGAAAAAAAATTTATACGATCTTCCTTTCCTTCAGATGAGAAAATATTAATTTTCAAGTTCATTTTTGAGCATAAAAATCATAATGGTCACATTTATTAAGCAAATATTTACTGACTGCCTAGTATATGTCAGTGCTTTTCTAGTGCTGAAGATAGAGTAGTGGATAAAACAAAGATCCCTTCTACCAAAGAACTTATGTTCTACCTCAGAGAAGTATCAGCCAGGACATAAAATGGTGATCTGTAATCTAATTTTTCAGAAGTGTATATTTTTATGAATAATTTTAGTGTTCTAAGCCCCAATTATTGGCTATAATTAATGAAAAATGTTGATATTTAACTAAAGTTATTAAGAATCATGCCTTCAGTGAGCAGAGTCCAATGGGTTAATAGCCTTATGTTGTTCCTAGTCAAATTAACGTTTTATGTAATTTCATTTTTCTTTGAGAAGAGCTATAATTAAAACTCTGATTTGCAAACCCTCCAAATGTTGATTCTGAAGTGGGTAGAAATTCTTCCTGAAATCCATCCTCTAAAATAAGATGGGAAATTATTTTGATGATTCTGTTGAATTAAGACAAAAAAGGGGGGCAGGCATTTAATATTTTTAACAAGGATAGTCACTATACCTCCAAGCATCATTATTTGAGTTTGTACTCCACAAAACTATTACATATTAATTTGGTATAACATTTAAAATTTTGGCTATTGCTCTCACTAGAGTATAACTGCTCATATATGAGAAGTGTTAATTAAATGCATAATGATGGTGGCGGTGGTGGTGAGAGTATATTTACTTCATATATTCTTTTAAGAGTATTCATCCAGATCAAAATAGCAGGAGGATGAGAGGCTTGTCCAAAGGTACAGGCACATAGAAATATTCCTTACTTTGAAAAAAAAAAAAAACACTAAATCACCAGTGGGGTAATAATTTGATCTCCAACTTAAGTGAGTTACAAAGGTTAATTACAAAGGTTAGCTCACCTTATTGCTAATTTTAGTTATCATATTTAAAAAAAATAACATGTGTTGCTTGAATGAGGCAATATATTAAATACAACCCCTATCACCTTGAATTGCTAAAAATCGGCAAATATTAGACTGTAGGTGAGATTGTTTGGGCTGCTCCTTAAGCACAACGTATTTTCTTTGAATGCTAAGATTGTTCATAATTCAAAATCTGTTTTCTGACAATCTATTAATAACCTCAAATATATTTATATTTAAGGAATATTTCTTAAATAACCTCAAATATATTTATATTTAAGGAATATTTCTTTCAGTCCTCTAAGTTTTCTTCGGCATCTCTTTCCAAACTTACTGTACTTAAGTTGATATCACTGCGAATGACTGTGTATTCATCTGCTTGGGCAGCCAACAATCACAGGTTGAGTAGCCTAAGAGAAGAGAAATTTATTTTCTGGGGAGTCTGGGTGGCTCAGTCAGTTGAGCATCTGACTCTTGGTTTTGGCTCAGGTCATGACCTCAAGATTTATGAGATGAAGCCTTACATCAGGCTCATGCTAACCAAGAGGAGCTGCTTGGGATTCTCTTGCTTTCCTCTCTGTGCCCTTCCCACACTGTTTACACACACATGCAAAATAAATAAATAAAATGAACATAAGAAAAAAATAAATCTATTTTCTCATCATTTTGGAAGCCAGAAATTCCAGATCAAGGAGTTGGCAGATCAGTTTCTGGAGAGACCTCTTTTTCTGGCTTATATATGGTTGCCTTTCTGTTGTGTCTTCACATGACCTTTCCTCTGTGTGCATATGGAGAGAGGGAGAGGAAGAGAGTTCTAGTGTCTCTTACTCTCCTGATAAGAATACCAGTCCTATGGGATTAGCGCCATACCATTATGACTTCTTAACCTTAACTACCTCCATAAAGAGCCAATCTCCAAATACAGCCACATTGGGAAGTAGGGGCTTCAACATATGAATTTGTGGGGTAGGAGTGGAGGGGTACCATCAGTCCATAATAGATTACTTAAATTATATTTTTCATTTTTAAAAATTTTATATTTTGAAACAGTTTAAGGTTTAAGAAAAATTATGAAGATACTATACAGTATTCCTACATGCCTCTTACTGAGTTTCTTCTATTAATATCTTAAGGTACATTAGTTACAATTAATTCTTATACATTAATTAAGTCCATACTTTACCCATATATCTTTACTACCTACCTAATGTTCATTCTTCTTCTATCTTTCCCTGTTTTCTCTCCCTTCCTCCCTTCTTCTCTTCCTCCCTTCCTTCCAGGGTCTTCCAGGGTCTTGTCCCAGAGGTAGCAAAGAATTGCAGACCTGAGACCACTATGGGGAAATAGTGTATTTAGTAAAAGTATAGTACACTTTCAAGAAAGTGAGCCAATGCCAGAGCAAGAGTGACAGTGGCCCCAAGAAGCTCTAGCTGCTTCCTTTTAAGCCCTCTTTCTGCATGTGTAACTTTTGCTTTGATTGACAGCTGGTGCTTACATAACATTTTGGCTTCTGCACATGTGCCTATCCATGATTCATTCTATTATAATTGTATTTATTTATATATTGTGTATTTATGAGTTTCTAATGGTATTTTGCTATGACCTTAAGGGCAAGTTGCACCTTTTGTGCTCATGCTCAGCTCTTCAAAGTACCCTTGAGGCTTTTTAGCCAGTTCTGTGGCTAGGTCTTTCGTGTTCTGTTAAGCCTTAGAGGTAGCTCTGAGGATGTGACAAAAATCTGCTTTATCCCTCTTCCCTTATGCCTGCTTAACACTTCCTTTCTTCTTTTTGATCCCAGTGTTTCATTCAGAATATCATATTACCTTTAGTTATCATTTTGCATAAGGCTCCTCTTGCCTATGACAATCTCAGACTTCCTTGTTTTTGTAGACCTTTATGCTTTTGAGAAGCACAGTACTAATCTGGCATTTTGTAGAATCAGTTGAAATCTTCTTATACTTATCTCATGATTGGACTGGGTTTATGCATTTTTGGGTGGAAGCTCACAGAGGTAAAATGTTATTTTCATCACATCTTAAAGTGTGTGTAGTATCAATGTGACATCATTGCTGATAACCTTGATCACTTAGCTGTGTAGTGCTTGTCAGATTTTTCCACTGTGGAGTTCCTCTTTCACCTCCCTTTTCATACTGTGTTTTCTAGGAGGAAGAAACTATTCACTGCATACACAGTTAAGGAATGGGGAGTTATACTCCATGCCTTAGCAGAATAACTACATAAATTATTTAGACTTCTTTTACATTTACTTATGTAATCATCTATATTAGTATATATTCATGGACAATTATTCTCTACATTTGATTAAAATCTAATACTACTTAATTTTTTCATACAAATTGTAATAGTTTTGACCATTAGGAGATCTTTTATTTTCTTGGCTCTTGTATCTCTTTGACATACTCCCATTATTCTTTTTTTTTCTTTTTAGTAATTTCTTATCCCCTGGCACTATAAGATGCTTCAGACTGTATTTGTATATTTCCTGACCCAGCCCTAGAACCATCAATTTTCCAAGAAGACTTTGTACCTTTTATTGCAGACTGGTATTAGAAACCAAGATCTGGGCGGTAGCTGTGATTATTGCTACTAAGGTGCTGCTGATTCCAGGCCCTCTCAGCTGTGAGAACAAGGAAATGTATTTGTGTGTGTAATAATACGCATATAGAAATATCTATAGGATACAGACTAATAAATATTAAAATAAAGTTCATATCAGTGTCTCCAACTCTAATCAATTACCACACGGACCTTTTGGTCTTCTCCTCTTGCTTGTTTGTAATATTTCACTCCAACAGTCAGCGAGAAACCTCACTCTAAACATATTCTCAACAGTCAGTGATCTATCAATCTAGTTAATTATTACATGTATCCATGTATAGAGGTGTCAGAATTGTTAACCCATACCTCTGTAGAAAACAACTCTATCAACTATAGTCCAGTGCCTATGTACAGTTCCTTCTGCCTTTTATTTTACATATTGTGCTGTTTTCAAAATTTGGTCACCAACTTTTCTTCCCATCTTTTCTGTGAAGGTGTTTCATATATTTATAATATAGCTAATGTGGTTTGTCATATACTACATTCTATCATGGGGCCCTGCAATCTCCTAAATTACTTTTTTAAAGTTTATATACATTTAGGTTTACTCTTTGTGCCATAACATTTTATAGGTTTTGACAAATGCATAATGTTACATATTCATCATTATGGTACCAGATAGAATAGTTTTATTCCCCTAAAAAAAATTTCCCCACTTTTAAAAATCTATTTAAACAAATGCAATCAGTGACCTCTTTTCCATCTTTTTAGTTAGGTCATTACCAGAATTCATATAATTGGAATCACCCAATATTTAAGGTTTTTTAGACAGGCTGTTTCCATTTAGCAATATGTATTTACCATTCATCTGTGTCTTTTAGTGGCTTGAAAATCATTTTTTTATTGCTGAATTATTGTATGATAACATCATCTTCATTCCTAATATTGGAACTTCTCTTAATCTCTTGCTCATGGTTTTGCTTAGCAGGGCAAGAGGTTTATCAATTTGTTTATCAGATAATTAGTCTTTAGTTTTGTTGATTTTCTCTTTTTGTTTTCAATTCCATCGATTTTTCTCTGCTGTATTTTTTTTTTCAACCTCCTTTAAGCTAATTGTTCTGTGTTATCTAGCTTTCTAAGATGAAATCTTAGGTCACTGATTTTAGATCTTTCTTGTTTTCTAAAACATGAATTTAATGCTATGTATTTTCTTCCAAGCACAGCTTCTTTGATCCATGTTTTCTTTGATCTCCAAATATTTGGACAATTTCCTGAGAACATACTTGGTATGATTAGTATTCTTCCAAGTGTTAGCATTAATTAATTATTCAATTTTAACTTTCAATTTTTTGTTTGGTTGTTTGTTTATTGTCCAGAATGTGTTCTGTCTTGGTGAATGTAACTTTTTGGTATGTTGTATCATGAAATTTAAAACTGAAGTAAGTAGGTGTATAGCATGCAGTTTTATGTTAATCTGGCTAGAAGTTGGGCTGTGCTCAATGTTTACTGTAGGTATTGGTGCCAGAGGTTTTCTATTTCTTGTTTTTGTCTTTGCTTTTGAATTTGTACTTATCTGGAAAAGGGCTTATCTGGTAATTGGATAAGTGGTAATCCTCTGCTATTTTAATATAGCCCCATTGGTGTTGTGGTATAGTGTTGGGGAAGGAAAGCGTCCTATAATTTTCTGATTAAACCTCATTCATTTAGTGGGCTTGTGTCTCTAGGTTCATGTGAACTTCACAAGTGTTTCTCCAGTATGCAGCACCTCCTCCCCACACCCTTTGGTGAGATAGGGGAACTTACAGGCAGTGGAGGGGGTGAGTTCTCCTTCCCCACCTGAGATAAGCCTCTGGTACAACATTTCCCCTGTAGAGTAGGTATTTGTTAAGGAAAATGCTCTGACTATGTTTCCTAATTAGTCTTTCCTCCTCCTGCCAGAGCCACAAGGGAATCTTTCTTGACTCTTCACTATGAGATCCTAGGAGAGAACCTGAGGATAAAACCTAAGAAATGGTGAGGAGCTCTGTAAGACTTCAACTTCCAGGACTGCCTCACTCACATGCTAGTCCGTGTTCAGCTTCCTGATGTTCCTATCAGACTGTGGCTCCAGCATCTTCTGTTCTAATTAAGCAGATCTCAGTTATGACTCTGTATTTTCCTAGCAAGCTTTTGGGGTGACAAGTTGCCCTGAGACCTCAGTTCTCTGATAGGATAAAATAAAGTCATTGACTTTGAGTTTATTCAGATTTTTATTATAAGAGGTGACAACTGTCAATCTCTTTACATGTCAGAACTAAAATCTGCCATCTCATATTTTTCTTTAAAAGATTTATGTGGCTAGATACCAACATAACCAGACTTTCTATATAAACATCTGTAGCTTAGACAATTCAACAAAATGCTAATAATTTTATTTATATACTCGGAGCAAATGGCCATCTTTGATTGCTTCAGGCAGTTAAAATCATATGTGATCAGTATAGGTGACAATTTCTGAGTACATATTAGAAGCTGATTTTTGTTCTTGAAACTGAGTGTTTGTGTGGCTTAGCAGTTATCATAAACATCTAAGTTAAAATTTCAAAATATCCACAGAGTGCCTGGGTGACTCAAGGATATGAATCTTGATTTTTGGCTCAGGTCATGATTTCATGGTTTATGAGATCAAGCTCTGCATCAGGCTCTGTGCTGACAGCATGGAACCTGCTTGGGATTCTCTCTCTCCCTCTCTCTGTGCCCCTCCACTTCTCACTTGTGTGCATACGTGCTCTTTCTCTCTCTCAAAATAAATACACTTTAACAAATTTCACAATATCTAGATAAAGAACTGGTAGGCAGATCCTAAATTAGCTCCCAGGATTCCACCAAAATGGTATACATACTTGGTATCATATTTCCTCCTTTAAGAGGGACTTGTGCTATGATGAGATATCACTCCTGTGATTATGTTATATAGCAGAGGGATTTCAAAGATGTAATTAAGGTTCCTAATCATTGGTTTTGAGTTAATCAAAAGATTATCCTGGTTGAGCCTAATTTAATCATATGAGCCATTTAAAGGGGTCAGAAAAATTAGAAGCAGAAGAGGTTTCTCCTGCTGACCTTGAAGAGGCAAAATCCATACTGTGAACTGCCTACTGAGATGGCTGCATGCAAGAAATTGAACATGGTCTCTAAGACTGAGAGTGGTTATCCAGAAGGAAATCAAGATTCCAGATTGATAATTACAAGGAACTGAAATCTGCCAACAACCATTAAGATTAGAAGAAAATACAGAGCCTTAAAGGAAAACATAAGGATAGCTGACATCTTGACTTCAACCAGTGAGACCCTGAACAGATGTCCCAGCTAGCAGACACCTGACTTTTGAACCATAGATAATTAATGCATGTTATCTTGTACCTCTGTTTGTGGTAATTTGTTACCACAATGTTATGGCAATACAAAACAAATACAGAAATTGAAAGAAGCACAATATCAAAATATTTTGATATTTTTAACAGCCCTAGTGGAAACATCCTCAGAATTTAGAATTAATAAAATTAAGTCCCATTTTCTTTTTATTTTTTAATGTTTTTATTTATTTCTAGGAGAGAGAGAGACAGCGTGAGCAGGGGAGGGTCAGAGAGAGAGGGAGTCACAGAATGAAACAATCTCCAGGCTCTGAGCTGGCCGTCAGCACAGAGCCCGACGCGGGCCTCGAACCCACTACCGCGAGATAATGACCTAAGCGAAAGTCGGACGCTTAACCGACTAAGCCACCCAGGTGCCCCAAATTAAGTCCCATTTTCATTCCTATAGTTATAACATACACAAAAGTAAAAAAAAAATGTATCGACTTGATTTATCCATTAGTAATATTCTTAAGTATTATTTTAGTCACTTTGGACTGCTATAACAGAATACCACAGTCTAGGAGAGTTTTAAACAACTGAAATATATTTCTCACAGTTCTGTAGTCTGGAAGTCCAAACATGCTAGGTGCCAGCATGATCAGCTTCATGTGAAGACCCTCATCTGGGTCTCAGACTACCACATGGTGAAGGGGGCAAGGGACTATCTTGGACCTCCTTGATTAGGTCACTAATCCCATCTATAAGATCTCCAGCCTTCTGATCTAATCACCTCCCAAAGCCCTACATCCTAAATACTATTACCTCAGGATTCAGTTTTCAACCTATGAATTTTGGGAGAACACAGTGATTCAGTCTCTAGCAGGTGTGTTAACATCTTCCGCCAAGTGTGGCTTTGGTGTGGTTACTCCAGCCAAACAACATGCAAACATCCAGAAGCACCATGAAACTCAGAATACTAAATTATCAGTTTTGACACCAGATGGTGGTAGGTAGGTGGTGACTGCTTGTAAGAGCTGGTATGCTACTGAGTGTTTACTTTCCTAATTCTGATTTTAGGAAAAGGAAATATGACTGTGCTGTATGTACCCAATTACCATATAAAATGCTAATATTATGTTGAGGGAAGATCAAATTGATAAAGAAGAAAAATTCTAAATTGATAAGTAAAATGGCAAAGAACATCAAAGAAATAGTAGTGAGAATTAAAGCTAAACACTATGAGATTAATCAGATGGAAATGCCATATGTGAAAAATTAATAGGTAGCTTCCATATCTTGGCTATTGTAAATCATACTACAGTAAACATAGGGTATGTATATCTTTTCAGATTAGTGCTTTTGTTTTCTTTTGGTACATAACAGTATCCAGTACTGGCATTAATGGATCATATGGTATTTCTACTTTAAATTTTTGAGGAACATTTACACCATTTACCACAGTGGCTATACCAATTTACATTACCACCAACAGTGCATCAGGATTCCATTTTCTCCACATTCTTGCCAATGCTTGTTATTTCTCGTCCTTTTGATTCTAGCTATTCTGATAAATATAAGGTGATAATTATTGTTCTAATTTGCATTTCCATGGTAATTTATTATGTTGAACATCTTTTCATATGTTTGTTGGTCATCTGCATGTTTTCTTTGGAAAAATATTCAAGTTCTTTGCCCCATTTTAATTGAATTTTTAGGTAGGTGTGTGTGTGTGTGTGTGTGTGTGTGTGTGTGTGTGTGTGTTGAATACTCTATATTTTGGACAGTAGCCTCTTGTCAGATTTATCATTTGCAAATGTCTTCTCCCATTCAGTATGGTGCCTTTTCGTTCTGTTGCAGGTTTCCTTTGCTGTGTAAAACGTCTCTCTCTCTCTCTCTCTCTCTCTCTCTCTCTCTCTGTGTGTGTGTGTGTGTGTGTGGTCCCAATAGTTTATTTTTGCTTTTGTTTTTTTGGCCTGAAGATATATACTTAGAAAAAATATTGCTAGAGTGTATGGCAAAGAGATTACTGTCTATGTTTTCTTATAGGAGTTTCATAGTTTTTTCATAGTTTCAGGTTGCACATTTAGGTCTTTAATCTATTTTGAGTTTATTTTTGTGTATTGTGTAAGACAGTGGTCCAGTTTCATTCTTTGGCATGTTGCTGTCCAGTGTTCCCAACACTATTTGTTGAAGAGACGGTCTTTTCTCCATTGCCTTCTTTGTTGTAGACTGACAATATAAGTGTGGGTTTATTTTGGGGCTCTGTATCCTCTTCTACTGATCTATGTGTTCATTTTTATTTCAGCACCATACTGTTGATTACCACAGTATTGTAGTATATCTTGAAATCTGGGATTGTGATACCTCCAACTTCGTTATTCTTTTCAAGCTTGCTTTGGCAATTTAAGGTCTATTGTGGTTTCATACAGATTATAGTATTGTTTGTTCTAGTTCTATGAAAAATGCTCTTGGTATTTTCATAGTGCTTGCATTGAATCTGTAGATTACTTTGAGTAGTATTGACATTTTAACAATATGGATTCGAATCCATGAGTGTGAAATATCCTTCCACTTATTTACATCATCATCAATTTATTTCATCTGTGTTGTATAACTTTGAGTATAGGTCTTTCACTTCATTGGTTAAGCTTATTCATAAGTATTTGATTGTTTTTGGTGCAAATGTAAATTAGATTAGTTTCTTAATTTCTTTCTGCATCTTCGTTATGAATGTACAGAAATGCAATGTATTTCTGTATATTAATTTTGTATCTTCTGACTTTACTAAATGACTTTATCAGTTCTAATAGTTTTTTGGTGAAAATCCTAAAATAGTGAAAGTTTACCTTCTTCTTTATCAGTTTAAATGCTTTTTTTTTTTTCCTTGTCTGATTGCTGCAGCAGGACTTTCAGTACTATGCTGAATAAAAGTGGTGAGAGTGAAGATCATTGTCTTGTTCTTAATCTTTGGGGAAACAGTTTTTCACCATTGAGTATGATATTAGCTACCCATTTTTATATACAGACTTTATTATGTTTATTATGTTTCCCTTAAATCCACTTTACTGAAAGTTTCTTTTTAGTCATGAATGGATGGATTTTGTCAAATGACTTTTCTACATCTATTGAGATAATTATATGGTTTTTATCCTTTCGCTTGTTAATATGATGTATCACATTGATTGATTTGAGAACACTGTCACCCTTGTATCCCTGGAATAAATCCTTCTTGATTGTGGTGAACGACTTTTTAAAAAATTTATTGCCAGATTCAGTTTGCTAATATTTGGTAGGGGATTTTTATATTTATATTTATGAGAGATATTGGCTTATACTTCCTTTTTGTTGTAGGATCTTTATCTGGTTTTGATATCAGGGTGAAGCCAGCCTCATAGAATGAATTTGGAAGCTTTTTGTCTTCTCCTATTTTTAAATAGTTTCAGGAAAATAGGTAACAACTCTTTAAATGTTTGGTAGAATTCATCTGTGAAACCATCTGGTCCTGGACTTTTGTTTATTGGGAGTTTTTAAATTACTGATTCATTTTCATAAGTAATTTATCAGTTCATTTTTTCTATTTCTTATTTCAGTTTTGGAGATTATGTATTCCTCTAGGAATTTAACAAGTTCTTCTAGGTTATTCAATTTGTTGACATATAATTCTCTATAACATTCTCTTATAGCTCTTTATATTCTGTGGTGTTAGTTGTTCATTCTCCTCCTTCATTTCTGATTTTATTTGAGTCCTCTTTCTTTTTTTATGAGTTTGCCTGAAGGCTTTTAAGCTTCATTTATTTTCTCAAAGAACTACCTCCTTGTTTCATTGATCTTTTGTATTTTTTTAGTCTCTATTTCCTTTATTTCTGCTATAATCTTTATTCTTTCCTGGTACTAGCTTTGGGCTCTGCTTTTTTTTTTTTTCTCCTAGATCTTTTAGGTGTAAGCTTAAAGTTACTAATTTGAGACTTTTCTTGTTTACTGAGGAAGGCTTGTATTGCTATAAATTTCCCTTATAGATCTGCTTTTGCTGTGTCCCAAAGACTTGGGAGCATTGTGTTTTAATTTTCATTTTTCTCCATGCATTCTTAAAAAATTTCCCTTTGATTCCTCAGCTGACACATTCATTGTTTAGAAACCTATTGTTTAGCCTCCAGGTATTTGTTTTCTTTTCAGCTTTTATAATTGATTTCCAGTTTTATACTATTGTGGTCAGAAAAGACACTTGTATGATTTCAGTCTTACTAAGTTTATTGAGACTTGTTTTATGGCCCGACATGTGACCTATTCTGGAGAATATTCCATATGCATTTGAAAAAAATATGTATTCTGTTCTGGGATGGAATGTTATATATATACCTGATAGGCCCATCTGGCCTAATGTTTTGTTCAAAGCCATGTTGATTTTCTACTTAGATGATTTATCTATTAATGTCAGTGGGGCTTTAGAGTCCCCTACTAATATTCTTTATTGTCAGTTTCTCCATCTATGCCTGCTAATGTTTGCTTTATGTATTTAGGTGCTCCGATATTGGGTGCATAAATATTTACTATTGCTGTATCCTCCTGTTAGGTTTATATCTTTATCATTATGCAGTGCCCTTTTGTCTGTTGATATATATTTGTTTTTAAATTCTTTTGTCAGATATTAACTATTGCTATCTCAGCTTTTTCACTTCCATCTGCATAGTGTATGCTTTTTCCAGCTCTTCACTTCCAGTCTATGTGTCTTTAGGCCTAAAGTGAGTTTCGTATAGACAACATATAGATAGATGTTATTTTTTTTATTCATTTAGTTACCTCATATTTTTTGTTTGCAGTATTTAGTCTATTTACATTTAAAACAATATGCATAGGTATATAGTTACCGTCATTTTGTTGTTTTCTGCTTGTTTTTTTTGTAGTTCTTTTCTGTTCCTTTCTTTTGCTCTCTTTTCTTGTGGTTGATGGCTTTTTTAGTAATATGCTTGAATTCCTGTCTCTTAATTTTGTGTGTATCTATTTTCATTTGTGGTTACTATCAGGTTTATATATATCCTATGTGTATAGGAGTTTATATTAAGTTGATGGTTGCTTAACTTTGAATACATTCTAAAAGCACTAAATTTTTAGTTCCTCTTCCATGTGTTTTGTTTATAATGTCATTTTTTACATCTTTTTATATTGTGTATCTTTTGACTGACTTTCATTGATGTAATTGACTTTATTACCTTTGTATTTTAACCTACATACTGACTTTATAAAGGATAATCTTCTACCTTAACTATGTTTGGTTTTACCTGTGAATTGTTTTCCTTTCATAGTTTCTTCTAGCTATGGCCTTTTCTTTCAACTCAAAAAATTCCTTTGCTTCTGTCATTTTCTTGAATTTTATTTTATTTTTTTTCTATTTGCATCCCCCACATTGTTACCATTTTCTTTATGATTCTTAAAATTTGTAGCTTAGGACCCTCCAAATGCCACAAACAGCATCCTTTAGAATTGCTACCTTCATTTGTCATAGCATCTTTCAGCTTTTCCAATCAAAGTCAAATTCCTTGATTATAACTTCTCCTTTGTTAGAAATTGCTTCTCCACCAAATTCTCCTTAAAGTGTACCCTACATTCTTCTTTACCACCTTCCTTCGTAAAATGGTCAATATACTCATTTGTCTCTTTTCTCTTCCTGTACCCGTGATGACTCATTTTCTTTCCCTTTTTATCTCTCCATCTCTGGAAACTACGATGTCATGGCTTTATTTAGACTTTGGTGGAATTATTTGGGTTTCACTTGTGTTAGACTATTTTTCTACTACTGGCTTATTTATTCTTACATAATTAATCCTATGAGTAATGATATTCATGATATCTGGTAAGAAATAAAACTTTTTTGCTTATGTTATTTTTATGTTTTACTGTTTTATCTATTCTCTTTGATCAATTCACATCTAGTGAACACAGTTTAATATTGACAGATCTAGTATTTTCTGTTATATGTTGAGTTTTGCAGTGTATATATACTTTTGCTATATACTAATGCTATGTTCCTATTTAATTCCATCATAAATAACATTTTGTGGGCATGATAAAGCCATGAAACTCATACTGAATATGAATGAAATACTCATGCAAACAACAACAGCAAAAAAAAATCTGAGTCTTCTCTTCATCTGAAATAATTTAGTTCCATTAAAAATAACTTTTTCCAAATTCTTAATAGAGAAAATCCAATAAACAAAAATAATGATTCTCTTACACACCTTTTAAAGCAGTTGAGGAGGGGTGTGGCAGGTATATATAAAGAGATGAGGAACAGACTCCTACTCCAGGCACCTCTGGCATGGGGAAAATGAATCCCATAACATTTTACTTTGAAAACCAGAAGGGCTTCCTTTTGAGAGTTCTTATAATCAGTGAGACTTAACACCTGGAACACTAAAAATCAGCAGACTTCTCTCCGTTACCTCTCACTTAAAAAAAAACAAACAAACAAAAAAAAAACAGACTTGGCTCTGGGAGAGCCTGGAAGGCATGGAAAACTTAGTTCCCATCCTTAAAGAGACAGCACAGCAAAGAGCCCCACAGAGATATAGTATAGAAGAAGCAGTTGAAAAATTTCTAGGGTATATGGGAGAGATTTCTTTACCAATCACAGAGCAGATACTGGAGGGGAGGTGATCTTTGGGAGACTCCTTCAAGACCAAAAGAGCTGGTAGCACCATTTCCCTTCCACTGTCACACCCTAGATAACACATACAATTGTTGGAACCAGGTCAGCACCAACACTATCCACCTAGCTTGTTCAACATGCTGTGCTCTTGTGTGCTTCTGTGGGTCTGCCCTTTCCATGTAGTCAGCCATGGCAGAAGTTTTCCTGTGTGGCTCTGGATACCTTACTGTTACTGCACTCAACACCTACATCAACTCTCCTGCCTCCCCACACCAGTGCTGTAGTGGTAGTTCTCTAAGGAAGCTCCAGATCCCTTCCCACAGCAGACCTGCCAAACTTTGGTAATAACACTGCAAGGCCACTCCTGTGTTCTTCAGTGGACATAATGTTCTGATATACCCTTGGCCAGAGCCCACCCAAAGTGGTGCCACAAGGCTAGCAATGTGCAAGCAGTCCTGACAGTGGCCAGCACCAATTCAAAGTGGCACCTATCCTTGAAGAAGATAACCATACACACCAGTCTAACTTTGACCCAACAGGGGGCTGGGAGCAGACATCTGGTCAGACTGCAGACCCCGCCCACCAATAAAAGCTTCTCATGATGCCTAGAGAGTGCACTTTGCAACTTGGTGTCACCAAATCACTGGCAAATACCTGGTCTGACTCAACTCAAGCCCATGGTGGCCCCAGACTGCCTCACTAACAACACAGGGAACTAACCCTACCACAACAGGCAAAGAGAACTGTTGCAGACAACTGGACTGAAGGCAAATGGGGCTCAACCACAATAGTAGGTCATTTCCAACACATAGAAGAAATATCTCTGAAGTGCCAGATTCCACTGAACAGGAAACATTGCATTGCAGGGCCCTATATGCCCTGTTCTTCTGAAGGCTCCTACTTTCAAAAGCAGGAGACAAAGCTGACTTTCCTAACACATAGAAACAGACATGAAGAATTAGACAAAATGAGACTGAGAAATAAGTCCTAAATGGATGAACAGGTCAAAAAACACAAGAAGAGAGCTAAATGAAACAGAGGTAAGTAATATGCCTGGTAGAGAACTTAAAATGATGATCAGAAATATACTCACTTGACTTGAGAAAAGAGTTAAGGAACTCAGTGAGACTTAGAAACATTAAAAAAAAAAACTAAATAAGATTAATGAGATATACTAGAGAGATATACTAGATGGAATAAATAGTAGACTAAAGAAATCAGAAGACTAGATTAGCTATTGGAGGACAGAGTAATGGAAAACAGAAAGCCAATCACGAGGGAGAATAAAAATAAAAAATGAAAATAGATTAAGAAAATTCAGTGACACCATCAAGTATAGTAACATTTACATTATAGGGATGCCAGAAGAAGAAGAAAAAGAAAAGGGGACAGACAATTTGAAGAACTAATAGCTGGAAACTTGATAAATCTAGGATAGAAAACAGATCTAGATTTTCAAACATAAAATCATCAAGGAAACAGTGGCTTTAATACATTGGACCAGATAAATCTAACAGATATTCTCAGAACATTAGCCTAAAACAGTGGAATACATGTCATCTCAAGTGCACATGGACCAGTCTCCAGTGTAGATCCCATGTTAGGCCACAAAAGAAGTTGTAACAAATTCAAAAAGATTGAAGACAAACCATGCATCTTGTCAGACCACCTCAATACAAACCTAGAATTCAACACCCCCTCCCCCCAAAAAATAAAACCATCTGGAAGGAGCGAAGATACATGGAGGTCAAATAATATGCTACTAAGCAATGAATGAGTTAGCCAAGAAATCAATGAGGAAATCTAAAATTATATGAAGACAAATGAAAATTAAAGCCCAATAGTCCAAAATCTCTGGGGATGTAGCAAAAGCTGTTTTAGAGGGATGTTTGTAGCAATATAGGCCTAACTTAAGAAGCAAAAAAAAAGTCTCAAATAAAAAATCTAGCTTTATAGCTAAAGAAGCTAGAAAAAGAAGAATAAATGAATATCAAAACCAGTGGAAGGAAGGAAATAATAAATATTAGAGAAAAAAATAATGGAATAGAAACTAAAGACAAACAAAAACTCAATAGAACAGATCAATGAAACCAGGACCTGGTTCTTGGAAAAGATCAACTAAACTGATCAGCCTCTAGCCAGACTCATAGGAAAAAAGTACTCAAAATCAGAAATTATAGAAGAGAAATAACACAGAAACACAAAGGATTTTAAGAACATATTATGAAAAATTTTATGTCGACATTAAAGAAATTATTAAATTCCTAGAAACATAACCTCCCAAAACTGAATCAGAAAGAAGTACATTTTTTGAACAGACCAATTAGCAGCAATGAAATTGAATCAGTAACCAAAACATCCCAAGAAACAATAGTCCAGGGCCAGTCAGCTTCACAGGTAGATTCTACTGAACATTTAAAAATTTAATACCTATACTCCTGAAACTATTAAAAAAAAAAAATAGAAGAGGAAGGAAAGCTTCCAAATTCATTCCATGAGGCAAGGATTAACCTGGTACCAAAATCAGATAAAGACACTACAAAAAAAAAGAGAGAGAGAGAGAGAACTAGGCCAATATCTCTGATGAACATAAATGCAAATATCCACAACAAAATATCAGAACAGAATCCAACAATACATTAACAAATTTATTTGCCACAATCAAGTGGGATTTATTCCTGGGATGCAATGGTGGGTCAATATTCACAAATCTATCAATGTGATATATCACATCAACAAGAAAAAAGGTAAAAACCATGTGATCATGTCACTAGATACAGAAAAAGCATTTGACAAAGTAGAACATTTATTTATGATGAAAAGCCTCAACAAAGGAGTTTTAGAGGGACTATACCTCAATAAAGGCCACATATGAAAAACAGACAGCTAACATTATACTCAATGGGGAAAAACTCGGTGCTTTTCCACTAAGATCAGGAATATATGAATATCCACTCTCACCACTTTTATTCAACAAAATACTGGAAATCCTAGCCACAGCAATTAGACAAGAAAAAAATAGATAAAAGGCATTCAAATTGGTAAGGAAGAAGTTAAAATTTTAATTGCAGATGACATAATACTATATGTAGAATACTATATGTATTCTATATACTCTATATATTTCAATATATATACCATATATAGACAATCCTAAAGACCTTACCAAAGAACTACTAGAACTGATGAATGAATTCAGTGAAATCACAGGATAAATATATAAAGATAAATATATAAAAATCTGTTGCATTCCTATATAATAATAAACAGCAGAAATGGAAATTATGAAAATTATCCAATTTACAATAACACAAAAGAGAATAAAATACTTAGGAATAAACTTAACCAAGGAGGTAACAGTCCTATACTGTGAAAACCCTAAAACAAAAATGAAGGAGATTGAAGATGACACAAACAAATGGGAAGATATTTTGTGCTCATGGATTGGAAGAACACATATTTTTAAAATGTCCTACTACCTAAAGCAGCATACAGATTCAATATAAACCCTATCAAATTCTGACAACATTTTTCACAGAACTATAATAACTAATCCTAAAATTTGTGTGGAACCACAAAAGACCCCAAATCGCCAAAGAAATCTTGAAAAAGAAGAACAAAGCTGGAGGTATCACAATCCCAGATTTCCAGATATGCTGCAAAGCTGTAGTGATTAAAACAGTACAGTACAGGCCCTAAAGTAGATGTATAGATAAGTGGAAAGGATAGAAAGCCCAGAAATAAACTCACATTACATGGCCAATTAATCTTTGACAAAGGAGGCAAAAATATATAATAAGAAAAAGACAATCTGTTCAACAAATGGCATTGGAATGCTTCACGGCAACATGCAAAAGAATAAAACTGGATCACTGTCTTACACTGTACACAAAAATGAATTCAACATGGGCTAAAGACCCAAATCTGAGGACTGAAATCATAAAAGGCTTAGAAGAGAGCACAGGCAGTAATTTCTCTGACATCAGCCATAGCAACATTTTTCTAGATGTCTTCTGAGGCCAGGGAAACAAAAGCAAGGTTAAACTGTTGTGACTACATCAAAATAAAAAGCTTCCCACCAAAGGAAATAATTAATAAAACTAAAAGACAAACTGTTGAATTGAAGAAGATATTTGCAAATGACATAGCCAATAAAGGGTTAATACCCAAAATGTATAAAGACTTTATATAACTCAATATAAAGAGAACAAATAATTCAATTTAAACATGGGCAGAAGACATAGACATTTTTCTAAAGAAGACATACAGTTGGCCAACAGGCATATGAGGAGATGTTCAGTATCACCCACCATCAGGGAAATGTCAATCAAAACCACAATGATATATACTTTACATCTGTCAGAATAGCTAAACACACACACACACACACACACACACACACACACAAGAAACAATGGTTGTTGGTGAGGATTTGGAACAAAATGAACCCTTGTGCACTGTTGGTTGAAATGTAGGTGGATGCAGCCACTGTATGGAGGTTACTCAAAAAATTAAAAATAGTATTCTTATACTAGGTATTTATCCAAAGAAATGAAAATACTAATTCAAAAAAATTTTGCACCCCTATATTTATTTCAGCGTTATTTACAATGGTCAAATCATATAAGTAGCCAAAGTGCCCATCAATAGATGAATATAGAAATGGTATCTATATGATGGAATATTATTCAGCTATAAAAAGGATGAAAGCTTGGCATTTGCAATAACATGGATGGATCTAGATGGTATAATGTAAGTGAAATAAGTTTGCGAGAATACAATATTATTTCACATGTGGAATTTTAAAAAAGAAAAAAAAGTGACAAACCAAAAAAACAGACACTTAACCATAGGGGAAAGAACTAGTGGTTACCAGAGGGGAGGTGGGTAGGAGGATTGATAAAATAGTTGATGGGGATTAAGAGTACATTTATCATGATGAGCACTGAGTAATGTATAGAATTGTTCTAATCACTATATTGTATACCTGAAACTAATATAACACCATATGTTATCTATACTGGAATTAAAGTTTTTAAAAAATCATAAGACAGGGATACTTTTTATGTCTGTAAATAATGATTAAATGTCTGTAAATGTACATTTTATGTACATTTTCTTCCCTTAAAATCTGTGTTAAATCTCAATCTAAATTTACACTATAATATCCACTACATAAACAGTTTTTCAATTTCATAGCCCTTTCTTCTTTTATATGCATATTGACTTGTTATAAAATAATTGGATTAATTTTGCAACCAGGGAAATCAGTATTTTTTTCTATTTTTTTGTCAGGTAATGTAAAAAGAAAATAAGTTAATGAGGTATCCGAGATTGGAAATCTATTTGCAACATTTGAATTTCCATTACTACTACCTTACTGGCTATCTTGATAGTGAAATAAGTCAGTGTTCAATTATCTGTTTTGGAGGCAACCTCAGCATCTTAAAAGAATCTACTTTTCTAAAGCTATGTCAGTAAATAACTTTTTTTTAGATGTGTCGGTAAATTAAAAAATTAAAATAAAAGTTAAATTGGCTTAATACTTTTTCCTAATGTGTTCAGTGTACACTATAATAAAAATGTATTATTTTTTTACTTTTTATTTTTAGAGAGAGTGAAAAGAGCATGAGCAGTAGAGAAGTGGAGAAAAAGAGAGAGAGAGAGAGAGAATCTTAAACAGCCAAACTCCATGTGAGGCCCGATCCCACAACCCTGACATCATGACCTGAGCCAAAATCAAGGATTGGATGCTCAACCAACTGAGCCACCCAGGTGCCCCTAAAATGCAATTTTTAAAATTAAAATTCTGAGAAGGAATTGGAGGTTTAAACCTAGAGAGACATTAGTTTTATGCATCATTATATTGATGCTAATATCTTCCTCACAATGATAGTATGAAATAATTTTTCTACTTTAGTAGATGGATAAACCTGAAGCAGAGAAAAATCAACATTTGCAGGATGCTCTTAATACCATATGGCAAGAGATGGCTCAAATTGACCTCTCTTTCTCCCATGGGGTAGAAAGCCTGGCAGGGCCTGTCCTTGGAGTTCTTTATTTTGTGTAAGACTTTCTACTTTTACTGGGCTTCCTGAAGATGTCCAAAAAAGATCCATGTAGACACCATAAGGGGCTCACTGGACAAGGCCCACCAAATTCTGGTTTTATGTCCATTCTTAACTGTTATTGTTGTTGTTGTTGTTTTTGCCTTATTCTCAGGACCAGATCTATATAGGTCTGGCAAAGGGACAAAATAACCTGCATAACTGTTTAGGACTGAGTTGATTGGAAGCAAATAACATCACACAAATAATACCAATGATAGCTAGCATTGAGATAATTAATAAAAACAACAGATAGGTTTTCAGAATCTGAGTTACAAAATAATAACTGATGTGTCTAGTACTTAGGACTTACAAAATTGTTCCCAAATTCATGATGTGCTTTATTAAAGCAACATTATTTAGTATGTTTAATTTGTCTTTAAAGAGGGAGAGGGGCACCTGGGTGGCTTAGTCGGTTAAGCGTCCGACTTTCGCTTAAGTCATGATCTCGCGGTTTGTGGGTTCGAGCCCCACGTCGGGCTCTGGGCTGACTGCCAGCTCAGAGCCTGGAGCCTGTTTCAGTCTGTGACTCCCTCTCTCTCTGACCCTCCCCTGCTCACGCTCTCTCTCTCTCTCCTAACAATAAATAAAACATTTAAAAAAAAATAAAGAGGGAGAAACAGGATTTTCAGAAGCTGAGTCACATAGCCAGAACTTGGTAGAATGATGTCTTTTAATTTCAAACTCTTGGTAAAAAATGTCCTTAAGACTTACTTAAGGCTTAAAACAGCATGGTTGACTTACAGGTTACCAATTCAGGCTGGATTCACTCAGCAGGGTGGTTATGCTAATTGTGACCAGGCTTACTCAACCATTTGCAGTCAACTGCTGGTCACCTAGATGTCACAGCTCTGAGGGTTGGCTAGCTATCAGCCTGGGTGAAGAGTAAGAGTGCGTCATACTCTGTATTATCCAGAAAGGTTCCAAAATCAGCAAAACAAGGAAAATCACAAAGTTCAACCACTTTTTAAGTCTTTTCTTGAGTCTCATTTATTCTGCTTATTTGGAGAAAGAAAGTAACATGCCCAAATCTAGTATCAGTGTGTGAGGGGATCACCTGAGGGCATTGGTACAGAGAGGTATGAACAAATTTGAGACCATTATTGCAATAATCTACTATCATTACTTAAAAGAGAAAGCCCCTCCATTCTAATAGGTTCTACTAATTTTATTGCTTTCTGAGGAACTATCGATTCAAAAATGAATGAAGAACAAACCTTTTAAAGGCTATGAAGGGAGTGTGATATTGGGTAGTAACGATCTCTAAAGCCTTGAGCAACAACTTTCAAATATGTTCTCTAGAATGTTGGTCTTAGGAACTGGTCCTCACAAAGATGGAATTGGTCATAAAAGATGTTCAGAAAATACTCATGTCTACCCCACTTTAGTCCTGAGAATGCATGAAGGTTAATTTTTTTTTTTTCAACTTGACTGGACCATACGATGCACCAAAATTTGATCAAACATTATTCTGTGTGCACCTGTGAGTATGTTTCTGGATAAGATTAATGTTGGAATAAGTATCCTAAATAAAGCAGATAGCCCACCTCAGTGTGGGTGAGCCTCATCCAATTAACTGGGCACTTATCCAACTAACCTGAATGGAACAAAAGAGCTAAAAGGGAACTCTTGCTATCTTTCTCAGCTGGAAGATTGATTTATCTGCTGCCTTTGGATTTAAGCGGAAAAATTGACTCTTTTTTGGTCTTAAACCTGCTGGCTTTTGGACTAGAACTTACACCATTGGCTTACCTGGTTCTCCGATATTTGGAATCAGAAATTGATTGGAACTACACCCTTAGTTCTTCTTGGTCTCCAGCTTTTGACTGTAGATCTTGGGCCTTCACAGCATCTATAGTACATAAACCAATTCCTTATTCTCATGCTCTTTCCTTTTCTGTCTCTCTCTCATTTTCTCTCATTCTGCACCCCCCCATCCTCTTCTACATGTTCTTGTTCTCTGTAGAACCTTGAATAATACAGCATATTACACATTAACATACTAACATACTAATGGCTATAAGATTGTCTGGAGTGAAAAATAGAAATTAATTATTTTTTAATATAAAAGAAATTTCAAATGAGTAGAAAGGTCTTTTTTAAATTTTTAAATGTTTTTTATTTATTTCTGAGAGAGAGACAGACAGACAGCGTAAGCAGGGGAGGGTCAGAGGCAAAGTGTGACAAAGAATCCGAAACAGGCCCCAGGTTCTGAGCTAGCTGTCTGCACAGAGCCTGACACAGGGCTCGAACCCACAAACTGTGAGATCATGACCTGAGCCAAAGTGGAATGCTTAACCAACTGACCCACCCAGGCGCACCAGAAAAATCTTGATTTAGGTCTTGGTCTGCTACAAACTGTGTGATTTTCAACATTTATGTAAAGGCTCTAGATAAATTTCTGATTCATCATCTGTAAAATGGGAAGACTGAGAGTGTACTTCTAAAGCTATTCTCATGCTAAGTTTTCTCTAGAAAATACTTAACTATGGCATTAAAATTATTACTACACTTAAATGCCTACTTGAATTTAATACATTTTTTAAACCATAGAACCCTTTATTGTATAATATCTATTAATATTCTGAGATATTAATGTTACAGTGGATATATTTTATGAAATGTATGTAGAGAAGTAGAAGCACCAAGAAAATAATAACTTAAAACTTGTGCTGGCATGGTAAAACTTTGACCTACACACATAATTTGGTGTGTGTGTGTGTGTGTGTGTGTGTGTGTGTGCATAAGATATGTCTGTGATCAAAATGAAATAGTAGACAGTTTATTTTAGACAGAGATGTTTCTAAGCAAAACCAACAAAATAGAGGCTTCAACAGGAGAATTCTTCTGATTACACTTTTTTGAGAAACAATGATTACTGGATATCTTGGAAGAAACTATGTATAGTAGGAAGATAATATAAAAATTATAGTAATAACAGTATCATACAGTTCTCAATCACCATCCAGTTTCAGAGTACTTCATCTCTGTAACTTCATTTGAAAAATGATTCATGGACCAAAAAAAAAAAAAAGATTTGATTCAGCCATATAGCTGTAGACTGCTAGAAGGTTTTGGGTAGATAAACTACAAAGGAAGCAGAAGGAGGTTTTCTCATTTTGTTAAAAGGTCATGGACACCTTGTTCTTACAGAGTAAAAACACAGCCTGGCAAATAGTAAGTAACATTGACAAAACCGATTACACTAGAATATAAAAAATAAAACTATAGTTTCTGCCTGAATAGTTTTTCAGTCACTGCTGCTAACTAGACATCGCACTTAAAAAATATTTCCCTAATCCAACAAATCTCAAAAAAAGAAACCTTCAGATGTCTTTGTGAAAGTGTTTTTTTTTTAAGGGGACGTATTTATTTCTTTTAATGTCCCTTTCCAGTAAAGCATATTTTATTAGCAACAAATTACCTCACATATATATCAAAATGTGATGAATCTAATACTCCTACTTCTCCAGTTGGTTTATAATTAATATAGACTTCTGTTATTTTGCTCATTCTTTTGCTCTCTGTGACCTATTCTTTTGCTCTCTGTGACCTCTTGCTGTTATGTTAAGGACTATAAAAAAGTTCCTACTATTTTCCTAACTGAAAATATGACACATGTTACTTCTCAAACTATCTGATCTTAAAAGCAAAAACAATGTGCAGAAACACAGATGTTTTCGTATACAAATTTTCAGTGAGTAGTTAAAGTGTGGCTAGTACAAATGATGTTTATTTTTTATCTCTATAGTTACATTGTCTGTCCCATGATCACAGACTAGATCTAATCTAGAATAATTATTTTCTACCTTCTTAAAGGCCTCTCACAAAACGTTAGTTAAAACGTTAGTTAAAACCTTGGGGCACCTGGGTGATTCAGTCAGTTAAGGATCCAGCTTCAGCTCAGGTCATGATTTCATGGGTTGTGAGTTTGAGCCCCACATCGGGCTCTGTGCTGACAGCTCAGAGCCTAGAGCTTCCTTTGGATTCTGTGTCTCCCTCTCTCTCTGCCCCTCCCCTGTTCGTGCTACCTCTCTCTCTCTTGTCTCTCTCTCTCAGAAATAAATAAACATTAAAAAAAGATGAATCCCTTATCCACTGAAAATTTTTACTGGGATAATAAATTAATTTGAATACCATACTGAGAAGGAAAACAATGGAACTTTATGAATAAAAACAGAAGAAAAATGGTCTTTAGAATTTTGCAATATAAAGTTTAATATTTAGTCATCTCTTTCCCAGACACACATTCTTAATTCACTCTGTGACTACTTCTCTCTCCATAGATAACAGTATCTAGTTCGAATCCTATTTCCTTTATGAAACTTTTCCTGTAGTTTACTTGAAGGTAAATTTTTCTTTTTCATCTTCTGCATCAATACTTCCTAGCCTGCTTATCTCTTTTAACATGTAAATAAATAATGTCAAGGTTAAGAGAGTGGCCATCCATCTAAAAAGTCAGATTGAAGTGGTTGCTTTACATTAATATACTCTATACATTGGACAGATTTTGGGTATCTTCCTACCTCTCTTATTTGATAAACCATAGAGTAGGAAATGTTTAATGCCTTGTCATGTTGTTATAAAACAATATAATAACTGTTGCATAGTCTGCATATTAAAAGATGATGGGTTTTTTAAATCATCATTCTTAACATTTTTAACATCATTTATCTAACTTCATTTTAGTTTCAAGGGGATGAGAAGAGCTCCTACCATATATGTATTTTTTTTTACCTCCACATTGCCTAGGACTATGTCTTGCTTATAGTAGATGCACACACACACAAAATACTAGTTGAGTAATAACTGTCTGACACTGATGAAGAAGGAGGAAGAAGGAAAGTTAAAGGGTTAGATGACTTTATATGGAGAGTTGTAATGTTAAAATTAATATCCTGTAGTTAATGCTTAGCTTCTATATTAAATCAAGAGTAAATGTTAAAGTTTTTGACAAAGATTCTTGCGGTGTATGCTCAAATAAGCTGTGATTCTACTGCCATGACTAAAACATTTCAAGTACTGGAGGGCCAATGAAGAAATGATCTATAATACTATGAATGTGTAAAATGGAGGAATATAAAAAGTGACACAGAGTTAATTATCCACAATTTTCTAGGCACTATGGTCAATGCTGGGAATCAAATGATTACAAGATTATCCTAAAATAGCTCAAGATCAAGAAGGCAAATGACTAAGCAATGAATTATGAGAGGCTTATATGTCCTACATAAATGTTTATACAGGATGCTAAGGAGGCGGAAAGGAAGGGGATGAAAGAAATCCAAGGAAAGGACACTTGGAAACATTTAGAAAAATATTATATTTGAGTTAAATCTTTTTTTTAATGTTTATTTTTTAAATGTTTTTATTTATTTCTGAGAGAGAGACAGACAAGACAGCATGAACATGGGAGGGTCAGAGAGAGAAGGAGACATAGAATCCAAAGCAAGCTCCAGGCTCTGTCAGCACAGAGCCTAACGTGGGGCTCGAACCCACAAACCGTGAGATCATGACCTGAGCCAAAGTCAGACGCCTAACCGACTGAGCCACCCAGGCACCCCAATGCTTATTTCTGAGAGAGAAAGACAGTGTGAGCAGGGGAGGGTCAAAGAGAGAGGGAGACATAGAATCTGAAACAGGCTCCAGGCTCTGGGCTAACTGTCAGCACAGAGCCCAGAATCTGACGTGGGGCTCAAACCCACGAACCGTGAGATCATGACCTGAGCCAAAGTCGAATGTTTAACCAACTGAGCCACCCAGGTACCCCTATTTGAGTTAAATCTTGAAGATTGAGGAAAACATGCTGAGAGGCTTCTGTGGTTGCTTAGGAGAGATATGACCAGTGTCTTGAAAAGGAAGCTAAAAGGCAAAATTAGAAAAAGGTATGAGCCAGAAACATCAGACAGCATAACTCTGTAATGGTTCACTCTGAATTAATCCAAGCTTGTAAATAGTGGAATTAGTGATTAGCTTCCATCCTTTGATCAACATCTATTCTTGAATGGGAGAAATCTAGAAATCTAGTCTTCTCTATCTAGATGGAAGATGAGGCCAACTAGGGAAACAGCAAACACCTACATCTTAAAGAAGTAGGATCCTTATATGCTCCTTATTCTCCTCACCCAATCCCTGCAGATTTGGTCAACAAATCAGGTCCATTACTAGGCAGACTCCTGTAATCACTGCTTCTGTCTCAGAAGTGCCAGCCTGTCACAGGATGGAGTTATCACCATTCATATTTTAAGCTGGACAACTGCCACCAGGTGGCACCAAATTGCAGGCAGGATTAGATGTATTTGGATTTCACAGGCTCAGATTCCCTGACCAGTGAGCTAGACAGGCTTATCCCAGTCATTTCATTAACCTCACAAAAACGTGACCAAGCATTTTGTGTGATTAAATTTTTAGACTCTACATTTCATATCATGGGAAGGATTTTAGTACATTTTCAAATAAGAGTAAAAAATTTAAAGCCTGGAGAAGGAAGACAAATGTAAGTTAATTTGAATCTGAGGATTTACCAGTTCATGAAGTGGTTCATTGACAAATTGGGAAGAAGACGGGTTTATAGGAGAAGGAAGGACAGCATTCTGGTCTTCAGAATTTTAAGTTTCTAGAACAAGCATTCACAAAGGAGTGAGAAGCAGAAAAAGAGTGATAAAGGCCATCTGAATGAGCAGGAAGACATTTTTTCTGGTTTATTTCATAAGCAATGCACAAAGACTAGAGAAATGGTAGCATCATCAATAGGAAAAACAGCTTTTGATGTTCTTGTTTTTTGTTTTGTATTGCTGCCCAGTTTCAGTAGTGTGGTTAGTTTCAGAGAATGGCATTTGAATCATTTTTGTCCTCTGATAAAAGACATTTGCAATGTCATCAGTCCCAGGTCCTACCTAAGTTTCAATCCAGAACAGTTTAAGATGACTAATTTTTATTTTCCCCTGAATCTCCATGTCTCTGTTTTCCTAGTGCAACACTGAGTGTGAGTTCTGCCTGGTGACCTAGCTTTTCCATTATCTCATCATGAGGCATTTTATGTACTCTGTCACTTGGTTGATATTGTCTCTTCCTGTGGAATTGCTTATGCCTGGGAAACTTGCCTCCCAGAAAACTTTGCCCCTAATACTCATAACTGATTCTGCTCTGAAATTTCTCCCAGAAGATTCCTAGATTGAAGGAACCCTTAATCCATCCAAAGGTGTTCCACTAGAGCCCAGCAGTGAATAATAGCTTCCTCATGTATATTCAAGACACTGTCTTTTCCCAGCCTTGGATGAGGTGGACCCAGAGGAGAATTCCAATCTATACCATTATTCAGTAGTAGAATCTGCCTCTCATGCTGTGCCTCTGGACTCTGTACTTGGAAAGCAGTAGGGGAGCCTTTTTTTAAAAATCTCACTCCCCAAGATTTTAAATCAATAGATGCGAGCTAGCATAGCAACCTTAATTATTATTTTAAAGTACCCTAGGTACATGAATGTGTGCAGTGTTGAGAACCACTTCCCTACTCCTTTAGGAAGGATCAAATGATTGTTCTTAAGATTTTAACCTGCTCTTTAGGTTGATTCCTTTCCTTTTCTTAACACATGCAAGGGTATGACATTGTTTACTGGAATTATATGCCTACCTTTTGATTTACATTTTCTTCACTGTATGTTGCTTTGTTTTAACATATTTTTCTAGATTTTTAAAATCTCTTTTAGTTAGAAATATATCCACTGCTCAAAAAGTCTTGTTTCTCTGCTTCACCTTAAGATGGATAATCCCACCTGTAAGCTATTTTTCCATCAAACTAACATCTACTTCAAGCTTAAATTCTATTTACTGTAGTTCTTCCTGACTTCCTTTTGGTATGGCTAATTTCAGAACTGTTATGTTTGTTTTTTACATGATGAGCTGCAAAAGGAATTCAGTGTGCATCCCCATCATAAAGCTGGGTTCCCTTATATGGTACTGTCTAGCCGAAGCACACAGCAACATATTTTATTTTGCACAATTTTGCCTTATTG
This sequence comes from Proteles cristata cristata, assembly GCA_017311185.1. NCBI lineage: Eukaryota > Metazoa > Chordata > Mammalia > Carnivora > Hyaenidae > Proteles > Proteles cristata. The sequence goes on along the minus strand of JAESUZ010003683.1, from coordinate 2,213,065 downwards.
GATACTCGTGGCCCTGGTTAAAATTTTCTCTTTTTATTGGAATTCTAATTCAATACACTTTTCAGATATGTGTCCAGGGTACAGGTAATCCTGTACTTCACCCACTGGTAAAGGAATCACTTTAGAACCAACTCAATCATTCTTGTAGTGTATCATAGTTATCTTTCTGGGTTTCTTTAAAATCTCCTCAAGTTTTCTACCAACACATTATATCCCTATAGCAATCCTTAGATGCAGGTTTTTAGTTACTCCTATCTTAGCCACTTCAATTGCATGTAATGGTGGCAAATTTCAGTGTTTTGCCTGGACCCTGAGTCTTGTCTGGTAAGTCATTCTAGTGTATCTGTGGTTTTAACCTTTGTGGGACAAGACCCTACCACCTGGTTGATAACAATTTAGAGCAACATTTATCTCTCCAGACACTCTTTTTAAGAGCAGTTACATTCAGATATACCTCATTTTCCCTTTTGCATCTCTCTATCCTGGCCTTGCAGATCATTTTCCAATTTACATATGTTTAATATCTTAGATTCAATTTTTCTCTGGAGGAAATTTCTCTCCTTTTCTGGAATAATTAGTGTTTCTTCTGCTTTAATTATGTTGCTGTTTCCTATCTAATGAGAAAATTAACCCATGATTTTCCAATCATCACAGTTTCTCATTGATCCTCTGGACAGGTATTCTTAAACTCAGAAGTTCCAAGCACATATTTTGTAGGAACTTCCTCAGCATTTGGGTTTACAGTCATTTCATTGAGTTCTTTATCTACTAAAATACAAGTAGGTAGGATATTCTTATAGGTTCCCTTTTTTATTATTTGTTTATTAAGAAAAATATGGCACTAATTTGAAAATGAAGCTATATTTTACTACTGAAAAGCTAATACTGTGGCCCAAACTTACATATTTAATCAAATTTAATGATCAACCTGAGATGAAGGACAAAGGGCAGAACTGCCATGCAGATCCCAGATATGGAGAAACTAGATGTTACAGGTCCATCAAATTCTCAGAAGTCCTGTAATCAGATAGATCAGATATATGGAGAAAAAGTGAGTGTATAGGTGGCTAGAGACTATGACAGTTTCTATAATGGATGATCGTTTTATGTGAAAAAAACTTTAGGAAAGAAACAAATGTGTTCTTCCCTGATGCCTAGTACTGGGTCAATGGGGTTTTCTCCAAATGAATGGGGTGAAGACTATGTGGTTAGGGGAGGGCAGAGCACCATATTATTAAATGTCTCAAAGTTATTCTGAAAATGATCCAGAAAGATTCCTTTGTCAGAGATTAATGAAAGGAGTATCATAGCATATGACTGTTGGCTAATTGGATTTTTCTTCTGTCCTATAGTTCACAGTCCTCTCAATTATAATGGTAAGGAAGAATGATAGCAAAATTCAAGTGTATGCTAAATATGAGAACATTTACAAATATATTAGAATGCATGTTCTTTAATTATATTTCAAATTACTAAATACTTAAAGAAAATGTTTAGTAATATTGAAAACTAGAAAGAATATTTAATCCTATAAAACAATTAGAATAATACAGTTGATAAGGTTCAAAATGAGTGAGTTAACTCTGGAAAAGTGTTGGCAAAATGTAGGGGCATAGGAAACCATGTGCAGCTGGTAGGAAAGGGTTCACACAAAGCAACATGCTAAATATTCAAAGCATATTGCTGAATGAAAAATGTAAAAACTGACTTATTTTTGTAGCATAGCACTATGCATATAAATGAATAAAAATGCACAAAGAAGACTTAGAATATGCCAGACTAAAATGGTACAAGTAAATAAGTCCAATGACAATTCTTGAACTCACAATAGAGGTTAATGAACAAAGAAGGTGTGGTTAATACACACCTTTATTTATTAGGGATTTATTAAAATCCCTAATAAATACATAAAACATCTATTAACTATGTATTTTCATTTGTTTCTTATTTTTTATGATAATAAAAGTAATAAGTTCTTTTAACTGAAAATTAATAGAAGTTTTGAGAATCGGGGCGCCTGGTGGCTCAGTTGGTTAAGCGTCCAACTTCAGCTCAAGTCATGACTTACAGTTTGTGAGTCTGAGCCTCGCATCAGGTTCTGTGCTGATAGCTCAGAGCCTGGAGCTTGTTTCAGATTCTGTGTCTCTTTTTTCCCTGCCCCTTCCCTGCTCATACTCTGTCTCTCTCACTTAAAAATAAACAAACATTTAAAAAAATTTTTTTTAATGTTTTATTTATTTCTAGGAGAGAGAGAGAGACAGCATGAGCAGGGGAGGGTCAGAGAGAGAGGGAGTCACAGACTCTGAAACAGGCTCCAGGCTCTGAGCTGGCAGTCAGCACAGAGCCCGACGCGGGCCTCGAACCCACGAACTGCGAGATCATGACCCAAGCAAAAGTCGGACGCTTAACCGACTAAGCCACCCAGGCGCCCCTAAACAAACATGTTTTAAAAACTTTTGAGAATCAGAACACAAAACTGTAACCACCCCACTCCTTCCACATCCTTGCAAAAGGAAATGCTAGTAAAATTTTGATATATTTTTCATTCAGGCTATCTTATAGATGTTATTCCATGTTTTTCTCATAATATTAAGTATTCTTTAACATTAAAAACATTAAAAAATACTCTACAGAAACATATAGTTCAATGGCTGTATACTATCATAGCTTCAGTTACTAGGCTCAGAACAACATCTGTATGTTCAAAATAGAAGTTACCTGTTAATTTTTCTAAGAAGTTGGTGATTCTTAATTTTGAGTTTGGACATCATATGATCATATATCTGTGGCAAAGGAGAATGGTACTTTATAATGCAAAGTACATTTACATAAAAAAAGGAGGCTTACAAACAAGTATAATAAAAATGTATTTTTTCTATTCTTTTCAGTATGGTTAGCATGTGAGGTTTGTTTCACAGTTGCAAGTGTCCCTGTGCTCTACACACACACACACACACACACACACACACACTCACACACACACACACACACACTCAACCAGAAATACCTACTTCCTTTGAACCAGAAGGGGAAAAAAGGAGCTGTAAGAACTCAGGCACAAAATATCTGTTGAGATATTAATTTTAATCCTGAATGCACTGTTAAAGCTAATGACTAGAGTATACCAGATACTAAAATAGTGGAAAAATTGCTCTCTACTGACAGGAATGTGATTACTTGGAAAGGAATTCAGCTTGTGTGGGTGGGAAATGACAAGAGGAAGTTGAAATAGATTTTTTTAAAAGATGATTTGTGAATCATCTACTTAGTGGTAACCACTAAGAAGATGGAATCAATGACTCATAGAGAGAGTCCTTAGAAAAAGGAGATATTATAAAATGGATAATGGCTTTGGTGAGAACTAGGTGTTCTGTTAGTTAAATTTCAGAATGAAGAAAAGAAAAGGAAGCATTAAAAACAACAAAAAATGGCCTACTAATACCTGGAGCAGATGCAATAATGTGTAGCAGCATAAAACCAAAGAAGGTGTTGTCAAGGCTGTCAGATTTCAAGGAGAAATTAGAGAATGACTTAAGTAATGTTCCCTGTATTTTAAGATCAATTTTGAAAATGCATGGACTCTAATGCTAAACATTGTAGAATAGAGCAAAATAAATTATACTGGGAATTGGGACCTAGATTCCACTATTAAATCACCCAGATTTCTGAGACTTGGGGAAAAAAGTTACATAGCTTGCTATGTATCTTAGCTTTTCATTTGTAAAATAAAGAGTTTAATTTATTGATTTCCAAAACTCTTTTCAGTTGTAGAATGTTAGAATTCTGAGTGTGACAGATACAAGAGAAAAAAGTTATATATGGTAATATAAATGAAATAAAATTGGCTCATTATGCACATTAAATTGAGAAAAATACAGAATGTGATTTAATTTATGATTTTATAAAAACATTTATATTTACATTTACTTTTTATTATATTGTTATTAAATATGTTTAGTTACATTTATGACTTTATTAATATCCATTTTTGTATATAAGTATTGACCTATACATATCTATAAAATTATCTATTTATACCTTTATATCATTTACCTATAATCAAAAATATCTTAGAACTTCCACCAAATGAAAGGGAGAGACTTATTCGTGCTGCATACTTTGTCTATTGGGAAGTAGCCAAGGCATAAAATAGGGGCATTGTCATGGGATGAAGCCAGAGGATATGATCATGAAGGGCCCCAGGTTTCTCCTGAGTACAGATGTGTATATAACACATGTCCTTTTTCCATACATTGTGTCTAACTCTGGGGAAATTCTGACGAAAGAGGTAGATGAGATATTTGAGTGACTGAGCAATTTTTCTAGTAAGAAGACTGTTATCTAAATGGAGTCTTTACATCATGGATTTGAATTTAAATTATCAAATAGACTCTAAATTATTGAACTGGATTAAGTTTTAAACCAAAAACATCCAGAGTGAAAGCATATCCTCATACATGTGGATGGAAACTCAGAGAATAACAATCATAGGTTATAGGGAAACTAAATTAAGGATGTTTCTCTTGGTACATGTGAAATACTGTGAGTTAAATTGTGACACCCACATGTGCTGTTTTGTATATCAGGAATCTCAGGCTGCGTTCTTTTCCTGTTGTGTACAAGTATATTGCTGCCTTCTAGAATACAAGTTGTGTAAACAAATAGTTTCTTGTGTTTGTCCAAGATATAAAGTTCAAGGGAAGGGACTTCAGTGAGATCAATCAAAGTTTCATTAATTAAGATTCACAAACAGGCAGTTTCAACAACATGGCAATGTATTCTGATATCTGCTTATATATATATCAGCTTATATAGTTGCTTCATTTAATGCTGACCAACTTTTTCTTAAATTCTTCCCTTCCTTTATTTTTGAATAGACACCCTCCATTTCCTAGGAACAGCCCTATTAATAGAAGATAGGAATCCAAGGAGATAAAGGTATAGACAACAAGGTATAAGTAAGTCATGTGTAGCCCGTTATCAAAAGGAAAAAAAAAATGTTGATCATCTCCCAGATGTCAGATACTGCTCTGGGTGGTAGGAATAGAAGAATGAACAAGACACATATTGTAATGAGAGGAGATAGAGGCAATAACACAAGAAATAAGATAATTTCAGATTGCAATAAGTGCTATAAAGAAAATAAATTCATATGATCAGAAGTCTGTGGGGTATGGAAACTTGTTTGGAACAAGGAATAAAGAAACGACTCTATGAAAAGAAACCGTTCTAGTTAAAATTAGAATCATATAATAGAGTCAGTCTAGGACAAGGGGGGTCAAAGAATTCAGGCAACAGAAAAAAAGCCATATGGATCAGACTTGGCTGTAGGTTAGTCTGGGTATGGGGAGGAGTGGAGTGGAGAGCCATACAAGATGAGGTTGCAGAAATAGGGCTAAATCTCAATAAGCCTTAGTAAGTAGTTTAGATTCTTTTCTAAGTGAGAATACTATAATGGATAATATTAGTGTTCAAATTCCCTGGGATCTGTCTGACCATTTTTGGGCAAATTTCAACTCTAGTATGCTTTTCTTCTAGTGCCAGTGTCAACCACTCCTTTTTGGAGGAATGCCTGTAACTGGCTGGAGCCTGCCTGTCCCTACTGCAGAGGAGTGTCTGACAATTTATGTCTATTACCCCTCAGCTAATAATTAGGTAATTCATAGGTGTAGATTCAAGTTGAGGAAACCCTGAATGTTAATTTCCTCTCCGGAGTTTTTCTGTGAAATTAGATTGAAACAACCCTCAGCCCTCTCTGGGATTTAGCCTGTGATCAGATCCTTGCCTGTATCTCTCTGTTCTGTTCTCTCTATTTCCCCCGGGAACACTTCCTCATTAGTTCCCCTGGGAATGTTTTCTTATAAAATCACTTGCATACCAAACTTCATCTCACACTTACATCTGGCAAACTGAAACTCTGACAGTTGGAAGGTTTGGGAGGAATCTATAAAGAAGGACAAAAACTGACTAATGTTTCAAAAATATCACTGTGGCTGCTATGTGAGGAAAGATACTGGGGGGGGAGGGGCTGGAGAATGAGGGACAAAGATAAGCAGGCTATTTCAGTAATCTGGACTAAATAGCAAGCTATAAATTGCCTATACAAAAATTCTCTAAACAAAAGTATGCCTTGGAGGAACTGTCATAAACGATGCATTGAGGTATAAAAAGAACATAATAAATCTTATTTCTTTGTATTAGTCTAGAAATCAAAAAGTGTGCCTCACTATTGTTTATCAGTTGATGGAGGTGCATACACTTATACTTTGAAATAAATTTATATACAGGAGAGATGTGCTTAAGATTTTGTACTGAAGAGATAGGCTATCAAAAACATTTGGAGAATACTGGTTTTAGACATCAGCCAACTTTATGGTCTCTATTAACATTGGTGTTTATTCTCAGTAACCTTATGGAATGCTTTTCTTGTGTATGTGCCTCTTGTGAAATGTCTTTGCCTTTAATCTTTCATTTTGAGGGAAGAGGTTTAATTATTTGGGCACTTCTCTTGCTTGGCTATTATGAAGAATGAGACTATTCAATTTCTTCCAAAGAAATGCATAACTAGTTGGAGAGGCAAGTCTGGTAATTCTCTATTATTTTCTGAGTATAAGAAAATTAAAAGTGCTCCAGATGCTTTAAGTGTAATTTTCTATCTACCATAAATTCACTTCAAAATGCTTTATTCAAACAAGGTCAGGGCATTAGTGCTCATTAAGGACTATATACATGCACAGCTTGAGAATTCATCAGAAAACCAATCAGTTGTTTGAACTCAAAGAAATTCTATAAAAAATTGTGAAATTTTTTCCACTCGCTCAGCAATCTACTGTCACCTTTTACATCAAATACCACAATTTTAAAATGTAGATTTTATTAATCAGGTATTACCAGGCCAATAGATCAGGGGACAATTGCCATTGAGGAGATAGTTTGCTACCCACAGTTACCCAAAGGAGAGACACTCCATGCTATGCAGGACCACATGGGGAAACACCAGAGTCAGGCAGGAGGCTGAAGGGGCAGGAAGAAGATGTAACAGTAGCCTTTCTTTGGTTTCTGCAGGAAAAGCAAGGCAAGACAAGGAAATGGGTTTGGGTTTGACAATTTTAAATTATTTCAGCAGGCTCTGAGGTATAGAGACTGTCTCTAGGTGTCTGTCACCTGTCCCTGAGATGATTAGGACAAGGAGATAATGTCCTTCAATATAGGAGCTCTGTGAGAGCTAGACAAAGGAGATGGTTTAGGATATAGGCATTGGACTTGTTGATTTGCATGTGAAAGACTCTTGTAGGCAAGTCCGTTACTATCTGTAGACTCAAGAATGTCAGTCTCTCCTGTGTCAGCAAGGCCCTAACATGTCAAAGCATCAGAAAATATGGGACACAAAAAGCATGATCAATGTAATCACGAAGAAAGAAAATGTTTCTATGATAGAATAAAACAAGGAAAAAAAAGAAGAAATGAGAGAGAGAAATACAAAGGTAGTGAATGAGAGAAGAAAAGAAAAAGAGGTAATTGGAGAGAAGGAACAGGGAAAATAGGAAAGAAAGATTGGAGAAAATAAAGAAAAAATATTTCCTTTAGACTAATTTTTAAGCCAGAATGATTTTCACATGATATTGCAATAACAGTTCTAAATGTTACTTTACCTACTTTTATTGTGTACTGACTCATTGAACAGTAAAGAAAAATGCAGCTAAGTAGGTTTGAAACAACTGAATGACTTCATATTTCATAAAATATCTCTATATTGGAAATATATTGAATGTATTTCAACTTAAGTTTCTGCATAATATTTTTTTTTGTAAATTGTTTATGCTTAAAGATCTTTCCTTAAATGGATAATGGGAATTTCTAGTAGTCAGAAATTGAGAACTTGACAGATGTTTGAGTGAGAAGCTGGAATTCTTGGTTCTAATAAAATATGGATAACTTATAAAAGCCATATATTTTCTTGCTGATTCTATTTTTTTATGTTCTTTCCTTGTTGGACCAAGACTATGTAGATTGGTTTTGTTAAAGTATCATTTAATTATTATAAATATTCTAGGTATTACAAGCATCACAGTTTGCTTTTGAGGTCACCTTGGGCTATGGTTCTTATTGAAACTTTTGCCACTACATAAAATAAGAAATAAAAACTTCTAGTGTGCTCACTTTCTAACATTTATTCTCAAGTGAAATTTCTAAATATTTTCCATATGATTGTGAGAATGAATATACAACAAACCATACGTGACAGTTGAAATTGGACCTATAATTTCATAGCCCAAGAAGCCAAATCACAGCCTCTGAAACAGCACAGAATGGTCAGGACTTAGCGACTGACATCTCCCTCAGTTTTTGTGTCACAGGATCAACCAGAAAAAGACATGTATGCTCTCCAAATCAATCACATAGGAACATAGAATTCCCTACTTCTAGGTAGCCCTCATCAAGTTTCCTATGCCAACAACTTTCATTCATAATGTACCATGAGCCTTATTCTTTTTTTCTTTTCTTTTTGTCACTCTATAGCTTTTCCACTCTCTTCCCTGACTTTGAGTCTCTGTCAAAAGTAAGTGACCATGGCTGATTCTTTTGTACAGCAAGCTCTGAAAATCTAGCCCCTGCTTATTCTCATCTGAATGATGTTCATTTATTTCCACATGCTTTTTACTTCTTTCCTGGAGCCGATTTCTTTTCCTTTCATGAGTCTTTACAATTTTCCTTATGATAAGGAAAGTGATGTTGTAGTTCTTCAGTAATAGTTTTTTTTTTAATTTTCTAAATTGAAGCATATTTGACATATACAAATTTCAGTATATGTCAAATATTGTGTACCATATTGATTTGATAGTTGTATATATTGCAAAATAATCACCACAATAAGTCTAACATTTATCATTGTATATAGTATGTTGCAATTTTTTTCTTGTGATGAAAAATTTTAAGATATACCCTTTTAGCAATTTTCAAATACACAATTCAGTATTATTTACTATTGTCACCATGCTGTATATTATATCCCCAGGACTTATCTATGTTATAACTGGAATTTTGTATCTGTTGACCCACTTCACCCACTGGACTCCCACCTTAGCAATAACTATTTGGTTTCTGTATCAACAAGCTTTTTGTTTTCATTTTAAAATTTCATGTATAAATGATAATCATACAGTATTGGTTTTTCTCTGACTTATTTCACTTAACATAGTGCCCTCAAGGTCCATCCATCTTGTCAAAAATAGCAAGATTTTATTATTTTTTATGGCTAAATAATATTCTGGTGTGTGTGTGTGTGCGTGTAAAACATAGGTTTTTTTTTTTTACAAATAGTTTATTGTCAAGTTGGTTTCCGTATAACACCCAGTGCTCATCTCCAAAAGTGCCTTCCTCCATACCCATCTGCCTTTCCCCCCATACCCACGAGTCCTCAGTTTGTTCTCAGCATTCCAGAGTCTCTCATGGTTTGCCTCTCTCCCTTTCTCCCACCATTTCCCCCCTTCTTCTCCCCCATGGTCCTCTGTTAAGTTCCTCCTAATCCTCCTGTAAGTGCAAACATATGATATTTGTCCTTCTCTGCCTGACTTATTTCGCTCAGCATAACACCCTCAAGGACCATCCATGTTGCTACAAATGGCCAGATTTCATTCCTTCTCATTGCCATGTAGTATTCCATTGTATAGATAAACCGCATCTTCTTGATCCATTCGTCCATTGATGGACACTTAGGCTCTTTCCATGTAAAACATATTTTCTATACTCATTCATCCATTGATGGATGCTTAGGTTATTTCCATACCATGGCTGTTATAAATGATGCTGCAGTGAACGTGGTGGTACATGTATCTTTTTAAGTTAATGTTTTTGTTTTCTTTGGGTAAATACCTAGAAGTGCAATTGCTGAATGATATAGTAGTTATCTGTTTAATCTTATGAGGAACTGCCGTTTGTTTTCCGTGGTAGCTGTATCAATTTACATTCCCACTCCCAGTGCATGAAAGGTCATTTTTCTCCACATTATCACTAATACTTGCTATTTCCTGTCTTTTTGATACTAGCTATTCTAAAAGGTGTGAGCTGATCTCTCATTGTGGTTTTGATTAGCATTTCCAGATGATTAGCGATATACCTGTTGGCCATTGGTATGTCTTCTTTATAAAAATGTCTATTCAGATCCTCTGCCCATGTTTTAATTGGGTTGTTATTGAATTGTATGAGTTTTTATATATTTTAGATTTTAACCCCTTATCAGTTACATGATTTAAAACTATGTTCTCCCATTCAGTAACATGCCTTTTCATTTTGTTGATTGATTCCTTTGCTGTGCAGGTGCCTTTTAGTTTGATGTAGTCCCACTTACATTTTTTTTTTTTTTTACTCTTGTTGCCTTTGCTTTTGATGTTAAATCCAAAAATGTATTGCTAAGACCTGTATCAAGGATCTTACTGCCTATGTTTATTTATATGTGTTTTGTGGTTTAAGGTCTTATGCTCAAGTCTTCAATCCATTTTGAGTTAATTTTTGTGTATGGTATAATAAATTGTTCCAGTTTCATTCTTTCGCATGTGGCTGTCCAGTTTTCCCAACATAATTATTGAAGAAACTGTCCTTTCCCATTGTGTATTCTTGTCTCCTTTGTCATACATTAATCCTATGTGCATAGGATTATTTCTCGGCTCTCTGTTCTGTTCCATTGGTCTATGTATCTGTTTTTATGCCAATACCAAATACAATACTGTTTTTATTACTATAGCTTTCAATATGGTTTGAAATCAGGAAGCATGTTGCCTCTGAGCTTTGTTCTTTCTCAAGATTGCTTTGGATATTTGGGATCAGTACTAGGCTTTTTTTTTTTTTTTTATGTTTTAATGTCTGTTTATTTTTGAGAGAGAGAGAGAAATAGCAGAGGAGGGTCAGAGAGACAGGGAGGGAGACACAGAACCTGAAGCAGGCTCCAGGCTCAAAGTTGTCAACACAGAGCCTGATGTGGGGATCTAACTCACAAACCATGAGATCATGACCTAAGCCAAAGTCAGATCCTCAACCAACAGAGCCACCCAGACACCCCCTAGGCATTTTTAATGAGATTATATTATACCAGGTAGCTAGGAGCACATGTAAAAGTATGATCTGAGATGGATGAATTTGTTTTCAAGACTCCCAGGTTTCCTATTGTTATTATTACCTGAATTCTAACCTATACTTTCTAACTTTTAATCAATGGTAAAACCTTTCCCTAACCTCTCCTCAAACCAAAATATGTTTCCAGAACCTTTTGGGGATAGTAGAAACAATACAGGATTATATATCAAAGATCCTGGGGAAAAAATGGAATTTTTCTATTTAAAAATCTATTTCACTTCAGCAATTTATTTAACTACTCTGAGTTTCAGTATTTTAATCTGCTAATGAGACTAATATTACCTTCTTTGTAAAATCAAATATAAAAAGCAATGTATAGAAGTGTTTTGTAAATTAAGTGACTCACAAATATTTCCCTTTTGATTAAAAAGTATTTAATCGTTGTAAAATAAGCATAATATAAAATTTACTCTCTTAACCTTTTTTTTTTATTTAAATATACAGTTAAGTAGTGTCAAGTATATTTACATTGTTGTGCAAGTAATCTCCAGAACACTTGTTATCCTGCAACTATGTATTTATTAAACACCAACTCTCATACTTCCTATATTTGTATATTAATGTATGCTAAATCCTTAAGATCAAAGGATGATGTTTTAACTGTAGATTCAAAATTCAACTTGTAGGAAGATTTTGATTGGTATGAAATAACTTTATTTCAGTCTAAAAAAAGGCCTAATCTGGCTTTAATTACCATTTATTCAACTATTATTGTCTCACATCTACTCTTGTCCTGTTCACCTAAAACCAAAATGACATTTCCAAAACTAAAATGAATTCTTGTCTCTCTCAGTCTGAAATCTTTTGGTGGCTTCCTGATATTCTGAGAAAAATGCCAAAATCTTTAATACAGGCATACCTCATTTTATTGTGTTTTCATTTGTTGTGCTTTGTGAATATTGTGTCTTTTAACAAAGTGAAGTTATTCGCCAACACTGCATTGAGCATGATTTTTCCAATAGCACTTGCTCCTTCATGTCTCTGTGTCACATTTTGGTACTTCTCACCATATCTCAATTTTTTTTCTCTTTATCCTTCTTGCTAATTTATTGGGACCATAGTTTCTTTTTCTTTATAGGGAGAGAGACAATATTTCAAACTTTTTAATAATTATTATATTTTTATGGTGTGTTGTATCAGTGATCTTAGATGTTAGTATTTTAACTGTTTTGGGGTACAATGAACTACATCCATATAAAACTATGAAATTAATGGGATGTGTTCTGACTGCTCCACAAACTGGGTATTTCCACATCTCACTCCTCTTCAGGCCTCTCTATTTCCTGAGGCACACCAATATTAAAATGAGACTAATTATAAACCCTACAGTGGTCCTTAATTGTTCAAGTGAAAGGAATCCTACATTTCTCACTCTAAATCAAAATGTAGAAATGATTAAGCTTAGTGAGGAAGGCATGTCGAAAGAAAAGATAATAATTTACCCAAGTTGTGAATACAAAGGAAAAGTTCTTGAAGGGAATGAAAAGTGCTAGTCCAGTGAACATGAGAATGATAAGAATGTGAAACAACTATATTCTTGATATGGAAAAAAATGTTTCAGTAGTCTGGACAGAAGTTCAAGCCAGTCACAACATTCCCTAAACCAAAGTCTAATCCAGAGCAAAGCCCTACTTTGTTCAATTCTATAAAGGCTGGGAGTGGTGTAGAAGCTGCAGAAGAAAAGTTAGAAGCTAGCAGAGGTAGTTTAATGAAGCTTAAGAAAAAAAATCCATCTCTATAACAAAAAAGTACAAGAAGAAGCAACAAATGCTGATGTAGAAGCTACAGTAGGTTAAGCAGAAGATCTAGCTAAGATAATTAATCAAGGTGGCTACACTAAACCACAGATTTTCAATGAGGCGAAAACAGTCTTCTATCGGAGGATGCCATCTAGGAATTTTATATCTAGGGGGAAGTCAATGCCTGGTTTCAAAGCTTCAAGGTTGACTGTCTTGTTAGGGGCTAATGTACCATTCCAAAAATCCTGGGGCCCTTAAGAATTATGCTGAATATTCTCTGTCTGTGCTCTATAAATGGAAAAACAAAGCCTGGGTGATCACATACCTCTTTACAACATGGTTTTCTGAATGTTTTAAATACACTGTTGAGACCTACTGCTCAGGTAAAACAAAAATTCTGTCAAAATATTACTAGCCATTGACAATGAACCTGGTCAGCCAAGAACTATGATGGAGAGGAAAAATGAGATTAATGTTGTTTCATATCTACTAACAAAACATCCATTCTGCAGTCCATAGATCAAGGAGTCCTTTTTATTTCAAATCTCATAATTTAAGAAATATATTTCATGAAGCCATAACTCCAATAGATAGTGATTTCTCTGATGGATATGGACAAAGTAAATTGAAAACCTTCTGGAAAGGATTCACTATTCTAGGTATCATTAAAAGCATTCTTAATTCATGGAAAGAAGTCAAAGTATCAACATTAACAGGAGTTTGGAATAAGTTGGTTCCAATCCTCATGGATGTCTTTGAGAAGTTAGAGATTTCTGTGACAAAGGTAACTGCAGATGTGGTGGAAATAACAAGATAACTAGAATTAGAAGCAGAGTCTGAAGATGTTACTGAATACCTGCAAACCCATGATGAAACTTGAACATATGAGGGGTTGCTTCTCATAGATAAGCCCAGAAAGGGACTTCTTAAGATGTAATCTATTACTGGTGAAGATTCTTTGAAGATTATTGAAATGACAACAAAAGATTATTATATCCCATAAACTTAGTTGATAAAGTAGTGGCAGGGTTTGAGAAGATTGACTCCAATTTTCAATGTTCTACTATGGGTAAAAGAGCAACATCATATGCTACAGATAAATCACTTGTTAGATAAATAATCAGTTGGTGTGGCATGCTTTATTGTCTTATTTTAAGAAATAGCCACAGCCACCACAGCCTTCAGCAACTACTACTTTGATTACTCAACAGCCATCAGTGTTGAGGCAAGGTCCTCCACCAGCAAAAATATTACAACTTGTTGAAAGCTCAGATGATGGGTAGCCTTTCTTAACAATAAAGTATGTTTTTAAAATAATGGTATGTACATTGTTTTTAGGCATAACAGTGTTGTATACTTAGTAGACAACAATATAGTGTAAATGTAACTTCTGTATTTACTGGGATATCAAAAAATTAATTTGACTGACTTTATAATTTGCTTCAATGCAATGGTCTAAGACCAAATCCTGACATCTGAGGTATACTTGCATGTCCTGTTAGATCTTGCACGCTCTGATTCCAGTTTATTTCTTTAGTTTCATCTTATAATAATCTCTGGTTAAATAATAATATACTGGTTCAGCCTCATAAGCTTTTGGTTCCTGGAAGAGAGGTCATGCTTTCTTCACACATCCTTTTTTTCTACATATATATGTTGCGAGGGTTTTTGCCAGTCCCCTTCACTTAGGGGTATTTCCAGAGAGCCCACGAGATGGATTAGAGCATGTTGTAATGTCACTTTGAGATCATTTTGTAATAACAAAACTCCACTGTTCCATATCCCATTACCAGTTGGGTCTAAAATAGATAATAAAACTTCCATGGAATGAGGTGTTAATGGAGGATAGAGAAACAATATGACCAATTACAAAGCTTAAAAGTACCAAATGACAACAATGGTAGTAACACCTAAAATATGAAATAACTTTATATTTTAGCATAGACCAATACCTCAGAGTTTATTGGAACTGAAGAGTTAGCTGCAAGTCTGAAATACTGTTCTAAAATACTCGTGATATAGGTGATCGGCTGAGGAAAACTTTCAGTATACAATAGAACAATGAACAATTGCTTTAACTCTGTCCCTTGTTTACAGAGTTGATTTTTTCATGTTTATAAGTATCTCAGAATCCAAGTTTTTTAAATAATAGATAGTATCATTTCTTTTACAATTCCTTTTTCTAAGGGTGGAAGACAGCCAACCAAACCAAAGCAAATAATACTAAAGTATTTCATAAAATATAACAGACAAAGGCCAAAATAGAGGTTTGCTATTATACCAGTCCATGACATGGAAGACTTAAGTTCATTTGCACAGCAAAAGACAATAGTACAGTGTATTAATACCATGAGAATGGTGAATTACTTCTTTATACTCTGGAAAAGCAGCTGTGCTGAGACTAGGCAACAATCTTAAAATAGAATGGAATGTGTGAAAATCTGGTCATTGTTGTCAACTATTTTCATGTTCTTTACTGTGATTTCCTCATATAAGGGGTATCTACTCCAAAGAAATTCTGTGCTGCTTGTCAGAACAACTTAGAGTCATGGAGATGCAGAGACAGACAGAGAGAAAAGAGTTAGAAGTATTTTCTTTAGGCAACTAGCTGTAACTTTTTGATTTATATTAGACTTGGTTGCCAGTTACCATGGTAGTTAAACCATACTCAAAGTTTTGACAGATTCCTGGAGAGTAAAAACAGACTCTCTAATTAAACATAAAAAGGATGAAACTGGTAGACTTTTGAGGACTGTATTTTATGTATTACTCCACAACAATTAATTATTGGCCTTTGAAATACTAAAGAAAGAAACTAGAGGTAATTTTTCTTCAGTAGGTTATTTCGATCCAAGGATTTTTTAAAAATGAAGATTCAAGTGGGCAGCAAATGACAATATTTGTAATAGTTGTGATTTATTTTGGTCAGTTCTAAAGTGATTTTTTTCAGTATAATATACATACTTTTAAAAAATTAACTCTTTTTTTGTGATTTCTGATAGTCTGTCAAGTGGTTAGCAATCTCAAGGCTTTTGATCTTAAAATCTACTGCTAAGGATTTTGGTTTTGAGAGAATAACTGGTGGAAAGTCCAAATCTGTGTTACTCATTGTAGTGGACAAGTCTCTCCCAGAAGCCCCAGCCTATCTTTTCAGAGTTTACTATGTACCTCACTTTGTACACTCCAAGGACAACAAAGTACAGATAATTTTCTGTCCACTTCTTAAGCTTTTGGAGTCCAAATTTTTGTATAATCTCACCTAGTTTCGAGTTTCTCCATTCTTACTGCCATCTCATCACATCATTGGAAATGAGACTGAAAATAGTATCAGCAAAGTGAAAAATAAAATTTTAAATACAATAACAGTTTTATCACTCCCCATAATAGCAAAAATGTGGAGTAAAAAAAAAGCAAAATGAAACAAACAGTTCATGGTTTGTGTGATGCACAAAAACTATAGTTCTCTGAAATATTTCCTAATTTGTAAGATGGGTGTAGTGTCACTGAATTTTATGGGCTCTTTAAAAATTTGGGGGATCTATCATAGTTTTGTTTTCAACCCTGCATCTTTCCAATAGCAAAGCACGTTGATTCCGGTTTCAAAATATATCTCTGAAGTTATTATTTCTCAGTGCCTTCCTAAGTATTACTCTAGTCAAAATAACAACACAATTAGAGACTCCTAACTGTATGCCCTCTTGCCCTTTATATCACTCCCATAATACTTTTTTAAAAATGTATATAAGGTTGGTTTACATTATTCAACTTTCAAACACCTTCAGTGATTTGCTTCTACTTTTAAAATAAAAAATCAGGGGCGCCTGGGTGGCTTAATTGGTTAAGCGTCCGACTTTCGCTTAGGTCATGATCTCGCGTTTCGTGGGTTCGAGCCCCGCGTCGGGCTCTGTGCTGACTGCCGGCTCAGAGCCTGGAGACTGTTTCAGTCTGTGACTCCCTCTCTCTCTGACCCTCCCCTGCTCACGCTGTCTCTCTCTCTCTCTCTCTCTCTTAGAAATAAATAAAACATTTTTAAAAAATTAAAAAAAAAAATAATCAGTCTAAATATTCCTTTCCAGAGTACATTAGGTCCCTAGTTTACTAACTAATCTCAAAAACAAACCAAAACAAAAAAGAACCCAAAACTCCTAATCAAAATAAAAAACCAACCAAACAACAGAAACAACACCCACCTAAGAGCTTTTTCCTTGTTATCTCTGAATGAAATAGTTGATGTATATATTCCAGGGCTTATTTCCTCATTTTTTTGAGGTCTTTACACAAATATTACCTCTAAAACAGTTTTTTGATTATCCAAACTAAAATTATATTCCCTCTCACATTTTAATTTTATTTCCATTGTTTATTTTTCTACATGATACTTAATGCTACCTACTATTATGATATCTATTGGTTTATTTAATTTTTCCCCAACTCTAGAGTCTAGGCTCTCAAAGAGTATTAAGCTTGTTTTGTTTTCTAATAATCACCAATATCTGTCATATAGAAACTTCTCAATACTTAGAGAATTAATGGAAAAACAGATGCTTTAATGAACAGAACATAACTAAGAAGCAGTATCAGTGTAACAAAAAAAATATAAATAAACTACCTTATATACACCTCCAAACAATACCATAAGGAAGGTATTTAATATATATATATATCAGGTTTTATAGACAAAAATTGAGGCCAAAAAATCTTACTTACTTGCTCAATATCTTAAATTACTCATTCAATATCTTGTATAAAGTAGTTTTTCCAAATCTAGCTCTTTTGTCTCTCAAAGATCCTTTTTTATTATCAAGAATACAACTTTCCTTTGGAGATTAAAGATGGAGCATGAGCTAATCAGTGATTTTTAGATCAGGTTCCACATTAGAATTACCTGGGGAACTTAATTACTGAATGTCAGAAACCATTTCAGGACAATGGAATCAGACTATCAGAGAGTAGGGCCTAAGCATTTATATGGTTCTAATTCTTACACGCTATGTTTATTAAATCCAAACTTCTATTTATAATGTCAAATATAGTTGGTAGTTGATCTTTTCTTTATCCTTTGTCTTTGTATCATTGAAAAACAAAAAAATATTAGGGCAAATATTAAGTAAATTCATAAAATTAAATCCTGAGATAAGAAAAGGACTTTGTATATCATTGAGAAAAAAGAAAGATTTCCAGAATTGGTAAAGCAAAAACATAAATGCAAAATAACACCTCAGTGTAATACTCCTATGTGTACTCTCAAAGGATAAGTGAAAGGCCAATTTGAAACTATCAAAAGCCTTAGTGTGTGTGTGTGTATACACCCTATCACCCACAATTTTTTAAAGTTTATATTTTGTAAAAAAAAAAAATATGGAAGAGTTCATGAGTTTGTATGTCATCTTTGTGTAGGGACATGCTAATCTTCTCCGTATCCTTCCATTTCAGTATACGTACTGTTGAAGTGAGCACCCACATTTTATTTCTCAAAATTATCCTATAGAAATGCTCACACAAATGTGCAAAATATACATGTAATATTTATTTCAGCATTTTTATAATAAGCAAAATCAATATAAATAAACATGGATAGGGAATAAAACATTGTCTAAGTAAAAAATAAAAGGACAAAAAATCATCTTCCATCTCTGACACACTTTTTCACAAAACACCCTTAGATATAAAAAATATTATTTCAAAGAAATGTTCCAACACTGCAGTTTTTATTGGCCACTTTCACTGGAAAAGTGACATGAGAGAAGGGCTCTGTCCTGTCCTAAAGCACCATGTTTTTGTTTTAATTAAAATTATGTGACATATAACATTATATACATTTAATGTGTATAACATGTTGATCTGAGACATTTGAACACTAATATGATTGTTAATGTAATGACAATTAGTATTTCAATCACATCACTATTTTTTCTTTTCAGTCATTGGAAAAATTGGGATGTAGTCTCAGCAAGTCTAATGATTATAATTAAAAATTGTAGTTTCTATTCACTACTAGGTATTAGATCTGTAGGATTTCTTTACTACTCCTTTCAAGTTTGTTTCCTTTTATAAAATTCTTTAAATTTTTTTTTAATTCTTCAGAGAGACAGAGACAGAGCATGAGGTAGGAGGGCCACAGAGAGGGGAAGACACAGAATCCGAAGCAGGCTCCAGGCTCTGAGCTGTCAGCACAGTGCCTGACATGGGGCTTGAACCCTCGAACCGTGAGATCATGACCTGAGCTGAAGTCAGTTGCTTAACTGACTGAGCCACCCAGGCGACCCACAAGTTTGTTTCCAGCAACATCTCTCCAATTCTGTTACACACCCAAGGCCCTGGTAACTGTCATTGCATTCTCTCTGTTCTTACAAGTTTGGCTCTTTTAGACCTCATATATAAGTAATATCAGATAGTATTTGTCTTCCTCTGGTCCATCTCACTTTCCGTAAGGTCTTTAGGGTCCATCCATGTTGCCACAAATGGATGGATCGCCATTCTCATGGCTGAAAAGCATTCCATTGTGTGTGTATATATATATATATATATATATATATATAGCATAATTCTTTATACATTCACACAGTGAAGGGCACTTAGGTTTTGTCCATATCGTGGTTATGGTGATTAAGTCTGCAATCAACAAAGAAGTGCATATATCCCTTTCATGTTCTGTTTTCATTTCCTTTTGGTATATACCCAGAAGTGGAATTGCTAGATTGTATGATAGTTCCTTTTTTAATGTTTTGAGGAATCTCCATATTGTTTTCCATAGTGGTTGCACCAATTTACATCCCCACAATGCATAAGCAAAAAGTTCCCTTTTTATCCATCCTCACTAACACTTACTTCATGCCATCTTGAGTATAGCCATTCTAAAAGTGTGAAGTAACATTTCACTGTGATTTTGATTGGCATTTTCCTGGTGATTAATGAATTTGAGCACCGTTTCATATACCTATTGGCCATTTTTGGGGGAAAAGTGTCTGCTAAGGTCTTCTGCCCATTTTTTTAATCAGGTTTTTAATTTTTGTTTTTGTTGTTGAGCTGTATGAATTCTTTATATATTTTGGCTATTAATCCCTTAGCTGATATATGGTTTCCAAACTATTTCTCCCACTTCATAGGTTTCCATGTCATTTTATTGATCATATCTTTTGATGTGCAGAAGCTTTTTATTTATCGTAGTTTCATTTGTTGCTGTTTGCTATTGCTGTGTGTGATTCTGGTGTCACATCAAAAATTTATTGCCAAGACCAATGTCAAAGAACCTCTTTTCTATGCTTTATTCTAGTCATTTTATGCTATCAGAACTTATATTTAAGTCTTTCATTCATTTTGAGTTAATTTTTATAAGTAGTAAAGATAAGGAATCAAATTTATTTTTCTACATGTGCTAGGCTTCCTAGTACCATTGTTGAAGAGACTATCCTTTTCCGATTGGTTGATCTTATCTCTCTTGTCATATATTAGTTGAAGTTATATATGGGGGGGGGGGCGTAATTCTGGATCTCTATTCCATTGGCCTATGTGTCTCTTTTAATGCCAGTACCATATTGTTTTAATTAGTATAGCTTTGTGGTGTAGTTTGAAATTAGAGAGTACGATGCCTCCCGGTTTGTTATTCTTTCTCAGAATTACTTTGGGTATTGAGGGTCTTTTCTTACTGCATACATAGTTTAGTATCGGTTGTTCTATTTCTGTGAAGAATGTCATTGGAATTGGCATTTGGGTAGTAGATGGCTTTGGGTAGTATGAGCATTTTAACAATATTCTTTGGATACAGGAACATGAAATGTCCTTTCATTTGTGTTGTTTTTGATTTCTTTTAAAAAATCTTTTGTAGTTTTTGTCATACAGAGTATTTTCTTCCTTGGTTCAATTTATTCCTAAGTACTTAAATTGTTTTTGATGCTATTATGAAAAAATAGTTTCCTTTATTTCTTTTTCAGATATTCATTATTGATGTAGAGAATTGCAAATGATTTTTGTATATGGACTTTATATACTTTAACTTTATAAAATTTGTTGATTAAATCCACCAGGTTTTGGTGGAGACTCTGGATTTTCTATGTCAAAATCATATCATCCTCAAATAATGACAATTTGACTTCTTCCTTTTTCCTTATCCTGCCCCAATTCCTCTAGCTGGGATTTCTAGTACTGTATTGAATAAAAGTGTTGGGAGTGAGAATCCTTATCTTATACCTGATCTTAGAGGAAAAGCTTTCAATTTTTTACCATTGAATATGCTGTGGGTTTGTCATATATGGCTCTTATTATGTAGAAATATGTTCCTTGTAATACCCAATTTGTTCATGTTATTTTTATCATGAAAGGATGTTATATTTTATTACATGATTTTCTGTATCTATTGGATTCATCATGTGATTTTTATCTTTCTATTGATATGATGTATCACATTTATTAATTCTTATATGTGAATCCTCCTTGCATCCCAGGGATAAATTCCATGTGATCATACTATATAATCCTTTTTAATGTGTGGGTTTGCTAATGCTTTTAGAATTTTCATGTCTGTATCCATCAAGAGTCCTGGCCAAAGTTTTCTATGTAGTGTCCTTATCTTTCTTTGTTATCAGAGTAAGCTGGTCTGATAGGATGAGTTGGAAGTTTTGGGAGGAGAGTTTGAAAAGGATTACTGTTCATTTTTCTTTAAATGTTTGATACAATGAAGTTGTGAAGCTGTCCGGGCCTGCAGTTATGTGTTAGAGTGTTTCAATTACCAATTCAATCTTTTAACTTACTATTGGTCTGTTCAAATTTTCTATCTCTTCCTGGTGTACTCTTGGTACATGATACGTTTCTAGCAATTTATGTCTTCCAGATTATCTAATTTGTTGGCATATGATTTTTCACAGTAGATTCTTATCATCCTATATATCTCTCATTACAACATGTCTCTTTAATTTCTAATTTTATATATTTGAGTCTTCTTTTTTTCTTAGTTTGTCAATTTTGTTTCTCATTTTGAAAAACCAGCCCATAGTTTCATTGATCCTTTTTTGTTGTTGTTGTTTCTCTTGTTTCTCCCTCTTTATTTCCATTTGGATCTTTATTATTTCCTTCTTTCTGCTAACTTTGGACTTAAATTGTTTCCTCGGGCTCCCCCTACTTCCTTGAAGGGTAAAGTTAGGGTATTTCTTTGGGATCTTTCTAATTTCTTAACATATACATTTATAGTTTAAACTTTTCTCTCAGAACTCCTTCTGCAGCATCACTTTTTCAGACATTTAAATTAAATTTTTTTATTTGACCCATTGGTTTTTCAGATGTGTGGTGTTAAGTTTCCACATGTTTATAGATTTTCCACCTTTTCTCTTGCTATTCATTTCTAGTTTCATACTGTGTTGTTCATAATGGGTTGTTGCTATGATTTTAATATTAGTAAATTTACTAAGACTTGTTTTGTGTTCTGTCATATAATCTATCCTAAAGAATATTTTGTTTGCCCTTAAGAAGAATGTGTATTTTGCTGCTGTTGCATGGACTGTTCTGTAAATACCTAAGCCCATTTTTTTTCTTTTAATAGTTTATTAAAAGAAAATTTGGTTTCTTTATTAAAGTTGGTTTCCATATAACACCCAGTGCTCATCCCCACAAGTGCTCTCCTCCATTCCTATCACCCCCCTTTTCATCCCCCCCACACCCATCAGCCCTCAGTTCTCAGCATTCAAGAGTCTCTCATGGTTTGCCTCTCTCCCTCTCCCCCACTATTTGCCCCCCTTCTTCCCCCCTACGATCCTCCGTTAAGTTCTCCTAATCCTCCTATACATGCAAATATATGGTAGCTGTCCTGATCTGCTGGACTTATTTCGCTCAGCATAACACACTCAAGTTCCATCCATGTTGCTACACATGGCCAGATTTCATTCTTTCTCATCGCCATGTAGTATTCTATTGTATAGATGAACCACATCTTCTTGACCCTTTCGTCTGTTGATGGGCACTTAGGCTCTTTCCATGTTTTGGCTATTGTTGAGAGTGCTGCTATGAACATTGGGGTACACATGCCCCTGTGCATCAGCACTCCTGTATCCCTTGGGTAAATTCCTAGCAGTTCTACTGCTGGGTCATAGGGGAGTTCTATTGTTAATTTTTTGAGGAACCTCCACACTGTTTTCCAGAGGGGCTGCACCAGTTTACATCCCTACCTACAGTGTAGGGGGGTGCTAGTTTCTACACATCCTCACCAGCATCTAGAGTCCTCTGAGTTGCTCATTTTAGCCACTTTGACCAGCGTGAGGTGATATCTCAGTGTGGTTTTCATTTATATTTCCCTGATGATGAGGGACGCTGAGCATCACTTCATGTGTCTGTTGGCCATTTAGATGTCCTCTTTGGAGAAGTGTATGTTCATATCTTCTGCCCATTTCTTCACTGGATTGGTTTTTTGTGGAGTTAAGTGAGTTCCTTATAGATTTTGGATATTAACCCTTTATCTAATATGTCATTTGCAACAATCTTTTCCGATTCCGTCGGTTTCATAGTAGTTTTATGGATTGTTCCTTTGCCCTGCAGAAGCTTTTAATCTTGATGAGGTCCCAATAGTTCATTTTTGCTCTTGATTCCCTTGCTTTTGGGGATGTGTCAACTAAGAAATTGCTGCGGTTGAGGTCAAGGAGATTGTTTCCTGCTTTTTCCTCTAGGGTTTTGATGGTTTCCTGTCTCACGTTACGGTCCTTTATCCATTTTGAGTTTATTTTTTGGGTATGGTGTGATAAACTGAACTAGTTTCATTCCTCTGAAATGTTGCTGTCCAGTTCTCCCAGCACCATCTTTTAATGAGACTGTATTTTTCCCACTGGATATTCTTTTCTTGCTTTGTCAAAGATCAGTTGGCTGTATACTTTTGGGTCCACTTCTGAGATCTCAATTCTATTCCATTGGTCTATGTGTCGGTTTTTATGCCAATACCATACTGTCTTGATGATTACAGCTTTGTACTAGAGGCTAAATTCTGGGATGGTGATGCCTCCCATTTTCTACTTCAATATTACTTTGGCTAGCCGGGGTCTTTTGTGATTCCATACAAATTTTAGGATAGTTTGTTCTAGTTTGGAGAAGTATGCTGGTGCAATTTTTATTGGGATTGCATTCAAAATGTAGATTGCTTTGGATAGTAATGACATTTTAACTATATTTATTGTTCCTATCCATGAGCATGGAATGTTTTTCCATTTCTTTGTGTCTTCTTCAATTTCTTTCATAATTTTTCTATAGTTTTCATCATACAGATCTCTGATATCCTTGGTTAGTTTTATTCCTAGGTATTTTATGTTTCTTTGTGCAGTTGTGAATGGGATCAGTTTCTTGATTTCTCTTTCTGTTGCTTCATTGTTGGTGTATAAAAATGCAACCAATTTCTGTACATTGATTTTGTACCCTACATCTTTGCTGAATTCATGGATCAATTCTAGTAGGCTACTGGCGGATTCTGTCGGGTTTTCTATGTAGAGTATCATGTCGTCTGCAAAAAGTGAGAGTTTGACTTCTTCTTTGCGAATTCTGATGCCTTTTATTTCCTTTTGTTGTCTGATGGCTGATGCTAGGACTTCCAGCACTATGTTAAACAACAGGGATGTGAGTGGACATCCCTGTCGTGTTCCTCATCCCAGGGGGAAAGCTCTCAGTTTTTCACCGTCGAAGATGATGTTAGCTGAGGGCTTCTCATAGATGGCTTTATGATGTGTAAGTAAGTTCTTTCTATCTCGCCTTTCTCGAGGGTTTTTATTAAGAAGCGATGCTGTATTTTGTCCAATGCTTTTTCTGCATCTATTGACAGGATCATATGGTTTTTATCTTTTCTTTTGTTGATGTGATTTATCACATTGATTGATAGGCAAATATTGAACCAGCCCTGTAACCCAGGAATGAATCCCACTTGATCTTGGTGGATAATTCTTTTTATATGCTGTTGAATTCGACTTGCAAGTATCTTGTTCAGGATTTTTGCATCTGTATTCATCAAGGATATTGGCCTGTAGTTCTGTTTTTGTGCTGGGTCTCTCTCTGGCTTGGGAATCAAAGTGAGTCTGGAAGTTTTCCTTCTATTTCTATTTTTTGGATTAGTTTGAGAAGAATGAGTATTAATTCTATTTTAAATGTCTGGTAGAATTCCCCAGGGAAGCCATCTGGCCAGGGCTCTTATTTGTTGGGAGATTTGTGATAACTGATTCGATTTCCTCACTAGTTATGGGTCTGTTCAGGTTTTCTATCTCTTCTCGTGTGAATTTTGGTAATGTGTGTGTGTTAGGAATTTGTCCATTTCTTCTCAGGTGTCCAATTTGTTGGCATATAATTTTTCATAGTATTCCCTGATAATTGCTTGTATCTCTGAGGGTTTCATTCTAATAATTCCATTTTCATTCATGATTTTGTCTATTTGGGTGCTCTCTCTTTTCTTTTTGAGAAGCCTGGCTAGTGGTTGTCAATTTTGTTTATTTTTTCAAAAAACCAACTCTTGGTTTCATTGATCTGTTCAGCTGTTTCTTTGGTTCCTGTATTGTCTATTTCTGCCCTGATTTTTATTACTTCTCATCTTTTACTGGGTTTGAGTTGCTCTTTTTGCTCTCCCTCTAGTTGCTTTAGGTATGCTGTTAGATTTTGCACTTGTGCTTTTTCTAATTTCTTGAAATAGGCCTGGAGTGCAATGTAATTTCCTCTTAGGACTGCCTTTGCTACATCCCATAGAATTTGGATTGTTGTATTTTCATTTTCATTTGTTTCCACATAATTTTTACTTTCTTCTCAAATTGCCTGATTGGCCCATTCATTCTTTAGTAGGGTGTTCTTTAACCTCCATGTTTCTGGAGGTTTTCCAGACTTCTTCCTGTAATTGATTTCGAGTTTCATAGCATTGTGATCTGAAAGTGTGCATGGTATGATCTCTATTCTTTTATATTTATTGGGGGCTGCTTCATGTCCTAGTATGTGATCTGTCTTGGAGAATATGCCATGTGCACTTGAGAAGAAAGTGAATTCCATAGCCTCAGGATGTAGGGTTTTCAATATATCTGTCAAATCCATCTGGTCCTATGTGTCATTCAAGTCCATTGTGTCTTTAGTGATTTTCTGTCTGGTTGATCTATCCATTGTTGTAAGTGGAGTATTATGTCCCCTGCTATTAGCACATTCTTATCGATAAAAGTGTTTCTGTTTGTCATTGTTTTATGTATTTAGGTCCTTCCATATTTGGTGCATAGACATTTATAATTGTTAGCTCTTCCTGATGGATAGACCTTGTAATTATTATATAATGCCCTTCCTCATCCCTTATTACTGTCTTTACTTTAAAGTCCAGTGTTCTGGTATAAGTATAGCTACTCCAGCTTTTTTTTTTTTTTACTTCCAGTCCAAAAAAATTTTTTTTGATAGATATTTCTAGATATTTCTCCATCCCCTTACTTTCAATCTGAAGGCGTTCTCCTGTCTAAAATGAGATCCTTGTAGACAGCAAATAGATGAATTTTGTTTTTGTGTCCACTCTGCTACCATATGTCTATTTATTGGGGCATTTAGTCCATTTACATTTAGTGTTATTATTGAAAACTATGGGTTTAGAGTCATCGTATCCTTTGTGGGATTCAGGCTTGTGGTGGTGTCTCTGGTATCTTGCGTTTTTTGCAACATTTCCCTCAGAGAGTCCCCCTCAGGATTTCTTATAGGACTGGTTTAGTGGTGAAAAATTCTTTCAATTTTTGTTTATTTGGAAATACATTTATCTCTCCTTCTATTCTGAATGACAGGCTTGCTGGATAGAGGATTCTTGGCTGCATATTTTTTCTGTTCATCACATTGAAGATGTCCTGCCATTCTTTTCTGGCCTGCCAAGTTTCAGTTAGATAGGTCTGTCACCACTCTGATAGTTTTCCCTTTGTTAGGGCTCTTTTATCCCTAGCTGCTTTCAGAATTCTCTCTTTGTCCTTATATTTTGCCAGTTTCAATATGATATTTCATGCAGAAGATCGATTGATGTTACGTCTGAGGGGACTTCTCTGTGCCTCTTGGATTTCAATGTCTGTTTCCTTCCCCAGATTAGAGAAGTTCTCTGCTATAATTTGTTCAGGGACTCCTTCAGCGCCTTTTTCTCTCTCTTCCTCTTCTGGAATTCCTATGATATGGATGTTATTCCATTCGATAGTATCACTGAGCTCTCGAACTCTCTTTTCATGTTCCTGGATCAGTTTATCTCTCTTGTTCTCAGCTTCCTCTTTTTCTATAATGGTATCTTCTAAATCACTTATTTTCCCTTCTGCCTCTTCAGTGCGTGCATTGGACACCTCCATTTTGTTTTGCATCTCATTTATAACATTTTTTAATTCATCACAACTCTTTTTAAGCTCCATAGTCTTTGTAGCAATAGTTTCTCTGATGTCTTCCATACCTTTTTCAAGCCCAGCGATTAATTTTATGGCTATTCTTCTAAATTCTTGTTCAGTTAGGCTGCTTATATCTGTTTTGAGCAGTTCTTTAGCTGTCATTTCTTCCTGAAATTTCTTTGGAAGAGAGCTCTTCCGTTTCCTCATTTTGGTTAGCTTTCTCTCTTGTTAGTTTTAAAAGCTTGTTATGCACTCTTCACCTGTGACTGATGCTGTACCAAAGAAGGCTCTTTGACTGTCTAGGGCCTGTCCATTCAGAAAGTTTTTTTGAATGGTCTCTCTTGTTGAGACCTTCGTTATTTTATTTTCCTACTCGTAGTGGTATTTGGGACTCTCCATCGTGTGTACTTTGGCTTGTTTCTTGAGGTAGCCCTGGAAAAGAAAACTGACATACAAACACACAGGGAACAAAGGCACACAAGCACACAGACAAATCCAACAAACACACATACCGAAAGGGAAAATGAAAAGGCAAAAAGTGAAAGGAGGGAAGGCGAATAATAAGAAATAAAAATACATAAAAAAAGAAAAGTAAAAAGAAGAAACCCAATAGACAAAGACAGTCTAAAGCATGTAACCATATTTCCCAGCTACAAATAAATAGCTGGGTGTATGCAGTGTTGGTGGAAGAGCATAGAGAAATGAGAAATGACAGGGTGGGGATGAAGTCAAATTGGAAGTAAAATGAGCAGGCAGAAGGAGTAAGAGGCTTTTTTCAAAGAGCAAAAGAGTGGAATATGGTTGGAGAAGAGGCGAAAGAAATGAGGATGATGCTATTCAGAGAAACTATATAGTCTGATTACTCCAGAGAGAAAGAGATGAAAAGGTAGCAGTGGAGATGTAGAATTTACATCTAGAGAATGGATTAAATGTAACAGTTTAAGCAAGCCAGTGACCAGAACTAATCAGGGCAGTGCATAGTCCATCCATGTTGGTCTTGCCCTGGCTCTGGTAAGAAAACAAAACAAACAAACAAAAAAAAAAAACAGCTCTCTAGCGGGGATGTGTGTGGTTTGGTCCACTGCATCACGTGGGAGTCCTGGCTTGGAGGTTGTGGAGAGAAAAGGGGCAGCGCCCCAGTCCCTTCTTGAACCAAACGTTGCAACTCACTCCTTTGGGTATGATCTCCCTGTGCTGGGGGTGTAGCCAAGGTGGGCCGTGCCCTATATCCCAAGCCAGGCCTCGTTTCCAGATCTCAGTCTGTGTGCCCCGTTGAAATTGCCCGAAATATAAACTTGCAGGCAAGCCCTTCAGAGCAGTTTCAAGCCTCTCACTCCCCCGTGGGGATCCAGCCGAGCCAGAAGCACAAAGGTGCGGCTGCTGCACATCCCCTCCAGGTTGAGCTGATGAGCAGGGAGCAGTTTCCCCTGAGGTTGCCTGGGACAAGTGCATCCCACTTAGGGTCAGCTGGAGAGCAGGAAACCAGATCCCTCTGTGTCCTGAGCAGAGGTTTTTCTCTTCCCCAACGACAGGGACAGTGTCTTGAGCAGTTTTGGGGAAACGTTTTTCCCCTAGAAAAACGGAGCTCCCTACTTCTCCGCCATCTTGCCTCCGTCCTTAATACCTAAGCCCATTTAATCTAAAGTATGATTAAATACAATGTTTCCTGTTCTGTTGGATGATCTATCCTTATTATTGTCATCTATTTTCCCCTTTATATCTGTTAATATTTGCTTAATACACTTAAGTGCTCCGATGTTGTGTGCATATAGATTTATATTTATTATATCCTGATATATTGATGCATTTATCATTACATAATGACCTCCTTTGTCTCTTAACTACTATTTTTGGTGTAAAGTCTATTTTGTTTAAGTATGACTACCTCTATTTTCTTTTGGCCCCTTTTGCATGGAATATCTTTTTCTACCTCTTTACTTAGAAACTAAGTGTGTCTTTGAAGCTGAAATGAGTCTCTTATAGGTAGCATATACTGGGTCCTCTTTTTTCTTAATTCATCTAGTTACTCTGTGCCTTTTGATTGGTGAACTCAATACATTTACATTAGAATGATTACTGATATGTAATGACTTACAAATGCCATCTTAGTACTTTCTGATTATTTTGTATTTCCATTGTTCCTTTTTTCTCTGTTTCTGCCTACTTGTGTAAATTGGTTATTTTCTGTAGAAGTTTGTTCTACTTTGTTTCTTTGTCTTTTGTGGCTCTACTCTGTTTTTGCTCTGTGGTTACTTTGCATAAAACATCTTATAGATAAAACAGTCCATTTTAGTCTGATAGCAACATATCTTCAAACACTTATAAAGATGTTGCCTTTTTACTTATCCCTTTTATATTATTTATGTTACAATTCATCTATTTTATGTTGTGCATTTATTAACAATTTATACTAGTTATAGTTATTTTTACTACTCTTTAACTTTTAAACTACTGTTGAGCAATTAACATGCCATCCTAATATAACATTACAGGTTTTTTTTTTACCATCTATTCATCTTATCAGGATATTGTGCACTTTCACATATTACATGTCAGTGATTAGTGTCTTTTCATTTCAGCTTAAAGAGCTCTTTTCAGCATTTATTGCAAGTCTGGTCCACTGTTGGCAACTTTTTTCTTTATTGGAGGGGGTAATTGAGAAGGTGTGACTATTCCTTAACCTGTGAGCTAGACCTGGGCAATTGGAAGCTCCTTAACTCTACTGTCCTTAGAAAGTATCCTCTGCCAACTGTTTCCACAGTGGAAACCATTTTTCAAGGACACATCCTCAAGAGAGCATTATGTTTGGAGTCCCTCTGGGTGGTATATGCGATTGAACCCAGAAAAGGATTCTAAATAAATTTAAGACTCTGGTAGGCAGGTATGGAGATCTACTTATCTTGCAGACACCTAAGACAAACCTCGTAAGTTTTCTTGCTTAAAATCTGTCACCTACCAATCTGGAGTGGCCTGCATTTCTTCAGTCTCTTCCTGCCGTCTGTGTATAGGAACCAGTTTGCAAACCAACATCTTTCAACATTTTGAATATGTCATTCTACTTTCTCCTAGTTGGTAGAGTTTCTGCTGAGAAATCTGCTGATGGCCTAGTTGGGGTTCCTTTGTAGGTTACTTTCTTCCCCTGGCCGCCTTTAAGATTCTTTCTTTATTATTGATTTTTTTGACAGTTTCATTATAATGTTTCTTGTGGAAAATGTTTCTGCATCAAAATAATGAGGTGCTCTATTAGCTTAGTGAACATGTATATGTAAGTGCTTCCCCCAGGTTTGGGGTGTACTATCTATTATTTCTTTTTTTTTTTTTTCATTTTTTAAAAAATGTTTTATTTATTTTTAGGAGAGAGAGAGAGACAGCGTGAGCAGGGGAGGGTCAGAGAGAGAGGGAGTCACAGACTGAAACAGGCTCCAGGCTCTGAGCTGGCAGTCAGCACAGAGCGCGACGCGGGGCTCGAACCCACGAACCGCGAGATCATGACCCAAGCGAAAGTCGGATGCTTAACTGACTAAGCCACCCAGGTGTCCTGTATTATTTCTTTAAATAAACTATGTCTCCTCCCTCTCTTCTCCTAGAATTCCAATTATTCTAATATGTGCTTTCTGATTGAATCTGATAGTACTAATAGGCTTCTAAAAAATCTTAGTTCCCAATCTTCTTTTAACTGAATTTTCTTTATTCCTATCCTCCAAGTCATTTATTCTTTCTTCCATCTGGTCTGCCTTCATATAGATGCAATCTTTTTCCTTCATTTCATTCATTAAATTTTTTCTGCTCCACTATCTGGCTCTTTCTAAGCATTTCAATCTCTTTGCTAATGAATGGTTTCTATTCATTAATTTTACTCCTGATTTCATTGAATTGTTTTTCTGAAGTTTCCCATAGCTTTTTGAATTTTTTATAACAGCTATTTTGAATTCTTATTTAGTTTGTGTAAGTGTTTGCATTCCATTATTGAATTGTCATATTCTTTTCATGATAACATATTTTCCTGATTTTAAAATATTATTTGTCACTATGTGTTCTGGCTTTTGCATTTGAAATAGCAGATATTTTCTTAAATTTTTGTTTTCTTTGGTTCTTACAATTCATTGGGCTGGCTATGAGAATACTTTCTTTGTATTCCAGAGGGTAGTATTATAGCTCAGGTTTGTGCTTCTTCGTTGGCCACTGATCTTTGCTAATTTTCTGAATAAGCTCCCTGTCTACCAACACTCCCTCTCCTGAATGCATTGGGTAGAATGCATAAGGAGCTGTCCCCAGAGGGTAGGGATGTCTGCATTTATTACTTGGAGTTTGGGGATCCCAACAGACCTGGTTAGGAGATCTTCTAGTGGAGCACTCCCAGAGGTTTGTGGGCAGACTTCATGTTGAAGTGCTGAAGCAGACAGCAGGGACTGGGTTCCTTTAAGATCTTTTGATACTCTTCTCCACTTCTTTCTCTTTCTTCTCCTTTTCCCCAATTATGATGGTTGCCCCTTAGAAATCAGGTGTTACTAAAGAGAAATGGGATTTTCCCAGCCACAATCCACACAACTTAGATAGCCAGACAGTCACTTACCAATTCACTTTCTACCTTCTCCATGGAAAAAGTCACCACTTTCCACCTCCTCTCTGGGAGAGGTTGCTGCTACCTGCCAAACAGCTTAGTCCTTGAAATAACAAGGGTGGCCCTGGAGAGTTCTTCTCTGTCCTCTGTATCCAGACTTTTTTTTCATCACTCAAATGGCATGTTGGAATCTCCCCTCTCTCAATATGAACTACAATTTCTCTTTCACTTATGGGTATCTGCCCAGGTTTTCCTCCTGATTGCTGCAAATAGGGGCAGGGGAGGTTTGCCAACTCCCTTGGGTCCACGGACTTCACTGAGGTCTTATTTATTTTCAGATTCACAGGTGAGCAAGAGTACTCTTGAGTCCCTTAGTGTCAGGTGCTGAGGTACTTTTGTTCAGTTATGGATGTAATTGTTTAAAAAGGAGGAGAGGGGCAGCTGGGTGGCTCAGTCAGTTAAGTGTCCGACTTTGGCTCGGGTTATGATCTCATAGTTCGTGGGTTTGAGCCCCGCGTCGGGCTCTGTGCTGACAGCCAGCTCAGAGCCTGGAGCCTGTTTCAGATTCTGTAACTCCTTCTTTCTCTCTGACCCTCCCCTGCTCAAGCTTTCCCTCTCTCTTCTCAGAAATAAATAAAACATTAAAACATTTTTTAAAATAAAATGAAAGGGAGGAGAGAAAAAAGGAATGCTTTATGTTTCAATGATGCTAATGTCACTCTTCATGAAGTGCCATGTTTAACAATGTCGCTTTGGTTATGCTAGTACCACTCTTCTGGCTTGATTAAACAAGATGGAAAGCAGTATTATGAAATATTCTGAATTCCTAGCCAAAGAGTTAGTCCAGTTCCAGTTGCCTATTCTAAATTGTTAGAATAAAAAGAGGTTCTAATTAGAAAGCAAAAAAAAAAAACAAAAACAAAAAAGTAAAAGGACAAGATATTGTGGTCTCATATTAAGAAATGAAGTCTAAAGATATCACTGAGATCTGACTCCAGAGCAATGTTTTGTTTGGTTCTGTGCTTGTGAGTAGGCTAGTGAATGAATGTTTAAAATGGCAGTTCAGTGAGTATTTAAAATAAAGATAAAGGAGTTGAAGGAAAAGACTGTTCAGATTATGTCAAAAATGAGACACAGGGGAGCCTGCATGGCTCAATTGGTTAAGCATCCAACTCTTGTTTTTGTCTCAGTATCGAGCCTGATTGATATTCTCTCTCTCTCCCTCTCTCTTCTCTGCCCATCCCCCCTCTCAAAATAAATAAATAAACATTAAAAAATAACAGACACATAAACCAAATGACCATATAAAGTTTAAAGGAACAAAGATAATAATAAGCAAACATTCATGCTTAAATCAGCAGGATCAAAATTTGTATCTGGTAAAGTACTTGAGAAAGAAAGAAATCTACAACACAAAAGCGTTATTTTATGATAATAAATGTAATAGTCTATACTGAAGATATTAGTGGTAAGTGTGCTAAGTGATATATGAAAACATGTTAAGTAAAAACACAATAAAACAGAAGTGACTATATACTATAGCAGTAGGGACCTGACTATCACCATTCCTGCAACATAAAACAAATAGAAAAAAATAAAAAAGGTCATAGTTTTAAAAAGTATCTTGTAGGCTTTAGTCAAGTGTGGAATGGCTGCTCAAAATGAAGCTATTCTACTGCAAGTTTATATGGTTACACCTTCTTATCAATACTTAGCAACACTTGTTATTGTCAACCTTTAATTTTTGGCATTTGGTATCACACTGAGATTTAGAAGTTTTATTTTCAATCCTCTCATGATTGGTGACACTGAATACTAATCATACAATTATTAGCTATTTGGGTATATTCTTTTTGGAAGCTTTTGTTCAAGTTCTTAATCCACTTTTAGTATTTTCCTGACTGATTTGTAAAAATTCTTTATATTTTCTAGATGTGAGTTATTTAGAAACAAACATACACATTAAAAGAACTGGAGAGAAAATAGATAACAGAGATAGCAAAAGAACTTCAGAATATAAAGAAAAAAAATCCATTTGAGGAAATGGAGAGTAAGACCTTCACCCATAGATTAATTACATGTTGTTATAAAATAGAATCAAAACAGGAAAGAACAATTTGAAAAAAATAGTGAAATCAGGCATTTAGTAATAGTTTTGAATAAAGATGCATTAGTTTTTAATAAAAATGCACTATATGAAATAGAAACAAATGCAAGAAAAGAGAAAAATTAAATGATCATTTCAGGTAATTTTTCAAATTTTAAGAGTTCTAGAAAATGAGATTATGGAAAATTGGCAAAACATTTTGAATTGCAGAAAGTAGAGCCTGAGGAGAAGATTTTAAATGTTTTCAGGAATAAAAAGAAAAAAAATTGGTTCATACAAATTACCATGAACCTGATACTAGAAATTCTCAGCTGCTATTTCTAGACATTAGAAATACAGGCAGCATCACTTTAAGAATCCTGGGGAAATAAGCTATTTAAGGGGAAAAAAAGCAAAATTCAATGTACCTTCCGGATAAAGACATATTTACATGTAGAAACAGTAGAAGTCCTACTGGAAAATTTGGGAATCTACACGCACAACAAAGGAGTCAGGGTACCCTCTGAACCAATCCTTAAAACCCAGAAGTTAGAAGAGAAGCTTTACTCTACACAATTTTTCACAACTGTGGCACAAGGCACAATAGTTAAAATACAAGAAATTGGAAACACAGCTGCAGGCAAAGAAGAAATGAGGGGCTTATACCTATAATGTATAAGGAGCTCTTACAAATTGACAAGGAAAAACAACCGATTCCAAAAATAGGCAGAACACATGAAGAACCACCTCACAGATGAAGCAAATCCAAATGGCCAACAGTTTAAAAAAAATCCTCAGATTCATGAGTAATCAGAGAAACTCAACTTTTAAGTAACAATGAGATGACACTCGTCATTCATAGAACTGTTCAAATTTAAAACGAATCTTAAAAAATAAAAATTCACAATTAAAAAAAAAAAAAGAATACTGGGGAAAATATTACCTGACCAAAACATCAATCAATACTTCCATAGTCAAAGAATGCAAATATTAATCAATAATTTAACATAATTTTGTCATATACTTATGCAGATATATACACATATATGAAGAATGCAGAGGACTGAGGGAGAATTTGTAAGAGAGCTAATTTGCCTCTCCCATAAAGGAAACAAATGACATTTTAAAATCGAGCAATCCTTGGAGCACCTGGGTGGCTCAGTTGGTTAACTGACTGACTCTTGGTTTTAGCTGGAGGTCATGATCTCACAGTTTTGTGAGCTTGAGCCCTATGTATGGCTGTGTGCTGACTGCATGGAGCCTATTTGGGATTCTCTCTCTCTCTCTCTCTCTCTCTCTCTCTCTCTCTCTCTCTCTCCCCTCCCTCCTCCCCTCTCTTTCTTTCTGCCCCTCCCTCACTCTCTCTCAAACTAAAAAAAAAAAAAAAACTTTAACAATTTCATAAAAAGTAAAATTGAGCAATCCTCAACATCAACAGATTCTTTAGATTGTGAAAATATCAGACAATTAATATAGCTGACAATTGAAAGTGGTTGTTGAATTGAATAGAGCTAGAGTACTAGGGATCTCCTGCCCTAAATTTTACCAGAAATAATTTGGAGCTGCATATATATTTGGCAGGAAAATCACCCACCAAAATATCAATAGGGAAATATTTACTAGAGGCTTTGTATGAGCAGGTCTCATTAACTTAGATATTTACATATTTTCTGTATTTGAATCTAATTAGTATTTATACAAAAAGTGATTGGAACCAGAGATTAAGACTGAAGAAATTGCAATGAGTGATAGGTATATTAATATTGGGAACATCATTCTGGCTAATGTACTTTTGTAATACTTAAGGGAATTGGAAAAAGTGAAGAATGTGAGTAATTAAAGTCATTTCTCATATAATTCTAGAAGACTCCAGAACTCACGTAAGTAGAAAGATTCCTTTGAGTTTGCTGTTGCAAGCCAAGAAATAGCCTTACTAGTTATTAGAAATGAGAGAGACTGTGAGGAGATAATATCATTTATAGACTTTCCTAATAATTTAGCAGAAACATGTCCCAAATGCAGAATACTAATTTACAGGCACTGGATGAATGAGATTTTATCATTTTTGATACCAAAGAGTTAAATGGATAAACTTCAAAAGACTTCCTAGAAAGTATCTGATGCTTGATATGTAATGATGAATTATCCTGTGACAAAAAAAAAATTTCTTCATTTTAATGGAAAAATACTGTTTTTGTTTGTTTTTTTTCAGCTCAATAAATTCTGTTCAGTAAATTCAAACCTTAAATATGTTCTTATATACTGGGCATCAAATAGTTCTTTAAGTAAAGCTGACATTAATATTCTTCATCGTTTATTTTTTCCTTCTTTCTTATTAGTCACCCTATTGAGCACCTACTGGATGGCAAGCATTGCGCTAGTATTTTAAAATACACGAAAAATATCACAGCAACTCAGAGTATTCTGCACATGAGGATATCTTTGTTCAGAGGTATTAAATAAGTTGCTCTATATCACAACACTTACAAATGGAAAAATATAACAACTGTAATACATTTTCTATTACATCATGCTGTATTATTTTAAACATATTTTTTTTTTCAGTCAACAAGTGTACACTGAATGCTTAGTGTCTATCACGCTCTATTCTTGACAGTGAAAGAGAAACAAAATGCAGTCCCTTTTCTTATGATTCTCATAGTCTAGTGAGAGAGTATTTGCATAAACATATATTTTGGGAAGAATGAAAATTTGGCTTTGGCTTTAGTATTCCTTTTTGGGAATTCTGTACAATTTGAGAAAATGAATTAAGATCAGAATGCCACTACAAAATATAATGAGGGAGAAATATTCCAAAGCATCTATGATAAATCATATTCAATTTTGACACAAAAGATAGTAAGAAGAAAATTTAAGTTAGAGAAATATGATGTACTAAAATACATATTTTGTTTTCATTTCTCAGACTTCAAAAGTTTTCCAAATTATTTAGAAATGTTTTTTTCTGATTATTTTAAGCCTATAGACTCAAATATTTGAACAAAATCTTATTGAACTGACTGCAATAGAATATCAATCATTTTCTGTGGATGAGTATCAAAGGATTTTTAGTTTAATCCAAGCTATGAACTCCAAGTAGCAGAATTCTATCTTTGAAACTATTGCAGAAACACTAGTTCTTGACTCCCATTCTGCTGTATATACCAACAAAATGTTAAAAATATTATTGAATTGGTATTTTTCTTACTTTACTAATAAAAATTTAGACATAAAGATGGAGCCATACATGTTTTATCAGCTGAGTTGTGAAAATTTTAATTCTTTCCTTTATTTGGTGAGAATCTTTTAGGTCTCACATAGCTAACAACTGCATGAATCTGACTGGTGAACTATTTATCGAATGGAAAATCAATGAAGCAAGTGCTGTATAACTCTGACTGACAATGAAATAAATACGGTTAAGCCTAGGAGTGACATGTAAATAAGCAGATGATGAGTATCTTTTTCACATTCTTTAGTTGTATGTTAAAGTAATTATGACAATTGTTATGTAACAAAATTACTGTCCTTAAGCAGGAAAATACTTATCGCTACTTAATCCAGACACATTTATAAGATATAAAATAGATGATGGAACTTCTAGATATCAGATGTTCAAACAAGATGGAATAGAAGTGATTACATTTTTTAAGAAGATTGAATTAAAGATTTAACACCATAGTCTGCCAATGACAATGCCAACTTTCAAGACAGCTTGCTTTTAGAGAATATAGTTTATTTGTTAGAATCTGCTAAAAAAATAACCAAATGAGTGTGACTTGAGACCAAAAGTATTTCTTACATTATGTCTCCTATAAGGAGTCTCCCAACATTTTGCTTCACAGAGCATGCTAAATTAGTGTGCATGGAATGAAAGCTGAGATGCATGTGGGAATTTGGAGATTTGTTATATTGAAACCAATTAAATTTCTCCATTGCTATATTTTTAGATCCAAGATTAAAAGAAATTTTATCTCAGGCTGTATGTGTAAAATGACAACTAAGCAAAAATATTTCTGATACAATAATATGTGAAGACATTTTTAAGTCTTCTGAAAATAGGAAGAGTCTTCTTTAAACAGTATAAACAACTCCAATTTGAGAAATTGATTTGATGAAATTACAGGAATTGAAGAGCTGATGATAAAAGACTTTCAAAGTTAGTGGCAAACATTATCAACAGTATCCTACATTGACATAAATATCCCGCAAACAATTCCATACTTACCAACCACATTGAAAGCTAGTGAAGTTGTTTTCCAAATTAACATTTCAAACTATTGAATTGACATTTACATGGTTAGTAGTGAAATTTATCACTTTAGGAAATTTGAGAAAATTTTCATGTCAAATAGGTTCATTCTATGAAGGTATTAGTTGGCCTCCCCTTAATACTGATTTTGGTTGGATGCCAAATAGTTGAATGTTAAAAAGTGTATTGAGGGCATATCTATAATTTCAATGTGGTTCACTAATCTTGCATTAGTGACTTTATTACTAAAATGATCAGTTAATAGAGTAGGTAATGGACTCTGTGGTAGGAAATCAAGAAAAGCTCTATACAATGTTTTGGATAACAGTTTCCCAAACAGCAGTCACTTTTATAATGGTATTGAGAAAGAAACAAAGAATAATGATAACCAATTTGACACAAAATTAAGAGTTATTACAGTTATATTTACAACTATAATAAAGCTGCATTACTTCTGTATAAGTACCATTATGTCTTCTAGGTTGATTGTACAACCAACCAAATATATATTTTTAAAATGTGCATATTTAGTATAATATATGTAATACATTGCATTTGAATATTTATGTGAATGCTTGGTTTTACCATTTAAGGGAAGGAGGACAGTTTTAGTTATACCAATTGTGAGTTATCAAAGATTATACACATACTTTCATATTCCAGGAAATACAAATAATTCTTTCTTTTTAGGTTCAAGAAATAAGTTTGCTTCTCCTGTGATCCTTGGGATTTATGGGAGTTGTCAGGGTCTACAAATTAAAACTAGGTAAAATAGTACTGTTATAGTTTCTCTTTATTAAATTAAAGGAGAAAAATCTAGTTTTCCTCTATAGGCAGGGAAGATAGAATAAGGGAGAAACAGATGAATATAATTTTTCCCAGTTGACTTCCAGTTCTAACACATAGTCCTCTCGTATGAAAACAGGCAGAGAGAAGGCTGGAATCAGCATTCTATACCCCATCCAAAGGAAGCTAATGGAGCTTCTGCTCTTGACCAGTGTAAGGAAATGCTCAGGTAGTATTAGCACTGGTGAAACAATGTAGAGGTCCATTATGTGATTTGGTACCTAACGTGACTTTAGAGTGGTCATTCAGAGAAAACAACTTGTGTGGATCTAATCCAGTTCTTCCAGTGTGAGGTTCTGTTTTTATAATTTTTATTCTTTAAAGTTCAAGTATAATTAACATACAATGTTGTATTAGTTTTCAGATGTACAGTATGATTCCACAACTCTCTAAAATATTTAGCACACATCATAAGTATATTGTTTATGTTTTTTGTTTGTTGATTAGTTTTTTAAGGTTTTATTTCAATTCCACTTATTTAACATACAGTGTTCTTAGTTCCACCCCTAAAATATAGTGATTCATAATACAAGTACTCATCATGACTGTACTCATCATGACAAGGGCACTCCGTAATCCCCATCACCTGTTTAACCCATCACCCTGCCCCTTCCCCTCTCTTAAACATCAGTTCTTCGTAAATAAGAGAGTGATTCTTGATTTGTGTCTGTCTCACTCTTTTATTTTTCTCTTTGTTTTTTCTTTGTTTTTAAAATTCCACATGAGTGAAATGATATGGTATTTGTCTTTCTTTGCCTTATTACACTTAGCATTATATCTTTGCAAATGGCAAGATTTCATTCATTTTTATGGCTGGATAATATTCCCTTGTATATATATATACCACACCATTATCCATTCATCAGTCGATGGATTCTTGGCTAGTGTGGATAATGTTGCTATAAACATCAGGGTGCACATATCTCTTGATATTATTGTTTCAGTATTTTTGGGTAAATACCCAGTAGTGTAATCGGTGGATTATTAGGTTGTATACGTAATTTTTTTGAGGAACTTCTGTACTGTTTTCCAGAGTGGCTATAGTAGTTTGCATTCCTACCAACAGTGTAAGACAGCTCCTTTTTCTCATATCCTCACTGACACCTAAGGTTTCTTGTGTTGTTGACTTTACACATTCTGACCGGTTGTGAGTTGATATCTCATTGTAGATTTGATTTGCATTTTCCTTATGATTTTGAGCATCTTTTCATGGGTCTGTTGGCTCTTTGGATGTCTTCTTTGGAAAAATATCTGTTCATGACTTCATCACTGTTTTAGTGGGTGACTTTTTTAGTGGATGTTGAGTTTTATAAGTTCTTTATATGTTTTAGATACTAACTCTTCATAGGATATGTAATTTGCAGATATCTTCTTGCATTCCACAAGTTGTCTTTAGTTTTATTGATTGTTTTCCTCCCTGTGCAGAAGCTTTTTATGTTGAATTAGTCCCAGTAGTTTATTTTTTCTTTTGTTTCCCTTGCCTCAAAAGAGATATCTAGAGAAAAGTTACTATAGCCATTGTCAAAGAAATTACTGCCTGTGTTCTCTTATAGGACTGTTATGGGTTTAGTTCTCAGATTTAATCCATTTTGAGTTTATTCTTGTGATTGTATGAGAAAGTGGTCAAGTGTCATTCTTTTGCATGTTGCTGTTGAGTTTTCCCAATTCCATTTGTTAAAGAGTCTGTCTCTTTCCTATTGGATTTCTTTCCTGCTTTGTTGAAGATTAATTGCCTTATAATTGTGGGCTTCTTTTTAAATATTCTGTTCTGTTTTCTTGATGTGTTCCTCTATTTTTGTGCCAGTACCATACTGTTTGATTATTATAGCTTTGTTATATAGCCTAAAGTCCAGAATTGTGATGCCTTCAGCTTTGTTCTTTTCCAAGATAACTGTATCTATTTAAGGTCTTTTGTGGTTTCATAAAAATTTGACGGTTGTTTGTTCTAGCTCTGTGAAAAATGCTGGTTGTATTTTGCTAGGGATTGCATTAAATCTGTAGATTGCTTTGGGTGTTATACACATTTAAAAGTTTTTCTAAATGTTTATTTTTGAGAGTGAGAGAGTGTGAGTGAGGGAGAGTCAGAGAGAAAGATAGCGAGCGAGTGAGCGAGAGAGAGAGAGAGAGAGAGAGAGAGAGAGAGAGAGAAAATCCAAAGCAGGCTCCAGGCTCTGAACTGTCAGCACAGAGCCTGATGCAGGTCTCAAACTCACGAACTGCAGGATCATGACCTGAGCCAAAGTCAGATGCTTAACCGACTGAGCCACCCAGATGCCCCAGACATTTTAACAATATTTTTACAATCCATGAGCATGGAATGTCTTTCGATTCATTAGTGTCATCTTCAATTTCTTTCATCAAGATATTATAGTTTTCAAAGTAGAGGTCTTTACTGCTATGACTAAATTTATTCCTAGGTATCTTGTTATTTTGGGTGCACTTGTACATGATATTGATTTTTTTAATTTCTCTTTCTACTTCATTATTGGTATATATAGTGTTGTGGTCAGAAAATATGTGTGTGTGTGTATGTATATATATATATATATACATATATATATGTATAATATTTCTGTACATTGATTTTGTATCCTGCAACCACTTCTTCATTATTGGTGTGTATATATATACTATATATATATAGTTGTATCCTGCAACTACTGAATTCATTTATCAGTCTCTGGAAGTTTTTTCGGTGGAGTCTTTAGGGTTTTTTTATATATAGTATCATATCATCTGCAAATATAAAAAGTTTTTCTTTACTGACTTGAATGTCTTTTATTTCCTTTTGTTGTCTAATTGTTGTGGCTGGGATTTCTAGTACTATTTTGAATAAAAGTGTCAAGAATAGACATCTTTGCCTTATTCCTGATCTTAAGGGAAATGCTCTAACTTTTTCCCCATTAAGGGTGATTTTACTTATGGGTTTTTCATATATGGCATTTAGAATGTTGAGGTATGTTCCCTCTAAATCTATTTTGTTGAGGGTTATTATCATGAATGGATGTTATACTTTGTCAGAAACTTTTTCTGCATCTATTGAAATGAGCATATGGTTCCTATCCTTTCTTTTATTGATGTGCTGTATCACATTGAATGATTTGCAATACTGAACCACCCTGCAACAGAGGAATAAATCCCACTTGATCATGGTGAATTATTTTTTAACGTATTGTTAAAGTCAGTTGGCTAATACTCTGTTCAGAATATTTACATCTATGTTCATCAGGGATATTGGCCTGTACATTTTTTAGTAGTATCTTTTTCTGGTTTTGGTATCAGGGTAATGTTGGCTTCATAGAATGAGTTTGGAAGTTTTCCATTCTTTTCTATTTTCTTGCAATAGCTTGAGAAGAATAGATATTAACTCTTCTTTAAATCTTTGGTAGAATTCACCCGTGAAATCATTTGATACTGGACTTTTGATTTTGGGGAGCTCTTTGAATACTGATTCAATTTCCTTGCTGGTAATTATTCTCTTCAAATTTTCTATTTCTTACGGTTTCAGTTTTGCTGGTTTCTATATTTCCAGGGATTTATTCACTTCTTTTGGGTTGTTGAATTTGTTGGCTTATATTATTTCATAATATCCTCTTATAATTGTATTTCTGTGGTATCAGTTGTTATTCTCCTCATTT
Source organism: Proteles cristata cristata (assembly GCA_017311185.1). NCBI lineage: Eukaryota > Metazoa > Chordata > Mammalia > Carnivora > Hyaenidae > Proteles > Proteles cristata. The sequence continues at coordinate 2,170,492 of JAESUZ010003683.1, read as the reverse complement.
GTGATTTTACTTATATGAGTCCTTTCTATATTTTGTCTTGATAAGGTTGGGTAGAGGTTATCAAATTTTTTGTTTTATTTTGTTTCAAAGAGACTGTTCCTAGTTTCATTCATCTGTCCTACTTTTGTTGTGTTTTTTTCTTTTTTTTTTTTAGTTTTTATACCATTTATTTCTGCTCAAATCTTTATAATTTCCTTCCTTCTGCTATTTTTAGGCTTTGTTTGTTATTCTTTTTCTAGCTCCTTTAGGTGTAAGGTTAAGTTGTTTGAGCTTTTCCTTGCTCCTTGTGGTAAGCCTGTATTGGTATGAAGCTCTGTCTTACAACTGCTTTTGCTGTATCCCAGAGGCTTTGGACTTTCGTGTGTTCATTTTGATTTGTTTCCATGTACTTTTCTTATATCTTCTTTTATTTCTTGGTTGGTCCATTCATTGTTTAGTTTCATGTTACTTAACCTCCATGTATTTGTGATCTTTCTAGATTCATTCTTGTGGTTGAGTTATTTCATAGTGTTGTGGTGAGGAAATATATATATTATTTTGATTTACCTAAATGTGTTGCGGCTGGTCTTGTGTACTATTATGTGATCTATTCTGGGAATGGCCCATGTCCCCTTGAAAACATGTATTATGCTTCTTAGGATGGAATTTTCTGAAAATATCTGTTAAATCCATCTATTCCAGTGTGTCTTTGCAAGCCATTGTTTCCTCATTGATGTTCTGTTTAGATGATCTGTCCATTGATGTAAGTGGGTGTTAAAATCTCCTACTATTATTATATCATAATCAATTAGTTCCTTTATGTTTTTATTATTTTTTACTTTTTTAGCTTTATATTTGAGTTTATTATTCATTTCACTAAAGCACTACTATAGTTGAATATTGAAAACTATAGCAATTAGTGAGCTATGATTATAGTCCTTTACTCATTCACTAGTATATATAAAATGCCAGTGGTATTCACTGACTCCATTAAGATATCTGACACTGATCACCACCCCGAGGATGATGTTGATCATCTTCATGTGATTTTCCATTGTGATGACACCACCTTTCCTGATTTGGATCAAAGTTCACCAGTTCTACCTGCTCCGTTTCATCAGTCTCTTTTACTTCGTTCCTCTCAGGTAGGAGTTTTTCCAGAAAAGAGAGTTTATCAGGAGAGACAAAGTTATTCTCAGGAAAGTTTACCTTAAATTCCATGATTAGGCAACCCTTTTCATATGGTCTATGATAAATTGGCATGCCTTCATTTTGCACACCCTTGATGTCTCCATACTCGACAGTCTGACCAGGATGAGAGGTAGTGATGATGTTTCAGTTGTCAAGAGTACATATTAGTTTTCGAAAGCCACACTGTGCTTCAACCATCTGTACATCCATGCACATGAAAAGGTCTTTTTCTTGCTCGGTAACACAGCATGGTCCCTCTGATTTAAAACAATGATAATATCCCTTGGATCCACTCCTTCTTCTTGGTCTCCTTCACTATGGAATGTTATCTTCTGGCCATCTTTCATTCCTTTGTTAATATGAACTTCTAAATCTTCTTCTCTTGAACTATCTTCCTTCCACTGCAGCTTTTACATCTATCTTTACAGATGATCCATTTTCAATGGCCCGGCACTCCATGCACACAGATTGAATTTGCTGAACCATCCCAGGTCCTATCTGATGAATGCTTCTTTGCATTCCAGTACCTCCATAATCGGGGCCACATTCTTTCCACCTCAGCCCTCACATTTGCCACAAATCATGTTCTTTTGCAGAGCTAGTTTTCTTGTTGCACCATTTTATAAATGTAAGGTTATTGTGAGTTGATGTACAACATTTTTTACCTCTCCTTTCTCTCTGCATCCTTCCTCCTCCTCCAAAAACTGTATTAAAGATCTGCATAAGGGAGCCAAAACTACCACCAGCTCCACCTTCTTTAATTGTGTGCTTTCCTCCTCTGCCATATAATTCCCTTTTATTTGCATCAAAGAGCACTTCATAAGCTTGTATCTGTTTAAACTTCTCTCCTTCATTTGGATTTTAATCTGGGTGGTACTTAAAGGCTAGTTTCCTGTGAGCCTTTTTTAATTCTTCCTAGGTGGCATTGGGTTTGACTCCAAAAACATACTAAGTGGTTTCTTTCACCATTTTCTACAGCTCATGAGTGGGCTGAGGTCATTGTGGGAGAGGAAGAAGGAACACACTTCTGGGCACAGCTCTGGCAGCCACTAATCCTCTACTTTTCACTGAGCATTCTGCAAAGCTTCCTGCTAATAATTATTTAATGTATTTGGGTGCTCCTGTGTTGGTGCATAAATATTTACAATTGTTATTTTTTTTTTTTGATTCTCTCCTTTATTATTATATACTGTTTTTTTTTTTTTTTCATGTTATACTCTTTGTTTTAAAGTCTGTTTTGTCTGATATAAGTATTGCTACTCTGGGTCTTTTTTGACATCCATTTGAATGATAGATGTTTCTCCATCCTTTCACTTTCAATCTGCAGGTGTCTTTAGGTCAAAAATGAGTGTCTTGTAGGCCGCATATAGACGGGTCTTATATTTTTCCACTCTGTCACCCAATGTCTTTAGATTAGAGCATTTATTCCATTTACATTCAAAGTAGGTATTAATAGATATGTATTTATTGCCATTTTATTACTAGTTTTTTGGTTGTTTCTGAAGATATGTATGATCGTTTCTTGACTTTATCTTTCAGATTTTGCTGACTTTCTTTAGTGATATATTTGGATTTCTTTCCCTTTGTTCTTTGCTTATTTATTGTTTCTTTTCATATATTAGGTTTGTATATAAATTCTTCTGCATATAGCAGTCTCTATTAAGTTGGTGGTCATTTAAGTGTGTAGCCATTCTGTTTTCCTCTCCTCCCTACAGTTTACGGATAGGTTATTATATTTTATATCCTTTTTTTTGTATGTGAAATCCTTGACTGAATTTTTACAGAAATATTTATTTTTACAGCTTTTGTGTTTCCTACCTCTACCCTGTCACTTTTTTAAAAAATATTTTTTATTTATTTCTAGGAGTGAGAGAGAGAGAGACAGCGTGAGCAGGGGAGGGTCAGAGAGAAGGGGAGACACAGACTCTGAAACTGCCTCCAGGCTCTGAGCTGTCAGTCAGCACAGAGCCCGAAACGGAGCAACCACGAACCGCGAGATCATGACCGAAGAGAAAGTCGGACGCTTAACCGACTAAGCCACCCAGGGGCCCCTATCCTGTCACTTTTGGTTTTTCTTTTCCACCCTAAGAGTCTCTTTTAATAATTTTTTCAGGGCTGGTTTAGTGGTCATGAGCTCTTTTCGTTTTTATTTGTCTGGGAAACTCTTTATCTCTCTTTCTATTCTGAATGACAGCCCTGCTGGATAGAATATTCTGGCTGCAGATTTTACCCATTCTGAATTTTTAAATATATCATGCCACTCCCTTCTTGGTTCCTAAGATATTATTGAAAAATTTTCTGCTAGACTTATGGGTTTTCCCCTGTAAGTTACTGACTTCTATTGTCTTGCTGCTTTCAAATTTTTTTTATCACTAAATTTTGCCAATTTAATTACAATATGTCTTGATGTGGGTCTGTTTTTGTTGATTTTGTTAAGAGTTCTCTATACCTCCTGCATTGGGATATCTATTTCCAGATTAGGGAAGTTATCAGATATTATTTTTTCAAATAACTTTTCTGCCATCTCTCTCTTCTTCTGGGTCTCCTATAATATGAATGTTGTTATATTCTCTCTCTTCTTCTTCTGGGTCTCCTATAATTCAAATGTTATTATATTCAGTGAAGTCACTGAATTCCCTAAGTCTAAAGTCTATTTTCATTTTGTATAATTCTTTTTCTCTGTTGTTGTTGTCTTCTTCTTCTTCTTCTTCCTCTCTTCCTCCTCTTCTTCCTCTACGCCTCCTCCTCCTTCTCCTTCTTCTTCTAGCTTGATGACTTTCTCTTACTCTGTCTTCTAGGTCACTACTTCAATCCTATACCACTTCCAGCTTGCTGTTCATTCCATCAGGATGTTTCTCATTTCCTTTTTTCAGCCCTTTATCTCTGCTATGTTATTCCTTATTTGTGTGTTAAGGCTCTAACTCATGTATTCTACTCTTTTCTCAAGCACAGTTAGTGTCCTTATAATCATTGCTTTAAATTCTCTATCAGACATGTTACTTCTAACTGTTTTACTTAGATCTCTGACTGTGGCCTGGTCCTGTTCATTCATTTGGAATAGATTTCCTTGTCTCTTCATTTTGTCTGCCTCTCTACCTGTGTCTTCTGCTCTTGAGAGTAGTAACTTTATGAAGAAGAGGTCCTAGAGTGCCTTTCAATGCAGGGTCCCCAATTCACCAGAATGTAGCATTTCTGGAGAATATTCTATGTCTGTTGCTTACATCCTGTTGTTGTGTCTACATCACTTTTCCTTTCAGTGCAGTTGTCTAGACTGACTCTCTGCCTGTTGTGGGCTATGGTTGTTCTCTGTGGTATCAGTGGGACCCAGGCAAGTTGGCTTTGAGGGCCATGCCTGCTGCAAACCTTGGGAGCAGGGAAGCAATATTAGCCAAATTTGCCCTAGTCCACTAGTTCTATGCCAGATATTCAAAGTACTATGATGTTTGGGGACGGTGTGCCAGGTTGGCTAGTGGTGCAAGACCAGGCATGATACATGCTGGTGATTGGAGGTGTTTGGTTGGCATGGTGTGGTGGCTGGGCATAGCACTGTCGCTTGGTGTGGTACATGGCAGCAGCTGTGGAATGCGGCAACTTGGCATGGCATGATGGTGTTTGGGGGGCACATGGCTGGGTGCGGTGCATGCTGATAAATATATTTAATCCCCTTCACCACTTTAACCCATCTCCTAACCCTCTCCCAACAATTGCCAAGTTTGTTTCCTATATTTAAGAGTCTGTTTTTTTATCTCTGTTTTTCTTTATTTCCTAAATTCCATGTTTAAATGAAATTATATGGTATTTTTCCTTTTCTAGTGGACTTACTTAGCATTGCACCCTCCAGATCTATTCATCAAGTTGCAGATGGCAAAATTTAATCTTTTTTATGGCTGTATAATATTCCCAAGTGTGTGTGTGTCTTTATTATCTACTCATCTGTGGATAGATACTTTCATATCTTGGCTATTGTAAGTAATGTTGTAGCTAACATGGAGGTGTATATATCCTTTTGAATTTATATTTTTATTTTTTTAAGTAAATACCCAGTAGTGGAATTATTGGATCATATGGCATTTGTATTATCAATTATTTGAGGAACCTCCATACTGTTTCCCATAGTGTTTCCATCAGCTTGCCTTTTTACCAACAGTGTATGAGTGTTTTTTTTTCTCCACATCCTCACCAACATTTGATGTTTCTTGTGTTTTAACTTTAGCCATTCTCACGTATGAGGTGTATCTCTTGCGGTTTTGACTTGCTCTTTCCTGATGATGAGTGATATTGAGCATCTCTTTACTCTTTATGTGTCTTTTGGCCCTCTATATGTCTTCTTTGGAAAAATGGCTATTCAATGTTCTTTATGTCTTTGGATATTAACCCCATATTGGATCTATCATCTGCAATTATCTTCTCTCATTCAGTAGGTTGCCTTTCAGTTTTGTTGATGATTTCCTTCACTGTGCAAAAGCTTTTTATTTTGATGTAGTCTCAATAGTTTAATTTTGCTTTTGTTTCCCTTGCCTCAGGAGACATTTCTAGAAAAATGTCACTAAGGCCTATGTCAAAACGATTACTGCCTATGTTTTCTTCTAGAAATATTATGGTTTCAGGACTCACATGTAGGTTTTTAATCCATTTTGAATTTATTTTTGTGTATATTGTAAGAAACCTGTCCAGTTTCATTCTTTTGCAGGTGGCCGTTTAGTTTTCATGATCCCATTTATTAAAGAGACTGTCTTTTTCCCCATTGTATATTCTTGCCTCTTTTATTTTAGTTTAATTGACCATATCATTTTAAGTTTTTTTTTGTTTTTCTATCCTGTTCCATTGATCTACAATTTATATTTTTGTGCAAGTGACATACTATTTTGATTACTACTGCTGTAATATACCTTGAAATATGTGATTATTATACTTTTAGTTGTTGTTGTTGTTGTTGTTGTTGTTGTTGTTGTTTTTCAAGATTTCTTTGGGGTCTTTTATGGTTCCATACAAATTTTAGTATTATTGTTCTGGTTCTGTGAGATTGCTTTGGGTAATATGGGCACTTTAACAATAATTGTTCTGTCCATCCAGGGAGCATAAATATCTTTCCATTTGTTTGTGTCATTGTCAGTTTCTTTCATCAGTGGTTTACAGTTTTTGGTGTATAGGTCTTTACACTCCTGGTTATTTTTGCTGTAATTGTAAATGGGATTGTATTCTTAATTTCTCGTTCTGCATCATTATTAGTATATAAAAATGCAATGGAATCGTATATATTGATTTTGTATACTGCAACTTTACTAAATTAATTTATCAATTCTCGTACTTTTTTGATGGAGTCTTTAGGGCTTTCAATATATACTAACATGTCATCTGCAAATAGTGAAAGTTTTAATTCTTCCTTACAAATATGAATACTGTTTATGTCTTTTTGTTGGCTGATTTCTGTGGGTAGGACTTCGGTATTATGTTGAATAAAAGTTATAACAGTGGAAATACATGTCTTGGTCCTGATCTTAGGGGAAAAGCTTTCAGCTTTTTACCTCACATCCCTGGATTAAGTCTCATTTGATTGTGGTGAATAATTCTTTAATGTATTGGATTCAATTTTCTAATATTTCTAATATTTTGTTGAATTTTTTGCACTTTTTTCATCACAGCTAATGACCTATAGTTTCCTTCCTTTTTTTGTTCCTTCCTTTCTCTTTTTTGTAGTGTCTTTATTTGATTTCTGTATTAGGATAATGCTGCCTTATAGAGTAAATTTGAAATCTTTCCTTTCCGTTCTATTATTTGGCATAGTTTGGAAAAATAGGTATTAACTCTTTATTTGGTAGAATTAGGAGCTCATGGGTGACTCAGTTGTTTAAAGATCCAACTTCGACTTAGGTCATGATCTTGATGGCTTGTGAGTTAGGGCCTTGCATCGGGCTCTGTGCTGACAGTTCAAGCCTGGAGTCTGCTTCAGATTCTGTGTCTCTGTCTCTTGCTGCTCCTCCCCTGAAAGCACTCTGTCTGTCTGTCTCTGTCTGTCCATCTCTCTCTCTCTCAAGAATAAATAAACATTAAAAGAAATTTAATATTTAGTAGAATTCACCTATGAAGCCATCTGCTTATGGACTTTGTTTGCTTGGAGATTTTTGATTATTAATTCAATTTTACTGCTAGTAATTAGTTTGTTCAAATTTTCGGTTTCTGATTCAGTTTTGAGAGATTATACATTTCTAGGAATTTATTTCTTCTACGTTGTTTAATTTGCTAGCATATAATTTTCTTAATATTCTTTTATAATCTCTTGTATTTCTGTGATGTTGGTTATTGTTTCTCCTCTTTCATTTACTACTCATTTGAGTTCTCACTGGCTCTTTTCTTGTCTTTTGTTTTCCTTCCTTCTTATTTCCCTTTGGGTGTAAGATTAGGCTGTTTAACTGAGATTTTTCTTGCTTCTTCAGGAATGCCTATATTGCATAACCTTAACTATTAGAACAACTTTTGCTGCATCTGAAAGATCCTGGATCATTGTGTTTTCATTTTAATTCATCTCTATGTATTTTTTACTTCATTGTTGATTTCTTGGTTCTCCCATTCATTGTTTAGTATCATGTACTTTAACCTCCATGTGTTTGTGTTCTTTATAGACATTTTCTTTACGGTTGATTTCCAGTTTCATACCACTATGGTCAGAAAAAAATATATGATATGATTTCAGCCTTTTTCAATGTATTGACACTTGTTTTGTGGACTAATACATGATCTCTTCTGGAGCATGTTATGTACACAGTTGAAACAATGTATATTCCTTCTGTTTTGGGATGGAATGTTCTGGATATATTAGATTCATCCATTTTGGTCTAATGTGTCATTCGAAGCTAATGTTGCTTTGTTGATTTTCTGTCTGGATCATCTATCCATTGCTGTAAGTGGGATGTTTAAGTTCCCTACTATTATTGTATTGCTATTGATTTCTTCCTTTTTGTCTATTAATAGCTACTTTATCTATTTGGGTACTCCTGAGTTAGATGCATCAGTATTTATGATTATTATATTTTCTTTTGGATTGTTCCCTTTATGACCGTGTAATGTCCTTCTTTTCTCTTGTTACAGTCTGTTTGAAAGTCTATTTTTGTCTGATGTAAGTATTGCTACTCTGGCTTTCTTTTCACTTTAATTTGCATGACAAATGTTTTCCCATCTCTACTCCCAATCTATATGTGTCATTAGGTCTGAAGTGAGTCTCTTGTAGGCAATATATAGATGGGCATTATTTTTTTTTATCTATTCAGTTACCCTATATATTTTAATTGGAGTATTTAGTCCACTTTAATCAAGTAATGATTGGTAGGTATGTACGTATTACCATTTTTGTTACTCGTTTTATAGTCATTTCTGTAGTTCTTCTCTGTTCCTCTTATTTTTTTTTTTTTTTTGCATATATATTACCAGTTTTTAATTTGTGGTCATTATTAGGTGTATATATGACACCTTTTGCACATAACAGTCTATATTAGGTTGATGGTTGCATAAGTTTGAATTCATTCTAAAAGTGCTACATTTTTACTGTCCACCCAATTTATACATATATGATGTTATACTTGACATCTGTTTATTTTATATGTCCCTGAATTTCATAAGTATAATTTAGTTTACTGTTTTTATGTTTTATTTTCCATACTAGTTTTATAAGTCATATACTTTTATAATCTTTGCATGTACCTATGCAAATTTATTTCTTTCCTGATGTTCTAACTCCTGATTATGTCCTTTCCTTTCTACACTCAAGAATTTTGTTTGAAAGTCTATTCTTTCTATACTCAAGAATTCCCTTTAATGTTTCTTGTAAGGCTAGTTTAGTGATGATGAATTTCTTTAAACTTTTTATAAATTTTATTTATTTATGTATCTATCTATCTATCTATCTATCTAAGAATCTGTATCTCTCTTCCTGTTCTGATTAATAGCTTCACTGGATAGGGTATTCTTGGCTACAGTTTTTAAAATTTTGTTTTCCTTTGGGACTTTGAATATATTATACCCTTCCTTTTTGGCCTTCAAATTTCTGCTAAAAAAATACGTTCATAGCTTTATGGGTTCTCCCTTGTCTGTAATTGTTTTCTTTATCTTGTTTTAAAAATTCTCTCTATCCCTAATTTTTACCACTTTAATTATTAAATGTCTAGGTATGGGCCTCTTTAGATTGGTTTTGTTGGGGGTTCTCTGTGCCTCCTGGATCGGGATTTCTGTTTCCTTCCCTACATAATGAGAAGTTTCCAGCTAGTATTTCTTTTTGTTTATTATATGTAAAATGTATGCCCTCTTTTCTTTCTCATCTTCTGAGATCTATATAATATGAATGTTTTCATTCTTGACGATATTGCTGAATTTCCATAACCTATTGTTATTTTTTATTATTACTTTTTCTTTTTGGTGCTCAGCTTGGTTGCTTTCCATTATTCTGTCCTCCAGCTTTCTGATCCATTCCTCTACTTCTTTTGGTATATTATTTATTCTGTGTAGTGTATTTTTAATTATACTTATTGAGTTCTTCATCTCTGGGTTCTTTTTTATCGTTTCAATTTTTTTTGTTGGCGGTCTCACTGAGATTCTCTACCTTTTTCTGAAGTCCAGTAAGTATCTTTTTTTTTTTTTTTCTTCAGGGCTCATCCAAAGCAGGACTTGTTTTTTACCCAATGAAGGGCTTTAGCTAAACTGAAGCAGGGCTCAAGCTTACTGATGTGGGGCTCAAAATTACAAACTGTGAGATCGTGACCTGAGTCAGTCAGCTGCTTAATGAATGAGAAACCCCAGCACCCTGAAGTCCTGTATGATCTTTATGGTCATTACTTTGAATTGTCTGTAAAACATATTGCTAATTCTCCATTTTATTATCTCGTTTGCTTATTTTGTCTCATTTTTCATTCCTGCTCTTGAAACTAGTGGCCTTATGAAGAAGAGAGCATATATTGCTCTACAGTTCAATGTCCCTCATTCACCAGAACCTGGCACTTTAGGTATGTCTCCTATGTGTCATGCACATGCCCTCCTGTTGTGGTTGAGCCAACTTTGTCTTTAGTTCAGTTGGCTACAGTGGCCTTTGCCTGTTTTGGTCAAGGTTTGGTCCATATGCTGTTAAGGGGTCAATCTGAGGCTCTCTTGGGTTTGTGTTAGGTTATATCAGATGCTTGCCCTCAGTCTATGCGCCAAAACTATGGTCATACCAAACTCAGTGTCCTCTTGGCATTGTTCCCTTGGTGGGCAGGGCCTCCAGTCAGGCCACATGCCTGCCCCCAATCTGTCAATTGGTGTTGCAGTGACCTTGAACTATAGGGTTCTTTATGTTACCCCCTGTGAGGTTTTTTGTTGGTGGGCAGTATCAGCAGTCAGATCAGATGTCTGTCCCAGCCTATGGCTGGGACTATATTCAAACTGGTATATGTGTGATTATCTTCCCCTCACCCCGGGGCAAGAGTCACTTTGGGGTGGTGCTGGCCCATGTTGGGGTTGCTTGCAGAATGATAGGTGTCTGGCACTGTTTTATTTGAACTCCTGCAGAGCAGGGCAGGTTGGATGGGATAGTCCATAAGAGAATACAGGAGTGGAGCACACAGTGTTAGCACAATAGGTGTGGAGTGTATATGTGCTGGTTCTAGAAGCTGCCTGGGTATCTAACCTGGAGAGTGGGGTAGAGAAATTATGCAGTCAGTTCTTTTGTTCTTGGAGAAGTCTCCTAAATATTCCTGCCCCCTCCTACACACAAGTTCTGAGATTAGTCAATAAATCTACTTCTCATATACCCCAAGTGCATTTCAAACTGATGCTTTTATGCTGTATCTTCATAGGATTATTTGTTATGCTGTTTCTTTAAGGGTGAGGACTACTTCCTATCACCCTTGGGCCCTACCTGCCCAGAGCTAAACCAGGTGATTTTTAAAGATCTTGGTGTTAAGCCCCACTGATTGTAAGAACTCACGAAGTTAAGCCTTTCTGTTTTTCTTAACTATGTATTATGGGACTGTATTTTCCCAGTATGAGTCCCTTGTATCTGGGGTGCTTGCTGTGACATCTGTTTCTCCCTCTTCTTGGTGCTTATGGTGTCCCTCCCATTTGTGGTTAGTCTCAAAGGTTCATTTAGTTCCTGACCATGTTACCCTTCCTACCATTTTCAATGTGGTCTCTGTTCTGTGATTAAATGTGAAGAGTCTGTTTTGCCAGTCTTTGGGTAGGCATTAGTTACACAGATGTGGCTGTTATCTAGGTATATCTGAGGGACAAAATGAGGTTAGGATCCACCTACTCTGGCATCTTCCCAGTCTCCTCCCAGTGTGAAGATTTACATAAACATTTTGTATATAATCGAATTTATTTTTCTCTTCACTTTAGCTTTTCAGTGCAATATAATTCCCTTCCAGACCCTTTCAGACTTCATCCAAACTAGAGCCAACTGAACCACTAGACTATGTTTCCATCTCTAATTTCTCTTTACTAATTTTAATATGATTATTTTTTTTTAATTTTTTAATGTTTTTTTTTTATTTATTTCTAGGAGAGAGAGAGAGAGACAGCGTGAGCAGGGGAGGGTCAGAGAGAGAGGGAGTCACAGACTGAAACAGGCTCCAGGCTCTGAGCTGGCAGTCAGCACAGAGCCCGACGCGGGGCTCGAACCCACGAACCGCGAGATCATGACCTAAGCGAAAGTCGGACGCTTAACCGACTAAGCCACCCAGGCACCCCTCATATGATTATTTTTTAGCAGTAAGAGAGGACGCCATAATGAGGGCTTCTGGGAGCCACTCTTCTGCAGTATTTGATCAAACTCCCATTGTGTTCTCGATTTCCCAAACTTTTGTGATCATAAGATGTAATCATTTTGTAGATAGCCCTTCTTTTTATTTTGGCCATTTTTTGCTGAGGTCTTATGACCTCTATCTGTTTCCAGAATTCACTGACTCTACACATTATATTTCTAATTTAATAACTTTCTATCCTTTAAAACAATAGATTTCAATGTTTTCACCCCTACCTATTCTACACTAAGCAATGAAGAGATTTGCAGAATTTCTTTGATTATCAATAAGATCAGCAAACAATTATAATAAGACAGGTTTCACTGGAAAACATTCTCATTATCCATTATGCATGTTTTATTAAGAAAAAAAACAATTTTTTGGTAAATTAAGACAGTGATAATAAGTGGGATTAATAAGGAACTTACCCTATGCTTCCTAATACTTATATTATTTTCATTCCTCATTTCTGAAATGTCCCTCTTCTCTTCACACATACAATCCCTATATTTTTCAAGCCTCTCTTCAAGTATGTTAAGATGGTTTAACATGAAGCTAATGGTATTGATATTTAGCCCACAGAGACCTTTTTGTTTAGCACTGATTTTGAAAAGAAAAAAAAGTGATGGTGCATTAGTTCAAATGCAAAAATTTTATCATTAAAAAGGTGTGATATTTAATTTTAAAAAACATACACTATTCCAAAAGGTTTCTACTGCATAAATGCTTTTCTCTAAATCACTGTGCCATTATTTTCTGGAGAGCCTGGTCTGAGGTAATTAGTTTTGCTTCTCTTTGTGAAATCCATTGAGAACAGGTCAGTGGATAATGAATGTGAATCAGAAAATCTTCAGCACATTCATTTTTAAACAATTCTTCACAATGACTAGTTGTTTCTGGCATAGTCCCCACTGAACAAGAGCAGCACAGGGGGCTAGGATGCCTGACCCAGGGTTCTGAGCACTGGAGGATGCAAATCGGGTTGTGTCACATTATTTTAATTTTTAAATTATTTTCTAGTTAGTCACACATCAGGCATTTTCTCTTCATTAATTTAATTTAAGTCTTATGAAATCAGACAAGATTAAAATCAAATAATTTAAGAAGTTTGTTGGAAACATACATCTTTTAAATCATTTTGGGACCAGGAGACTTAAATTGTACATCTAAATTGAATAGTGTGGAAAATGGTCTTATATGGTAAATGAGAAGATAAAGTGGGTTAGGTGGCACAATTTGTACCTTAAAATAATATTGATTTTGTTTTACTGCCTCCTGTGAGTAAAAAGAATAGTAAAGATCATTTTAAAAAGCTCACTAGTAATCTTGTTATTTTCCCAAAATAATTTTCAGCTTTTCTATAAGAATTCTTCATACAAAGCAAATTTGACAAATTTTAGATCATTTTACAAACGCTGATGGGTGGATTCATCAATTTTAATATAATTGCATTATATTACATACAATATAACTTCAGTAGTTATAGTTAAGTAACTAGTTAGTAACTTATATTTCATTTATGATTACTTATGTGACATTTAATTTAAACAAATTAATGCAAATGATGTAACTAATAAGTAATAGATTTCTGATTCTAGAAAGCCATAAGAAATATACTAAATAATATTATGTGAGAGAATTCTATAAATGAGGTCTTCTAGTAAGACATATCTTATCTCATATAATGTCATTACTTGCTTATATGATCCACTAATTAGCCAAGTAACTATACTATTGTAAAATGGAATGAAGTCTTCAAAGTATTAATTATGTTCCAGTTTTCTTGCTTTTGGAGTACTATTTGTACATCAGGTTATATACTTTATTTTGAACTGCAGGTAAAATCTCTCTTAAAAAGTGAGTTGGGGGTTAATATAACCCTAAAGGGAGCAATAAAATGTAATCTATAACTGTGCATTTATAACAGTTTTTAAAGAAATGCCAAACAGATACTTCTGAGCATAGGAATTATAAAATAATTTCATAGTTTAATTTATGGACTAGTCTAATGCTTTAATGGGTGTTCCATGGAAATGAATGTAAATTCATCATTATGAAAGAATTGATAGATTTCTGACAATGCTGTGACAGCTGAATTAATGTGTGTGAAGTGTCAGTATTAATGATCAACATTAATAAATACTGCATATAATTGGATTAACAATGGCGTAAAACAATCTTTTGCTCTTACGCAAAATCCATTTAACCAGGCAGAGAGACTTTCTTGTGCTTAATATGAATACTTAATTCAAAATAGAGAACTTAGTACAGAATTCTCAAGGAGATTCCATTTATGTTGCCAAAGCTTATATTCATAAAATCTGTTTTTGCTTTTGTGACTTCTTCAGAAATCACAGCTTTGGTGCTAAGAACTCATATTTATGTATAAGTTATTATTTTTGAAAATAAATTGAGTACTCAAAGTATTAAGAATATGCAAAACCTATGATACCTACCAGTCCACAATTCCTTTTTTTTTTTTTCAGCCATAGAACACTATTAACCTCCACCCTGCCAGCCAAGTCTATATTTCAGTATGAGCCTACATTGTATATTAATTTTGGGGATGTTTCAGAGCAAATATACGTTGGATTACTTTGGATAAAAATAAGGCATACCTACCATTCTCTTTAATCTTTTGGTGAATTATGTACCATGGAAAGGAGGTGGTATATCTGAAACATTGTTTAATTCAGAAGAGCTGAATCTTGCCTATGAGTGTAAGGAAAAGTGAACCTGACACCTATACATTTTTTAAAATTTAAAGAATCATATGGCGATGGGTTAGCTCATCCCTTATTTGATAGTAGATCTGCCTACAAAGACCAAGTTATGACTGGGAGCTGATGCTCTGCAGGACTTCTGATTTTTAATAGATTCAGCCACAGTTTGAATTTCGGCCTTTGCCGAAGTATACATTCCCTTAAAATGAGTCATACCATTCTTTTGGCTCAAGGTTGAGTTTGTCTGATCTTAACTGGTTTTTGTTGTTGTTGTTGTTGTTTCTGTTTTATTTTCCACAGCATTCTACCCACTATGCTTCATTGCTTATAGTAGCTATTATTAAAAATATTTGGGAAAATCATAAGGTACGTTAGATGAAATGGGTAATAATTTCATGCACATGCAAATCGGAGGCTAATATGTATACGGGTGAGAAATTTAGCCTCATCCAGAGTCTACTGAAAACTATTAAATCTTATAAATTTAATTTAGTTTATATGCTCCACTAGAATTTAAATAACATTTTTTCTTAAAGGTGATGTGACCACGTGTAATTTTCCAGCATTTTAGTTCTTACTACAGTTCATCCTAAAAGACTTTATTTTAATAAAGAAAATTTATTATTTCTTTACTTAATAAAGAAATTTTAAACCATACACTAAATGGGAATGAATAGAATGAATATAATCATGACTTGGAATGTACCCATGATTGAGTTTTAGTAAGAAATTGATCATTCAGTTTCAGTTTGAACAAGTATGTATTAAATACTTAATAATGCATGATACTTTTCCCCCAGAAGTTTTTATATATCTTTTTGCATTTATATTCCCAAAATCATATAAGGTAGATATTATTATGCTCTTATTCTATAGAAGAACATGAAAGTATATACAAAGAAGTGAACCATTAATGGACACACATTGAACCTTTCGTAATCTAAATCTGGCACCCGACCCTCTAATTTTCAGGTCTAATTCTCTTTTCAAAGCACCCAAAAGAAAGAGTAAGACTTTTCTGTGAAATCAAGGATGAGGACAGAGGTTAAGGAATTCTCGGAGACCACAGAGGAGAGGGAATAAGACTGTCTTGCCATTCTCAATCTCCTTCCCTGAGAAATAGAGAGTGAATCAAAAAGAGATAAAGATTCTTGGGATCCAGAGTTCTAAGCTGTCTCCTCTGACACTGACTTGGGAACATGGTGAGGATAGTAGACAGTTGTTACATGAAACTGTTATGAATCTGATTGGGAGAAGAGAGCAAGATGATCTTCTCAGACAGCAATGCATCCAAAAAGTGTCTGAACTATAATTTATCCGGCATCTTACTAAAATAAGTATCTGTTTTTAAGTAACAGTGGCAAGGTTCAGATTTTATTTTGATTACATCACTTTTTATATATTTTAATAAGAAAAATAAACTTCTATTAAGTTGGAAAATTCCATGTAATATAGTAATAAGCCTTTAATGAGTCAGAGACCAAGTGATGTGTGGAAAAATACATTTCATGCTCTCTCTCTTCTTTGGGACCATATTTTTTTTATGAGGTTAAAAGTTCAAATACTTGACTTTTTCGATGCTTAGCTTATATTCTAATTTTGGAAGTATCTAAATTATATTGTGTCATAAAACTATCAGGGGATCTTAAATTACAGAAGTTTATGGTTTTTCTTCCTTTTTTACATTTATTTATTTATTTTGAAACAGAGAGAGAGAAAGAGAGAGAGAGAGAAAGAGAGAGAGAGAGAGCATGAGCAGGGTAGAGGATGAGACAGAGAGAGAGAATCCCAGGCAGACTCTTCACTAACCGTAGAGCCTGCCAAGGGGAACGATCTCCCAAACCTGTGAGATCATGATCTGAGTAAAAATCAAGAGTCTGACACTTAACTGACTGAACCAACCAGGCATACCTTTCCTTTCCCTCCCTTCCCTTCCCCTTCTCTAATGTCCGTTGATTTTTCATTTTTTATTTTTTCCTTTTTTAAATATAGTTTATTGTCAAGTTGGTTTCCATATAACACCCAGTCCTCATCCCCACAAGTTCCCTCCTCCATGACTATCACTCCCCTTCCCCTCCCCCCCACTTCCATCAGCCTTCAGTTTGTTCTCAGCATTCAGGAGTCTATTGTGGTTACCTCCCTCCCTCTCCCCCACTATTTTCCCCCTTCTTCTTCCCCACAGTCCTCTGTTAAGTTCCTCCTTATCCTCCTATATGTCCAAAAATATGGTATCTGTCCTTCTCTGCCAGACTTATTTCGCTCAGCATAACACCCTCAAGGTCCATCCATGTTGCTACACATGGCCAGATTTCATTCTTTCTCATTGCCATGTAGTATTCCATTGTATAAATAAACCACATCCTCTTGATCCATTCATCCAATGATGGACACTTAGGCTCTTTCCATGTTTTGGCTATTGTTGAGAGTGTTGCTATGAACATTGGGGTACACATGCCCCTATGCATCAGCACTCCTGTATCCCTTGGGTAAATTCTTAGCAGTGCTATTGCTGGGTCATAGGGGAGTTCCATTGTTAATTTTTTGAGGAACCTCCACACTGTTTTCCAGAGGGGCTGTACCAGTTTACATTCCCACCTACAGTGTAGGAGGGTGCCTGTTTCTCCACATCCTTGCCAGCATCAAGAGTCCTCTGAGTTGCTTTTAGCCACTCAGACTGGCATGAAGTGGTATCTCAGTGTGGTTTTCATTTATATTTCCCTGATGATGAAGGACACTGAGCATCATTTCATGTGTCTGTTGGCCATTTGGATGTCGTCTTTGGAGAAGTGTCTGTTCATATCTTCTGCCCATTTCTTCACTGGGTTTTTTTTTTTTTTCGGGTGTGGAGTTTGGTGAGTTCATTATAGACTTTGGATACTAGCCCTTTATTTGATGACATTTACAGCTATCTTTTCCCATTCCGTCAGTTGCCTATTAGTTTTATGGATTGTTTCCTTTGCTTTGCAGAAGCTTTTAATCTTGATGAGGTCCCAATGGTTCATTTTTGCTCTAGATTCCCTTGCCTTTGGGGATGCATCAAGTAAGAAATTGCTGCAGTGGAGGTCTAGGAGGTAGTTTCCTGCTTTCTCCTCTAGGTTTTTGATGGTTTCCTACCTCACATTCAGGTCCTTTATCCATTTTGAGTTTATTTTTGGGTATTTTGTGACAAATTGATCTAGTTTCATTTTTCTGCATGTTGCTCTCCTGTTCTCCCAGCACCATCTGTTAAAGAGGCTGTCTTTTTTCCATTGGATACTCTTTCCTGCTTTGTCAAAGATTAGTTGGCTGTACATTTGTGGGTCCAATTCTGAGTTCTCTGTTCAATTCCATTGGTCTATGTGTCTATTTTTGTGCCAATATCATACTGTCTTGATGATGACAGCTTTGTAGTAGAGGCTAGAGTCTGGGATGGTGAAGCCCCCCGTTTTGGTTTTCTTCTTCAATATTACTTTGGGTATTCGGGGTCTTTTGTGGTTCCATACAAATTTTAGGATAGTTTGTTCTAGCTTTGAGAAGAATGCTGATGCAGTTTTGATTGGGATTGCGATGAATGTGTTTATTGCTTTGGGTAGTAATGCCATTTTAACAATATTTATTCTCCCGACCCATGAGCATGGAATATTTTTCCATTTCTTTGAGTCTTCTTCAATTTCCTTCATAAGTTTTCTAAAGTGTTCATCATACAGATCTCTTATATCCTTGGTTAGGTTTATTAGGTATTTTATGTTTTTTTGTGCAATTGTGAATGGGATCAGTTTCTTGATTTATCTTTCTGTTGCTTTATTATTGGTGTATAAAAATGCAACCAATATCTGTACATTGATTTTGTACCCTACAACTTGGCTGAATTCATGGATCAGTTCTAGTAGGCTTCTGGTGGAGTCTGTTGGGTTTTCTATGTAGACTATCATTTCATCTGCGAAAAGTGAGAGTTTGACTTCTTCTTTGACAATTCTGATGCCTTTTATTTCTTTTTGTTGTCTGATGGCTGATGCTAGGACTTCCAGCACTATGTTAAACAACAGTGGTGAGAGTGGACATCCCTGTCGTGTTCCTGATCTCAGGGGGAAGTCGCTCAGTTTTTCCCCGTTGAGGATGAATTTAACTGAGGGCTTCTCATAGATGGCTTTTATGATGTTTAAGTATGTTCCTTCCATCCCGACTTTCTCGAGGGTCTTTATTAAGAAGGGATGCTGTACTTTGTCAAATGCTTTTTCTGCATCTATTGACAGAATCATATGGTTTTTATCTTTTCTTTTGTTGTTGTGATGTATCACATTGACTGATTTGCGAATATTGAACCAGCCCTGTAACCCAGGAATGAATCCCACATGATCTTGGTGGATGATTCTTTTTATGTGCTTTTGAACTCAATTTGCAAGTATCTTGTTCAGGATTTTTGCATCCGTGTTCATCAAGGATATTGGTCTGTAGTTCTCCTTTTGTGCTGGGTCTCTGTCTGGCTAGGGAATCAATGTGATGCTAGCTTCATAAGATGAGTCCAGAAGTTTTCCTTCCATTTCTCGTTTTTGGAATAGTTTGAGAAGAATGGGTATTAATTCTATTTTAAATGTCTGGTACAATTCCCCAGGGAAGCCATCTGGCCCAGAGTTCTTAACTGTTTGGAGATTTTTGTTAACTGATTCAATTTCTTCACAATTTATGGCTCTGTTCAGATTTCTATCTCTTCCCGTGTGAATTTTGGTAGTGAGTGTGTGTTTAGGAGTTTGTCCATTTCTTCTAAGTTGTCCAATTGGTTGGCATATAATTTTTCATAGTATACCCTGATAATTGCTTTTATTTCTGAGAGGTTGGTTGTAATAAGTCCATTTTCGTTCATGGTTTTGTCTATTTGGGTGATCTCTCTTTTCTTTTTAGAAGCCTGGCTAGAGGTTTGTCAATTTTGTTTATTTTTTCAAAAAACCAACTCTTGGTTTCACTGTTTTTTTCAACTGTGTTTTGGGATTCTATGTTGTTTATTTCTGCCCTGATTTTAATTATTTCTCTTCTCCTACTGGGTTTGGGGTGCTCTTGTTGCTCTCCCTCCCGATCCTTTAGGTGCTTTGTTAGATTTTGCACTTGCGCTTTTTCTAATCTCTTGAAATAGGCCTGAAGTGCAGTGTACTTTCCTCTTAGGACTGCCTTTGCCGCATCCCATAGAGTTTGGATTGTTGTATTTTCATTTTCATTTGTTTCCATCTATTTTTTAATTTCTTCTCAAATTGTCTGATTGGCCCATTCATTCTTTAGTAGGGTATTCTTTAACTCCCATGTTTTTGGAGGTTTTCCACACTTCTTCCTGTGATTGATTTCAAGTTTAATGGATTTGTAATCTGAACGTGTGCATGGTATGATCCCAATTCTTTTATATTTATTGAGGGCTGCTTTATGTCTCAGTATGTGATCTATCTTGGACAATGTGCCTTGCGCACTTGAGAAGAAAGTGAATTCCATAGCCTCAGGATGAAGAGTTCTAAATGTATCTGTCAAATCCAAAATGTATCTGTCAAATCCATCTAGTCCAGTGTGTCATTCAAGTCCATTGTGTCTTTAGTGATTTTCTGTCTAGTTGATCTATCCATTGCTGTAAGTGAAGTATTAAGTCCCCTGCTATTAGCACTTTCTTATCCATAAGAGTGTTTCTGTTTGTGTTTAATTGTTTTATGATTTAGGTGCTCCCATATTTGGTGCATAGACCATTATAACTGTTAGCTCTTCCTGATGGATAGACCCTGTTAATGTCTTTACTTCAAAGTCCCGTTTGTCTGATGTAAGTATAGCTACTCCATCTTTCTTTTGATTTCCAGTAGCATGATAGATATTTTTCCATCCCATACTTTCAATCTGAAGGTGTCCTCCAGTCTAAAATGAGTTTCTTGTAGAGAGCAAATAGATGGATTTTGTTTTTTTAACCCATTCTGCTACCTAATGTCTTTTGATTGGGGCACTTAGTCCATTTACTTTCAGTGTTATTATTGAAAAATATGGGTTTAGTGTCATCGTCCTTTGTGGGATTTATACTTGTTGTGGTGTCTCTGGTATCTTGCATTCCTTGCAACATTTCCCTCAGAGAGACCCCCTCAGGATTTCTTATAGGACTGGTTTAGTGCTGACGAGTTCTTTCAATTTTTCTTTATTTGGAAAGACATTTATCTCTCCTTCTATCCTGAATGACAGGCTTGCTGGATAGAGGATTCTTGGCTGCATATTTTTTCTGTTCATCACATTGAAGATTTCTTGCCATTCCTTTCTTGCCTGCCAAGTTTCAGTAGATAGGTCTGTCACCACTCTGATAGGTTTCCCTTTGTATGTTAGGGCCCTTTTATCTCTAATTGCTTTCAGAATTTCTCTTTCTCCTTATATTTTGCCAGTTTCACTATGATATGTCATGCAGAAGATCGATTGATGTTACGTCTGAGGGGAGTTCTCTGTGCTTCTTGGATTTCAACGTGTTTCCTTCCCCAGATTTGGTAGTTCTCTGCTATAATTTGTTCAAGGACTCCTTCAGCGCCTTTTCCTCTCTCTTCCTCTTCTGGAATTCCTATGATATGGATAGTATTCCATTTGATAGTATCACCGAGCTCTCGAACTCTCCTTTCGTGTTCCTGGATCAGTTTATCTTTTTCTCAGCTTCTTCTTTTTCTATAGTTGTGTCTTCCAAATCACTTATTTTCCTTTCTGCCCCTTCAGTCCATGCATTGGACACCTCCATTTTGTTTTGCATCTCATTTATAGCATTTTTTAATTCATCACAACTCTTTTTAAGCTCCGTAGTCTTTGTAGCAATTGTTTCTCTGATGTCTTCCATGCGTTTTTCAAGCCCAGCGATTAATTTTATGGCTATTGTTCTAAATTCTTGTTCAGTTATGCTGCTTATATCTGTTTTGAACTGTTCTTTAGCTGTCAATTCCTCCTGGAATTTTGTTGGAGTAGAGTTCTTCCATTTCATCATTTTGGTTAGCTTTTATGTCTTGTTAGTTTTAAAAGCTTATTATGCACTCTTCACTTGTGAGTGCTGCTGTACCAAAGAAAGCTCTTTGACTGTCCAGGGCCTGTCCGTTCAGAAAGTTTTCTTTTAATGGTGTCTCTTGGTCTCTCCTGTTGAGACCTTGGTTATTTTTTTTTTAAACTTTTTAATGTTTTATTTATTTCTAGGAGAGAGAGAGAGACAGCATGAGCAGGGGAGGGTCAGAGAGAGAGGGAGTCACAGACTGAAACAGGCTCCAGGCTCTGAGCTGGCAGTCAGCACAAGGCCCGATGCGGGGCTTGAACCCACGAACTGCGAGATCATGACCTAAGTGAAAGTCGGACACTTAACCGACTAAGCCACCCAGGCACCCCGGTTATTTTTCATACTCATGGTGGTATGTGGGACTCTCCATCATGTGTACTTTGGCTTGTTTCTTGTGGTAGCTGCTATCAGGTTTACTCAGTGGACTCTGTCTCCTTTTCCTCCCAAACTCCTGGATTCTGTAAGGGTTCCTCTGACTTCAGTCCTTCTCTGTCTGAGATTTGGGGTGAGTGAAATGTATGGAGCACCCTACTTCTCAGCCATCTTGTCTCCATCCATTGATTTAGACAGACAAATTCATGGAGTCTTATGGTGGGAAATCCCCTTATAATTTTTCTTTTCTAACAGTCTTGGGCAAGTTGTCTTTAAGCCAGCCAAACATTTCTAATGCTGAGAAACTTATTATATACTAAAGTTAGTATTTGGGGTGCCTGTGTGGCTTAGTCGGTTGAGCATATGACTCTTGGGTCCAAGTTCTGCTCTTGGGTCCAAGTTCCACATCTGGGTCTGTGCTGACAGCTCAGAACCTGGAGCCTGCTTTGGATTCTGTGTCTCTGTCTTTCTTGGCCCTCCCCCGCTGGCACTCTGTCTGTCTGTCTCTCTCTCGAAATAAATAAGCATTAAAAAAAATTTAAAGTTAGTATAGACTGCTGGTTAAGTGCAAAGACTCTGACGTAAGATTTTTTTCTTGCTTGAATGCCAGTTCTATCATTTACTGCACTTCATAAAATTATGAAATTTTATGTGTTAATAAATCAAAATTTGGAATAGGGGGTCACATAACAAATGTCATAAATAAAATAGTAATATAAATATTACTATTATATCACAGGGACACTCATTTTATTTCTAAACTGATATGCTTTTATTTTTATTTTTATTTTTTTACAAATAGTTTATTGTCAACTTGGTTTCCATATAACACCCAGTGCTCATCCCAACAAGTGTCCTCATCCATGCACATTTCCCCCCTCGCCCCCCACACCCATCAGTCCTCAGTTTGTTCTCAGTATTCAAGAGTCTTTCATGGTTTGCCTCTCTCCCTCTCCCCTAAATATTTAATTTAGGATATGGGATGGCAAACTTATCTTATAAAAGGCCAAGAAGCAAATACTTTCAGCTTTGCAAGCCATAGGGTTTCTGTTGCAACTACTCACATTGCCGTAAAAGCACAAAAGCAGTCTCTTGACAGTACATAAATGGGTGTTGCTGTGTTTGGATAAAACTTTATTTACAAAACATGTGATGGGTCAGATCTGGCTCACAGACCAGTTTGGCAATCTCTTATTTAAAAGATTTTAATTCTTTTATAAAAATCCTATTCAGACAAGAAGCATACCTTAAAGCCATGATGATGATAATATTCTTTATAGAAGCAAACCATGAACTCCATACTTCCTTGAGAATTTGTCTGGGCCACCCACGTGATCATGACTGCCTACACAGTGGTAGAATGATGGCATTTAGGATATCACTATTAATTAGAGTGAAAATTGGGAAAGGAATATCAAGTTTGAGTTTATAACTAAAATATTAGTCTATCAAAAGAATATGTTGAGCAAATTTTCAGCTAGCTTTTAAATGAAGACATGACACCTGCTGTATTTTATTATCATTTTGAATAGCAAAAACCATACATATTTATATGGTGTTTGAAAACCTTGTGTGACAGTGTATTAGAAGATCTCATTAGTATAGGTTCATAGCACTTTAATTAAGATAATAACATTTTATATAAATAGAGCCTTAAAACAGAGCATACAATAATTGGAAACTTAAAAATGTAAAATATTTAGACAAATTTTTAAAGTTCAATAGTAAACATATGTGCTATTTCAAAACTATGCATAAAGCAACAGAAAAAAATAGTTAATATTTTAAATATTTTCTAATAAAAATAAGTAGTCAAATTCATTTTTAAACTGAAAATTAGAAATAGCACAAACCATCAAAATTTAACAACTTTGTAAAATATGGATAAGAATAGTTTTCTGTTAAAATTTTAGTTTTAATATGTACATGTTAAACGTACTTTTAATAGCTGATATTATAAGTTTAAATAAGGTTTCAAGGTCTCTGTATCCATGGAAAAACTTAAATCTAAAAGATGGTAAGATACATTGCAATTATACTCATTTTCTGTAAATGTAAATAAAGGTGTATCAAATGCAGATTAATAGAATTGGCAGGGATATTAAAATATATTGTACTTTTCTTTCTTTGTAAAATGTACCAGATTTTTTATAAGGCTATCCAGGCACTTATCTGTAAGAATAAGTAGATGGATAGGGATATAGCAAGAAGAGATTAGAATTTGTAAAAGAAGAAATGCGGAAAGAAAGACATATATTAGTAATATTTAATAATCAGATTCTGACATTCACAACAAGGATCATGTAATTGGACAATAACCTTTCAAGCTAGATAATGTCCTAAGGGGAGTTTTCTCAAATTTCTTTTACCCTCATTTGTACTTTGATTGTCACCTAGTTTGGAGTATTAAGCACCCAGCGGTCAGTAACATAGGGGAACGCTCTAGTATACACTTAGAATTTAGCTAAGGCATGGAAAAGTGGGGACAACATTAGGCATTCAAAGTTCAATTCTCTCTGCCTGTGGGGAGTGACAATAAGGATAAAGAGAAATAGGAGACTGGAACAACCAGGTCGATACTCAGTTTCCACCTTTTTGACTCTGAGTAGAGAAAAGTATATTAAATGAAATGAGGAGAGGAGTGAGGGCCAAAAGTGGTCCTGGCTTCTCTTTGGAAGTCTGGAGAGAATGCAAATTTCAAGCTTCTTTGTGTTAATCTGAGATGCAGTTCCAGAAGTAGGTGGAGGTAGGGTTCCAGAGTTTGCTCCTCTGAGGCTGATTAAATGTCTGTAAGTGACACTGAGAACTGGGCTATGAGCTATTAGGACTGCTGTGGGGCCATGTGTGCAGAATGAGGCAACCTTGCAGCAGAAGCTGAGTGGATGGACCTCTGGGCTAGTGGACTGGATAAAATAAATAGTTGCAAAGTTAGATCTCTGGAACGAAAGATTTCAGTTCTGAAAGGGAATATCACCATAGCATTTCCTGGATTAAAAAAAAAAAAGTTCACTTTTTTTTTTTTTTTAATTTCAGCATCAGAAAGTGGAAGGAAAGTTAATGATGAATGGACATGTGACATTAGGCAGACAGGCTGATGCAGGCAGTGGATGACCAAAGTCCAGGATAAAGTCTCTCTTATTTATCCTTAGTGATACACAGCCACACCTCTGTCAGTCCATACTCCCGGAGGCCATTTAGGGAGGAAACAGACATTAGACTACATGATAGACCAAATATTCTTCTATTTAAAAAAGACTGAGCAGTACTTGCAGGTATTCCTACAGTTATCACATTGGCTTAACTTTAAACTAAATTGGACATTCAAATATGTTTCCCCACCTTAGCAATAAGTAATGCTTAGATGGAACCACCGGGTTAATTATAGACTAAATAAAGAAATTCTGTACCATTCTGAAGTCTAGTGAAGTTATAATTTTGTAACCTGCTTTCAAGGTCACAGTTGCAATTCATAAACGTCTTCTTAATAGACTCAAATAAATACGGCAATAATGTTTTATGATTTAAATAGTATAACATACAATTTTTAAAATTATGGTAACTGAAGATGAAGACAGAACATGAAACGTATTTAATAAATACATAAATAAGACACATTAACATATTGGTTAAAAATTTTCTCTGCCAATCATTAACTTAGTTGATGTTAAGTAATTATGTACAATGCCTATGAAGTATATCTTGTGTGTCATAGACTTAAAAAAGATATAATAAAAAGTTGTCACTCTAGAAGGATTTCTTATTCAAGAAGTTAGAGTTTGAGTACTTATAAATTAGATATTATCACTTAAAATTTCAGCAGATAAAATATTGTCCAAATGTAGAAGCTCAGGGAGAAAAATAACCATTGTTTTACCTTAGAAAATTTCTAGGCTGTTTTTAAGTACCCATAGGGGAAAATAATTGAGGTCGACATTTGATTCATTGAATAAATGTGGAAATATATGACTCTCTTTGGTATCCCTACGTTTATCAGTGAATTAAAAGGAGTATTTATTAAGAAATCTTAAACAATGGTCATATCTTTACAAATCAAAAAGGAAACCCTTTCCCATACTTTTTCTTCTGTTATAATTATTTAAGAGAAGTTTTCAGAAAAAAATATAATTTGGGGCAAAATAAGGCATTTGGCATGTGGTGTGGTATATTTTGCAGTACACGGCATTAAGTTTTCACACTACAAGGGAACACTGAAAGCGTTTCTATAGGGAGTATTCTGAGAAAATGATATATTTCAAGCATCAGGGAAAGAAATGAAATGCCATTAAAATTCTCGAATGGTTGGGCACTTACAACACAGGAAGGTTAACAACACAGCCAGAAAGGGTTATATGCCTTGAAAATATTATTTGTAAATTTGATCAATAGTTCATGAAGACTAACATTACCAACAAGCCTTACTAATGTTATCTCATGAAAAATTCATTTAAAGGCTAGAAAAGCAATGAATTTCCTAGATTTGATCTTGCCTTATAGTAGAAACATAGTCTTTCAAAATGTATTTTATTTCCAAGTTTTACCAAATATAGATAGTATTTGATATAGTATATAGCTATGTGCTATATTAGAATATTTTGCTATCATATTTTTTAGGGTTATAGGTCTGTATGTAATATTTCTAATTTTATGTGAATTTTTCAAAAGTTATATTTGAGACAATATAACATAGTTTAAGTCTTTCTGAAATTATACAGTCAACTTTAACATGCCCTTAAACAGAATTAATCTAAGAGAGAAAGAGTAAAGATAGTGAGTTTGTAGTCAGATCAGAAAAGGATAGTTTCTTTAATTTTTTTTAATGTTTATTCATTTTTGAGAGAGAGAGACATAGTGTGAGCAGAGGTGGATCAGAGAGAGAAGGAGACAGAATCCGAAGCAGACTCCAGGCTCTGAGCTGTCAGCACAGAGTCTGATATGGGGCTCGAACTCACAAAATGTGAGATCATGACCTGAGCTGAAGTCAGACACTTAACTGACTGAGCCACCCAGGTGCCCCAGAGAAGAGGAGTTTTAGAAAAAATTGTGAAATATCAAATAGGTTTGAGTCCACTAGACACTCAAAATCACAGAATGATCTCAATGTTTCTTAGTCATTTAGCACCAGTGTTAACATTCTATAACATTTGGTCATCACCATTTTCCCATTTCCCATATTAATATTTCAAAATAGATTTTCAATTAAAGGTACTTCAGTAAGCCAGTACCATTTAAAAAACTTTTATTTACTAATCAGAAAATCTTGTTTTTACTTACTTAATATTTTTAGAATTTTTTAATTATTTAATGTAAACAATCATATTCTTTATGAATAAAGACAGTATTACTTCTTTACAATTTTTATGACATTTTTCTGTTTTTTGACCTCAAATATAAGGTTGAATAGAGGTGATAAAAGGCAACAATTTTGCTGGTAAAACAATATTGCATTCCTTGAATAAATCAAATTTTGTTAGAATGTATAACTCATACTTTTAAAAATTGATGGATTTAGTTTGCTTTTAAAAGTTCAATTTTGATTTCAGGTAGGATGTTCATAAAAACAATTTGCCTATAAATTTTATTAGTAATATCACTTTGCTTGGAGATCACTCCAGTGCTGGCTTTATAAAATTAGCTGAAAAAGTTCACTTTATTTCTAGACTATGAAAGACTTTGGTTATTTCTTTTTTAAATGTAAGGATTAACTGGTGAAGCCATCTAGGCATGGAGTTTAGTTTGTGTGAAGAGATTGAATTAATCAGTTTCTTTAATAGATAAAGCACTGTTTAGATTATTCAAAATTTCTTTGGTTTTGGTAATTTATGTATTTTTCTTTGCTTTTTAAAAATTTCATTCAGTCTTGGCAGATACTGATTCATAATATTCTGTCATTATTTTTACTGCTTGGTATATTTTATATCACATGTTTTCTTGGTCCTTCTTACTAGTGGCTTTATAATTTTATTTTTTCATAGAATTTGGCATTGTTTGTATTGGATATTATTTTCTGGTCTTATTCTTTTTTTAAACATATGTTTTGAAGGTATAAATGTACTTAAAAACTTTTTTAATGTTTTAGTTGAGAGTGCGGGAGCAAGAGAGCAGAAGTCAGGGAGGGATAGATAGAGAGGGAGACACAGAATGCAAAGCAGTCTCCAGGGTCTGAGTGGTCAGCATATAACCTGATGTGAGACTCAACTTACTAACCTTGAGATCATGACCTGAGCTGAAGTCGATGGTCAACTGACTGAGCCACCCAGATGACCCAACAAATGTCCTTTTAATCAGATTCAACTACTCCCACAAATTTTGATTATGCTGATAATAAAAAAATTCTGATTGTTTTTTTTTTTTTTTGATGCATGGTTAAAACTGTACTGCTTATTTTTCTAATATTTGGAGATTTTTGAGCTATCTTACTATTTTCTTGCTTAATTTCAGAATGCAATGCATAATTTTGAACTTTGTGAATAATTGCTATTTGAAAGTACAGATTGCCAATGCCAATGTAATGTTCCAAGATTACTACAAAACAATTTGCATTCTTAAATTTGTTTTTATTTATTTTGAGAGAGACAAAAATAGTGTGAGAAGAGGAAAGGTAATGAGAGGGAGAGAGAGAATCCCAAGCAGGCACTCTTTTATCAGCACAGAACCTGATAAGGGGCTAAAACTCACAAACTGTGAGATCATGACATGAGCCAAAACCAAGAGTCTGGCACATAACCAACTGAGCCACCCAGGCACCCCTGCATTCTGAATTCTTGAGTGCAGCATTTCATATGTCAGCTAAGTCAAATTGGTTAAACTTTTTCAAGTATTTTACATTAACATATATTGTTTGGTCAGTTACTAAAAAAAGATGTTAACCCTCACTTTATACTTTCAATATCTGTTGTCTTAATTCTTAGTTTATATACTTAAAAATTATATTAGGTGTTTATAAAACTAGAATTTTTGTATCTTTCCAGTAGATTGGCTCCTATACTATTAATAAAAAATTCCCTGGGTGCCTTGGTCAGTTAAGCATCCAACTTCTTCAGCTCAGGTCATGATCTCACAGTTTCTGGGTTCGAGCCCCGCATCAGGCTCTGTTCTGACAGTTCAGAGCCTGAAGCCTGGTTTGATTTTGTTTCTCCTTCTCTCTCTCTCTCTCTCTGCCCTTCCTCCACTCACACTCTGCCTTTCTTTCTCTCAAAAATAAACATTAAAAAAAGATTCCTCTTTATTCCTAGTAATAATTGTTGATTCAATGTCAACTCACATTTTTTTAAAAATGATTTTATTTCTGAGAGAGAGAGAGACAGCAAGAGCAGGGGAGGGTCAGAGAGAGAGGGAGATACAGAATCTGAAGCAGGCTCCAAGCTCTGAGCTGTCAGCACAGAGCCCCATGTGGGGCTCAAACCCACAAACCGTGAGATCACGACCTGAACCAAAGTCAGATGCTTAACCCACTGAGCCACCCAGGCACCCCTGTCAACTCACTTGTTAAAAATCTTTTAATGTTTAATTATTTTGAGAGAGAGAAAGAGAGACATGGAACATGAGAGGAGCCAAGAGAGAAGGAGACATGGAATCTGAAGCAGGCTCCACAGAGCCTGTCGCGGGGCCTGAACCCACGAAGTGTGAGATCATGACCTGAGCCTAAGTCAGACGCTTTACCAACTGAGCCACTCACATGCCCCAATGTCAACTCACTTTTTTTTGGTCATATATATTTTTTCCCTTAGGCTTGTGGTTTGCCGTCTTGTATTCTTAATTGGGGATGTCTCTTAAAGAATAAAACTGAATATTGGTTTTAAATACAGTATGAAAATGTTTCTTTTAATTGGTATTTTTAGTCCATTTAGAGTTATTTGGATTTAAAAATAAAACCTTACTATTTGTTATTTACTGGTACCACTTGTTCTAAACTCCTTTTTCTTTCCTTCCTTGACATTTTGGAGATTATTTGGGAATTTGTTAGTCTTCCTCTTTATTACCTTGTAATGTGTAATTATATGACTACTATTTTGAGAGTACTTTGGATATTACATTATGCCTTAGCTATTTTTAACTATTATATGCAGTAGTATATTAAGCATGTTTTAGGTTATGTGGGAACATTAGACCCTTGCTCTGCAAAGTATGGTCCACAGACTAATAGTACTGGCATCACCTGGGTGCTTGTTTATACATGCAAAATTCTCAGACACCCACCCTTGATCTACTGAATCAGAGAAGTTTTGCAAGAATCTCAGATATAACTTATGCACTTTAAATTCAAGGGGCACTGCCTTGGAACACATTTAACTCAAACTACCCTTCTTCTGCCCTTTTCTGTCACTGTGGCTATGTAATTTATTTCTAAAATACTTTAAAAGCCCACAAGTCATTATTATTATTTTTTACCTACATATTAGATTGTATCACATATTTATTCTTTTTTCTCTCTTGTTTTCTATCCCTCCCTTCTTTATAGTCTGGAATAACTTTCTATGTACTACAACTCCTTCAGTATTTTCACTAGTGTGGGTCAGCTGGTGTTTCACTTGAAAAGACAGAGTCACTAGGTATAAAATTCTAGTTAATACTGCCCAAGTACCAGGCACAATGGTTATGCCATTATAGATACTCTATATATTTGGTGAATTGTTTATATTTAACAATACAATTACTTAATTGATTTTAACATACAACAAAGCAGTAGAATTTTTTTTAGAAAAAAATTTTTGCTGAACATAAAGCAATAAATACTCTTCTTCTTTCTGATTATGGAAGTAATCTTTATAAAACCTCATATTGATTACAAGAGTCTAAAGGTCTGTATGAGGGTCACAAAAGTTAAAATATTTAACCACTTCTAAGTATTACAAAATCAAATGAATATGTAAAAGTATCCTATTCAGAAATATTTCAGTTACGGCTGAAATACTACAATACAATGTACTTAATTTTGTGATGGACTTACATTTAATTACAGTTGATCATGAATAGCTCTCAGCAAAGCAAGACTGAAGCGTGTACAAGGAATTGCAGTTTCTCATCACATTATACACCTTAGTTGGAAAAAAGTGATTGAACCCTATAGCTATAGAAGCATTGTTGAATAAGAAAGCACTTACTTAAATATTCAATTATTGCTGTGAATCTTACTGCAAATTAGAAAAATACATCTAGTTTTGACAATATCTAGTTTTTTAGTTTTAACCATGTGTCATCAATAACATTTTGGTAACTTTTCTGTTTACCGTAACAACTCTCAGTGTTCAGCAAACAAAAAAATCTTAACATATGTTTTTGCTAAGTTATGACTTTTCTAATAGATTTCTTTTTATATCCTCTATAATAGGAAGAGAAACTAGCAAATTAGTACTTCTCCCTGAAGCTAAGTTTTATTGTTGTTTTTAGTCTAAAGTGCCCACAATTTAGCATTTTATTTATTTTTAACAAACACATATTGAACATCTATGTTATAGGTTGTAAGAATTTTGGAAAATTATTTAATAAAGCTTAATTAACTGCCACCAATTTAGATTCTAATCTGCTTTGAGAAACAGCTAAAGAAACATATTCTTTATGTCATTCTAATGTTTGACTACTCTTATGAAAAGGAAATTCTTATCTACCTAAATTTTACATCATGTAATTTAATAACCTCTGGCATGAAAAATTTTAGAAGTTAGTAAGAATACCAATGACTGAATAAACCAACTCATTTATTTTCACATACATTTTTGCAATTTTATCTGATGAATAAAGGAGTTTTCTTCAGAGCCATGTGGATCATTGCATTAGTAATAGTTTTAAAATTCTTCCTAGTCAAAAATCACCTACCATACCACTGGTATCTGCCATCTCAATGGAGCTAATGAGGATTTGGTTTGCTTCTGTTTATGACATCTATTGGGTGACAACTTTTTTGATATGTAATTGACATATAATATTGTATAAATTTATAGTGTACAACATGTGGATATACTCCATTTTCATATTTCAGTATGATTACCACCAAATTTTCTATGTATGACATCTTTTGGGTGACACAAGATCTGGCTTTTTTTTTTTTCCATCAAGCTACTATGTAGTACCAATATGTAGAAGATTAACTTTTTTGGAATTATGTAATCACAGGACAAGGAAGAATAACTGCAAGGGTATTCAAATTGAAAAAAAAGAGCAATGAGTAAAAGTATGAGTAAATATTATCCTTTGGTTTTTCTCTTATTTTGTGATAGTGTTTTACATGTTTTCAATGTTTATTCTCCAATCAGCATTACAAAATTGTAAGCCCTCCTCAACTCTTTCCCTGTCAATTTACAAATCTCTTAATTTGATTGTATATTAAATAGTGTTGATGAGAACTTAAAAAGAGTCGTGGACTGATGTCTCCTTTTTCCTAATTATTGGTTTTATCAATATTTTTTAATATCAACTTCCATTTTTAAACAATTTTTGTACCACCTATGTGCCAAAGACCTAATATGCATTTCTTATCAAAAACAAAAAACACCCGGATGTGAGGGGAAGATGGCGGAGAAGCAAGGAGCTCCGTACTTGCACTCGCGCCCATACATCACACAGAAAAGATCTGAAGCCATTTGAAACCTTACAAAACCTGAGAGACTGGGAGAAAAAGGACGCAGAATCCACTGAGAAAACCTTCTAACATGAGTGCGAACCGGGGAAGATAAAATCGGGCCAGAATCGGAGACTCCAGGGTGGGAGGCGATCCCCCTCTACCCTCTACGGGGAGTGAGAGGAGAAAAGGAGAGAGTGCGAAACAGAAAAACCTCCGCTCGGTGCATAGAAAGACCGTACTTGCCAAATATCTGCACACCAGGTCCCCTCGCGCCAACTGGTCCTGGGGGTGGGGGGGAATCTGAGCACACAAACTGCTTCTTTGTGCCGCTCCTGGAGGTTGGATTTCAGAGTGACAGCGCGCCTGCCGCCATTGTAGCTCCAGGGCGGCTGGGGCCCCTGAAAGTGCCACGCAGACACCGGGCGTCCGCGCTCCTGGCTGGCTGGAACTCGAGAGGGAAGGCAAAGAGCTAAAAACTGGGAAATTTGCCTGTGAGTTCGTGTTTCGGGTGACGAGCCATAGAGGGACCCGGTTTTCCTCACTCCAGCAGGCTCGGGCTATGCGGACCCGGCAGGCAAGCCCCCGTGCATGCTCCCCAGCCCAACCCAGAGAAGGAAGCATGGATTCGGACTCCACCCCCAGAGCTCAGCAGGGGTCCTGGAATGGCCCAACGGGTTTGCCTGGGAAGGTGTGTCTAAGGCAACTTCAGCAGGGCGCGGGGACTGGGATTTGGAGATTGGAACTGGCCTGGGTTGAAGAGTGCAACCAATTTCGGCTGCGTCCCCGGAACGAGGAGTTGACACGCCCAAAAAAGCGAGCTGCAGTGCGGGGTTCAAGAAGGGACTGGAGCACCCTCACTCTCCTCCCCACAACCGCCAAGGCCGAACCCCGGCCTGAGGCATCGGATCATGCCACGCCCATCCCTGCCTGAGAGGGCTACCTCAAGAAACAAGCTAGAGTACACAAGGTGAAGAGTCCCAAATATCACTACGAATAGGAAAATAAAATAACTAAGGTCCCAACAAGAGAGACCGAGGGATACCATTCAAAAAACAATCTCTGAAAGGATAGGCCCTGGAAAGTCAAAGAGTCTTCTTGGATATAGCAGCACTCATAGAAACAGAGAGCATAACAGGTCTTTAAAACCAACAAGAGCCGGAAAGCTAACTAAAATGATGAAACGAAAGAGCTCTCCTCCAAAGAAACTCCAAGAAGAAATGACAGCTAATGAACTGCTCAAAACAGATATCAGCAGCATAACGGAACAAGATTTTAGAATAATAATGGTAAAATTAAGAGCAGGGCTTGAAAAAAACATAGGGGACATCAAAGAAACTATGGCTACAGACAGAATGGAAAATAAAAATAGGCATGAAGAATTAAAAAACGCGATAAATGAGATACATAATAAATTAGAGGCCTCCAATGCACGGCTTGAAGAGGCAGAAAGGAGAATAAGTGACTTAGAAGACACCATGATAGAAAACAAGAAGCTGACAAAAAAAGAGACAAACTGATCCAGGAACAGGAAAGAAGAATTCGAGAGCTCAGCGATAGAGTCAAACGCAACAATATCCGTATGATAGGAATCCCAGAAGAGGAAGAGAGAGGGAAAGGTGCTGAAGGAGTCCTGGAACAAATTATGTAGAGAACTTCCCCGACCTGGGGAAGGAAGTAAATGTGGAAATACAAGAGGCTCAGAGGACTCCCCTCAGACGTAACTTGAATCGATCTTCTGCACAACATATCATCGTAAAAATGGCAAAATACAAGGACAAAGAGAAAATTTTGAAAGCAGCTAGGGAGAAAAGGGCCCTTACATACAAAGGGAAACCTATCAGAGTGCTGACAGACCTATCTACTGAAACGTGGCAGGCCAGAAAGGAATGGCAGGAGATCTTCAGTGTGATGAACAGTAAAAATATGCAGCCAAGAATCCTCTATCCAGAAAGCCTCATTCAAAATAGAAGGAGAGATAAAAACCTTTCCAAGTAAACAGAAATTGAAAGAATTTGTCACCACGAAGCCAGCCCTACAAGAAATCCTGAGGGGGGGTGCTCTGAAGGAAAGGTTGCAAGGAAAAAAGATTCAAGAGACACCACCACAAACATGAACCCTACAGAAGATACAAAGACTCTAAACCCACATATTTCAATAATAACACTGAATGTAAATGGGCTGAATGCTCCAATCCAAAGACATAGGGTAGCAGAATGGATTAAAAACAAAATCCATCTATATGCTGTCTACAAGAAACTCATTTTAGACGGAAGATACCTTCAGATTAAAAGTAAGGGGATGGAGAAATATATATCATGCTACAGGAAATCAAAAGAAAGCCGGAGTAGCCATACTTATATCAGACAAACTGGACTTTAAATTAAAGACAATCATAAGAGATGAAGAAGGGCACTACATAATAATTACAGGGTCCATCCATCAGGAAGAACTAACAATCATAAATGTCTACGCACCTAATATGGGAGCACCTAAATATTTACAACAATTAATCACAAACAGAAACAAGCTTATAGATAAGAATGTGCTAATAGCAGGGGACTTTAATACTCCGCTTACAGCAATGGATAGGTCAACCAGACAGAAAATCACTAAAGAAATAATGGACTTGAAAGATACATTGGACCAGATGGACCTGACGGATATATTTAGAACTTTACATCCTGAGGCCAGGGAATTTACTTTCTTCTCAAGTGTGCATGGCACATTCTCCAAGATAGATCACATACTGGGACATAAAGCAGCCCTCAATAAATATAAAAGAATAGAGATCATACCATGCACACTGTCAGATCACAATGCTTTGAAACTTGAAATCAATTACAGGAAGAAGTCTGGAAAACCTCCCAAAACATGGAGGTTAAAGAACACCCTTCTAAAGAATGAATGAGCCAATCAGGCAATTAGAGATGAAATTAAAAAGTATATGGAAACAAATGAAAATGAAAACACAACAATCCAAAATCTATGGGATGCGGCAAAGGCAGTCCTAAGAGGAAAGTACATTGCTCTCCAGGCCTATTTCAAGAGATTAGGAAAAGCGCAAGTCCAAAATCTAACAGCTCACCTAAAGGAACTAGAGGCAGAGCAACAAGAACGCCCTAAACCCAGTAGAAGAAGAGAAATAGTAAAAATTAGAGCAGAAATAAACAACATAGAGACCAAAGAAACAATTGAACACATCAATGAAACCAAGAGTTGGTTTCATTAATTTTATGAATGAAAATGGACTTATTACAACCAACCCCTGAGAAATACAAGCAATTATCAGGGAGTACTATGAAAAATTATATGCCAACAAATTGGACAACTTAGAAGAAATGGACAAATTCCTAAACACACACTCACTACCAAAATTCACACGGGAAGAAATAGAAAACCTGAACAGACCCATAACGAGTGAAGAAATTGAATCAGTGATCAAAAATCTCCCAACAAATAAGAGCCCTGGACCTGATGGCTTCCCTGGGGAATTCTACCAGACATTTAAAACAGAATTAATCCCAATTCTTCTCAAGTTATTCCAAAAAATAGAAAGCGAAGGAAAACTCCCGGACTCATTTTATGAAGCCAGCATCACTCTGATTCCCAAGCCAGACAGAGATCCAGCAAAAAAAGAGAACTACAGGCCAATATCCTTGATGCATACGGATGCAAAAATCCTCAACAAGATCCTTGCAAATCGAATCCAGCAGCACATAAAAAGAATCATCCACCAAGATCAAGTGGGATTCATTCCTGGGTTACAGGGCTGGTTCAACATTCGCAAATCAATCAATGTGCAAATCAATCAATGTGATACATCATATCAATAAAAGAAAAGATAAAAACCATATGATCCTGTCAATAGATGCAGAAAAAGCATTTGACAAAATACAGCATCCCTTCTTAATAAAGACTCTCGAGAAAGTTGGGATAGAAGGAACCTACTTAAACATCATCAAAGCCATCTATGAGAAGCCTTCAGCGAACATCATCCTCAACGGGGAAAAACTCAGAGCTTTCCCCCTGAGATCAGGAACACGACAGGGATGTCCACTCTCACCACTGTTGTTTAAGATAGTGCTGGAAGTCCTAGCATCAGCCATCGGACACCAAAAAGAAATCAAAGGCATCAGAATTGACAAAGAGGAAGTCAAACTTTCACTCTTCACAGATGACATGATACTCTACATCGAAAACCCGACAGACTCCACCAGAAGCCTACTAGAACTGATCCAAGAATTCAGCCAACTTGCAGGGTACAAAATCAACGTACAGAAATCGGTTGCATTTTTATACACCAACAATGAAGCAACAGAAAGAGAAATCAAGAAACTGATCCCATTCACAATTGCACAAAAAGCCATAAAATACTTCGGAATAAACCTAACCAAGGATACAAGAGATCTGTATGAGGAAAACTATGGAAAACTTATGAAGGAAATTGAAGAAGACATAAAGAAATGGAAAAACATTCCATGCTCATGGATAGGAAGAATAAATATAGTTAAGATGTCATTACTACCTAAAGCACTCTACACATTCAATGCAATTTCAATCAAAATTGCACCAGCATACTTCTCAAAACTAGAACAAACTATCCAAAAATTTGTATGGAACCACAAAAGACCCCGAATAGCCAAAGTAATCCTGAAAAATAAAACCAAAACGGGAGGGATCACCATCCCAGACTTTAGCCTCTACTACAAAGCTGTCATCATCAAGACAGTATGGTATTGGCACAAAAACAGACACATAGGCCAATGGAACAGAATTGAGAACTCAGAAGTGGACCCAAAAGTATACAGCCAACTAATCTTTGACAAAGCAGGAAAGAATATCCAATGGAAAAAAGACAGCCTTTTTAACAGATGGTGTTGGGAGAAGTGGACAGCAACATGCAGAAGAATGAAACTAGATCATTTTCTCACACCATGCACAAAAATAAACTCAATATGGATAAAGGACCTGAACGTGAGACAGGAAACTATCAACACCCTAGAGGAGAAAGCAGGAAACAACCTCCTTGACCTCCACTACAGCAACTTCTTACTTGACACATCCCCAAAAGTAAGGGAATCAAGAGCAAAAATAAACTGTTGGGACCTCATGAAGATTAAAAGCTTCTGCACAGCAAAGGAAACAACCCAGAAAATTAATAGGCAAGCAACAGAATGGGAAAAGATAGTTGCAAATGATATATCAGATAAAGGGTTGATATCCAGAATCTACAAGGAACTCACCAAACTACACGCCCGAAACACAAACAACCCAGTGAAGAAATGGGCAGAAGATATGAACAGACACTTCTCCAAAGAGGACATCCAGATGGCCAACAGACACATGAAACGATGCTCAGCATCGCTCCTCATCAGGGAAATACAAATCAAAACCACACTGAGGTACCACCTCACGCCAGTCAGAGTGGCTAAAATGAGCAAACCAGAGAACTCTAGATGCTGGCGAGGATGTGGAGAAACGGGCACCCTCCTACACTGTTGGTGGGAATTTAAACTGGTACAGCCCCTCTGGAAAACAGTGTGGAGGTTCCTCAGGAAACTAACAATAGAACTCCCCTATGACCCAGCAATAGTACTGCTAGGAATTTACCCAAGGGATACAGAAATGCTGATGCATAGGAGCACATGTACCCCGATGTTCATAGCAGCACTCTCCACAATAGCTAAAGCATGGAAAGAGCCTAAGTGTCCATCAACAGATGAATGGATCAAGAAGATGTGGTTTATCTATACCATGGAATACTACATGGCAATGAGAAACAATGAAATCTGGCCATGTGTAGCAACATGGATGGACCTTGAGGGTGTTATGCTGAGCGAAATAAGTCAGGCAGAGAAAGACAAATATCATATGTGTGCACGTATAGGAGGATTAGGAGGAACTTAACAGAGGACCAAGGGGGAGAAGAAGGGCAGAAATGGTGGGGGAAAGGGAGAGAGGCAAACCATGAGAGACTCTTGAATGCTGACAAAAACTGAGGACTGGTGGATGTGGGGGGAGGAGGGGTGGGCATGGAGGAGGGCACTTGTGGGGATGAGCACTGGGTGTTATGTGGAAACTAATTTGACAATAAACTATTTGTAAAAAAACAAAACAAAACAAACAAACCAAAAAAAACCAAAAAACACCCAAAACCAAAACCAACACAAAGATGATATTTTTTCCCTGATTTAAGCAGAAAAATGATCGTTAGAGAAGTGTGTGGTATATCTCTGCTCACTAGGTAGCCTTTCGAGCTTGTCTCTTGACTCTAAAACACTGGAATTTACCTACATTATTTTTCCCACTGTATCATATTATTTTTCAAAATTTTCCAGTTTTATTGAGTGTAACTGAGAAATAATTAACATACATCACTGTGTAAGTTTAAGGTAGACAGCATAATCATTTGATTTATATATATTGTGAAACGATTACCACAATACTTAGGCTAACATCCATCTTATCATATAAATACAAAGGTAAGAAAGAAGAAAGGAAAAAATACTTGTTGTAATGAGAACTCTTAAGACTTACTCTCTTCATAACTTTCCTGTATATCATACAGCAGTGTTAACAGCAGTCACCATGTTGTACATGGTATCACTAGTACTTATTTATCTTAACAAGTGCAAGTTTGTATTCTTTTGGTCACCTTCTTCTAATTCTGCCTCTCTCCATGCACACCCCCTTGCTTCTGGTAACCACAGATTTCATCTCTTTTTCTATGAGTTTGGTTTTTGTTTGTTTAGATTTCACATATAAGTGAGCTCATGCAGTATTTGCCTTTCTTTGATTTATTTCACTTAGCATAATGCCTTCAAGACTCATCCATGTTATTACAAATGGCAGGATTGCCTAATTTTTTAATTGCTGAATAATATTACATTGTCTATATAAATATATAGTTCTTTATCCATTCATCGATTGATGGATACATAGACTGCTATATCTTGGATGTTACAAATAACACTGCTGTGAACATAGGGGTGCAGATATATTTTTGGATTAGTGTTTTTTCTTCTGAATATATTTTCAGTACTGTAATTGTTGGATCACATGGTAATTCTTTTTAATTTTTTAAAGGATCCTTAATACTCTTTTCCATAGTGGCTATATCAATTCACTTTCCTATACCTACCTATAGTGCCCAAGTATTCTTTTTTTTCCTCCGCATCCTCATAAAAATTTGTTATCTCTGTCTTCTTGATGATGAACATGTGAGGAAAACATTTTTTTTTCCATGACATTCCTCAGACAAACACAAAGCATTTTAGATCACACACATTAGTCATTTGAGCATCCCTATCTTATTCTGACCTGTATTGTTAGAACAGGGTTTTGAAGGGAACAATTACTACAGGCCATTCCTATTTCAGTGTTAGTTACCAAAGATTGCCTTCTGGATACTGGCCATTTTATGATGGGAGAGAAATCAACAAACAGTGCACTATCTTTTATTCTAGACCGTTAACATTTCTAACCCTGACAGCAAAGGAGTAACATGGTGGGAAGTATTATTCTCTGTTTCTGTAGAAAACACCACCAATGGAAGGAAATGACCCCTGAAGATTAGCCTCCTTTCTCAGCCAATAGGTAATTGGCAGTTTTCCAACTTTTATGATTTTTGTAAGACAAGTATGCTTTTCTATCTTACTATGTAACAATGAGCATATCTTCAAACCACCAAAAATTAGGATCCCCTGTGTGAACCTAATATAAGAAACTATTTGTTCTTTTGGAGAAAAGTTTAACTGACAAATATCTTAGATTTCTAGCACTGGAACAGATCTCAGAAAGACCTCACTGTAAGGACAAAGTTTTAAATACCAGTTTGTTTCTAATTTCCAAGAATATACCACATTATTTCAAATTTTTTAATTGTAGTAATTTGTTTTTATGGAGGTGTAATTAATATACACTGTTAGTTACAGGTATACAATATAATGATTGAACAGTTTTATGTATTACTCAGTGCTCATCAAGATAAGTGTACTGTTAGCCCCTCTGGAAAACAGTGTGGAAGTTCCTCAAAAACTTAACAACAGAACTCCCCTATGACCCAGCAATAGCACTGCTAGGAATTTACCCCAGGGATACAGAAATGCTGATGCATAGGAGCACATGTACCCCAATGTTCATAGCAGCACTCTCCACAATAGCTAAACCATGGAAAAAGCCTAAGTGTCCATCAACAGACGAATGGATCAAGAAGATGTGGTTTATCTATACGATGGAACACTACATGGCAATGAGAAAGAATGAAATCTGGCCATGTGTAGCAACATGGATGGACCTCGAGAGTGTTATGCTGAGCGAAATAAGTCAGGCAGAGAAGTACAAATACCATATGTTTGCACATATAGGAGGATTGGGAGGAACTTAACGGATTACCATGGGGGAGAAGAAGGGGGTAAATGGTGGGGGAAAGGTAGAGAGGCAAACCATGAGAGACTGTTGAATGCTGAGAACAAACTGAGAACTCATGGGTGTCGGGGGAAGAGGGGAGATGGGCATGGAGGAGGGCACTTGTGGGGATGAGCACTGGGTGTTATATGGAAACCAACTTGACAATAAACTATCTGTAAAAAAAATAATAAATAAATAAATAAAATAAAAAAAAATGTGTACTGTTATCCCCTTTATCTATTTACCCCTCTCCAGAAACCACCCCTCTGGCAACCACCAGTTTGTTCTCTGTATCTAAGAGTCTGTTTCTGTGTTTGCCCCTTTTGTTTCTTAAATTCCAAATGTGAATGAAATATTTTAAGTTTTTTAAATGGAAGCATAGTTGACACAATGCTACATTAGTTTTAGGTATACAACATAGTGATTCAACACCTTTATATCTTAGGCTATGCTTAACCACAATACAGCTAACATCTGTCTCTATATAACACTATTACAATACATGTCAGCACGGAGCCCGACATGGGGCTTGAACACACAAACCGTGACATCATAACCTGAGCTGAAGTTGGATACTTAACCGACTGAGCCACCCAGGCACTTTTGAGATGTTCATGATTTTCATCCTTCCTTTTGTTGAAATGGTCTATTATGTTGATTGATTTAGGAATATTGAACCAACATTTCATCCCTGAACAAATCCCACTTGATTGTAGTCAATTATCTTTGTAACACTGTTGAATTCATTTTGCTAATAATTTTTTTGAGTATTTTTTCATCGGTGTTCATCAGGTATATTGGCCTCTAGTTTTCTTTTTTTATAGTATCTTTGGTTTTGGTATTGGGATAATGGTGGCTTCATAAAATCTATTCAGAATCTTCACTTCCTTTTCTAGTTTTTGGAATAGTTTCAGGAGAATTAAGTATTAACCCTTCTTTAAATGTTTTATAGATTCAACTGAGAATTCATCTGTTCCTGCATTTTTGTTTTGGGGGAGTTTTTGATTACCAATTCAACTTCATTACTGATTGGTTGTGATGATTTTATGATTCTTGATTTAGTTTTGGAAGACTGTATGTCTTTAGAAATTTATACTGGATGTCCAATTAGTTGGCATATAATTTTTACAGTATTCCTTTATACATGATCCTTTATATTTCTGTGGTGTCAGTTTTTACTTCTATTTAGTTTCTGATTTTATTTATTTGTATCCTCTTTTCTATTTTCTTGATGAATCTGGCTAAAGATTTATCAATTTTTCTTGTTTTGTTTTAGTTTCTATTTCATTTATTTCTGATCTGATATTTATTATTTCCTTCTTTCTACTAACTTTAGGCTTTGTTCTTTTTCTAGTTCCCTTAGGTATGTTAGGTTGTTTGAGATCTTGTTTCCTGAGGTTTATGTCACTATAAATTTTTATTTTGAGACCACTTTTGCTGCATTCCAAATTGTGGATTATTATTTTTCATGTTCACTTGTCTCCATGCATCTTTTATTTTTTTTAATTTTATACTGATTCATGCATTAGTTGTTCAATAGCATGTTGTTTAACTTCTGCCTGTTTGCATTTTCCATTTTTTAAATGTGATTGATTTCTGATTTCATACTGTTATGTTCAGAAATGTTGGTTGATAGGATTTCAATCTTCTTACATATATTGACACTTGTTTTGTGGTCTAGTATATGATCTATTTTGGGGATTGTTTCATATGCACTTTTAAAAGAATGTGTATTCTCTTTTTGTATGTAATGTTCTATATATATTTGTAGAGTCCATGTGGTCTAATATGTCATTCAGGAGCTGTTGATTCCTTATTAATTTTTTGCTTGGATGATCAATCATTGATGCATCTTGGGTTTAATGTTACCTAAGTATTGTCAATTTCTCCCTTTATGTCTGTTAATATTTGTTTTATGGCTTTAGGTGCTCCGGTGTTCAGTGCATAGTTATTTACAAGTGTTCTAGCCTCTTTTTGGATTAACCCCTTTATCATTATGTGATGCTTCTTTGTCTATTGTAATAGTTCTTGATTTAAGGCCTGTTTTTTCTGATATAAGTATTGGTGTCCTCACATTTTTTTGCTTTTGTTTGTATGGATTATGTTTTGCATCCATTTACTTTCAGTCTGTATGTGTCTTTAGGTCTAAAGTGTCTTTTGTAGGTGGCATATAGATAGTTGGATCTTATTTTTGTAATCTATTCCTCCACTCTGGATGCCTGCTTCCTTCCCCAAGTTAAGGAAGTTTTCAGCTATTATTTCTTCAAATAGTTTCTTGCTCTCTTTCTTTTTCTTGTATGCTTAAAATGTGAATGTTTGCTTGATATTGTCCAAGAGATCCATTGTCCTATCATCTTTTTTTAAATTATTTTTTTTCTTTTTTATTGTTTAACTTGGGTGGTTTCCAATACCTTGTCTTCCGCGTGTCTGATCTGCTCTTCATTTCCTAATCTACTCTTCATTCCCTCTAGTGTATTTACATTTCAGTTATTGTATTCTTCAATTGATTGGTTCATTTTTATATTTCCTATCTCTTTGTTGGACTTCTCACAAAGCTCTACCCTTCATCTTCAGCCCAGTGAGCAACATTATGATCAATACGTTAAATTTTTTATCAGACATACTGCTTATCTTCATTTTGTTTGGTTCTTTTTCAGAAGTTTTGTCTTTTTCTTTTGTTTTAACCATATCCTTTTATACCATCATTTTGCTGGACTTCCTGTGTTTGTTTCTGTGTACTAAGTGTAAAGCCTACCTCTCTTAAACTTGAAAGAATGTTCTCCTGTATGGTCATCCCCAAGGTAGACTATGTGTGTTTGATGACTATGGCTGGCTGGCTGAGCTGCATCTTGCATAGGCTAGCGTCCTGTTGCATTTTATACTGGGGCTGCCCTTGTGTTTCTAGACTTGAATGAATATGGGCCGGGGCAATCCCAGGTCTCTGTGCAAAGCGTACCCGAGAAACACTGGTGACGCTGAAGTGGGTGCAAACTGGAGGGTTCCCGGGCTCTCTACACAGAGGGCAACATGGCAGGATAGCTAAACTAGATGTAGTCCTGGGTGTCCCAGGATACTCAGTGCAACTGGAGGTAAGGCTAGTGCAGGCCAGAGTGTCAGAGTGTATTCCATGCAGGGCACACTGGTGGAGTGCCTGGAGCCATGGCCAATGTAAGCCAGGAGGTCCCTGAGTGCTCTGCACTGGGAATGCCCTAAAAAGCCATGTAGAGCACAAGTGTTTGAGTCTGAGGTGTTCTGGTGTGCTCTGAGTCTGTATCATCTTTTTAAGATGGCTGGAACTATAGTACTGACCAGGCGTATCCCAAAGTGTGGAATGCTGGGAAAATCTCAGTGGGATTGCTGGAGCTGATGTGAGCTAGGCAGTTGGCCAGCTCGTACACAGGGACCTTGCTCCCATTGATACTGTCAAGGTGGAGCAGAAGCAGGATAGTAAACTGTAGTACTCACGAGTCCTTCTGACCTGGAAAGAATTCAAGTAGCTCCCTCATCATTTGGCAGAGTTATGAGTCTAGTCCCTTTGTACTTTAGTTGGCCTTTTATTTTTTATTGTTTTTAAATTTTAATTTCAGAATAGTTAATATACAGTGTTATATTTGATTCAGGTGTACAACGAAGTGATTCAACAGTTCTATGCATTACTCAGTGCTCATTATGATAAGTATGCTCCTAATCTACCTCACCC
The DNA here is from genome assembly GCA_017311185.1 of Proteles cristata cristata. Taxonomy (NCBI): domain Eukaryota; kingdom Metazoa; phylum Chordata; class Mammalia; order Carnivora; family Hyaenidae; genus Proteles; species Proteles cristata. The sequence goes on along the minus strand of JAESUZ010003683.1, from coordinate 2,125,785 downwards.
ATTTCACCCCTCCCCCCACCACCTTCCCCTCTAGAAACCATCAGTATATTCTCTATAGTTAATTGTCTGTGTTTTGATTGGTCTCTTTTATTTTTTCATTTTTTATTTCCTAAATTCCACATAAAATGAAATCATAGTATTTGTCTTTCTGTGGCTTCATTTAGTAATATACACTCTAAATCCATCCATATTGTTGAAATGGTAAGATTTCATTATTTGTTATGGCTGAGTAGTGTGTGTGTGTGTGTGTGTATGTATCTCACATCTTTATCCATTCATCTATTGATGGACATGTGGGCTCCTTCCATAATATGACCATTGTAAATAATGCTACAATAAACATAGGGGTGCATATATCCTTTAGTGATTTAATATTTCAGTAAATATGCAGTAATGCATTATTGGATTACATGATAATTCTATTTTTAAGTTTTTGAGGAATCTCTATACTGGTGCACAATGGCTGCCCCAGTTTGAATTCCAACCAACAGTATACAAAGATAACTTTTCTCCACATGCTTACCAACACTTATTTCTCGTGCTTTTGGTTTTAGCCATTCTGACAGGTGTGAGGCAATATCTCTTTGTGGTTTTGATTTTCATTTCTGTAATTAGTGATATCGAGTATCTTTTCATGGGTCTGTTGGCCATTTGTATGTCTTATTTAGACACATGTCTGTTCATGTCTTCTGCCTATTGTTAATTGAATTATTCTTTTGATGTTGAGTTGTATAAATATATTTTGGATTCTAATCCTTTATCAGATATGTTATTTACAAATATGTTTTCCCATTCATTAGGTTTCTTTTAGTTTGGGGAACTGTTTGCTTTGCTGTGCAGAAGCTTTTTATTTTGATGTAGTCCCAGTAGTTTATTTTTGGGTTTGTTTCTCTTGGCTCAGAAGACATATCTAGAAAAATGTTGCTATGGCTAATGTCAGAGAAATTACTGCTTATGCTCTCTTCTAGGACTCTGATGGTTTCAGGTCTCACATATAGGTCCTTAATCCATTTTGAGTCTATTTTTGTGTATGATGAAGGAAAGTGTTCCAGTTCCATTATTTTCCATGTAGCTGTCCAGTTTTCCCAACACCATTGGAAAATACTTCTTTCCATTGCATATTTATGCCTCTTTTGTCAAAGATTAATTGCCTTAATAAATGTGGGCTTATTTCTTGTCTAGAGTATAGTATATTCTTGGGGTCTTTTTTAGGTTCCATACAAATTTTAAGATTGTTTCTTCTAGCTTTGTGGAAAATGCTGTTCATGTTTTGCTAAGGGATTACATTAAATCTGTATATTGATTTGGGTAGTATGGATATTTTAACAATATTAATTATTCTAGCCCATAAACATAGAATATCTTTCCATTTGTTTGCATTGTCTTTAATTTCCTTCATCAGTGTTTTATAGTTTTCAGAATACAGGTCTTTTACCTCCTTGTTTAAGTTTATTCATAGGTATTTTATTATTTTTGGTGCAATATTAAATGGGATTGTTTTATTAATTTCTCTTTCTGCTACTTCATTATTAGCATATGGAAATTCAACCAATTTCTGTATGTTAATTTTTTATCCTACATCTTTACTGAATTTATGTATTATATTATTTGGTGGAGTCTTTAGGATTTTTTAATATATAGTATCATTTATTCTGCAAATAGTGAAAATTTCACTTCTTACCAATTTGGATGCCTTTTAAAAAGATCTTTTTCTTGTCTGATTTCTGTATCTAGGACTTCCAGTACCATGTTGAATAAAATTTGTGAAAGTGGACATCCTTGTCCTGTTTCTTATCTTAGGTGAAAAGTTCTTAGTTATTTGCCATTGATGTTAGCTGTGAGGTTTTCATAGATGGCCTTTATTATGTTGAGGTATCTTTCTGTCATCTATAGAAATGATCATAGTGTTTTTATCCTTTCTCTTATTGATGTTATATATCAGTTTGATTTGTGAATATTGAACCACACTTGCAACCCAGGAATAAATTCCACTTGATTGCGGTAAATTTTTTAGTATATTGTTGGATTTAGTTTGCTAATATGTTTCTGAGAATTTTGCATTTATGTTCCTCAGAGATATTGGCCTATACTTCTCTTTTTGTAGTGTCTTAATCTGGTTTGGGTATGAACGTAATGCTGACCTCAGAATGAATTTGGAAGTTTTCCTTCCTCTTCTATGTCTGGAATAGTTTGGAAAGAATAAGTATTGACTCTTCTTTAAATGTTTGGTAGAATTCCCTTGTGAAGACAATTATCTCTGATTTTTGTTTGTTTGGAATATTTGGATCACTGATTCAATTTCATTATTAATAGATCTGTTCAAATTTTCTATTTCTTCCTGATTCAGTTTTGGGAGGTTATATGTTTTTAGGAATTTATCCATTTCTTGTAGGTTGTCCAATTTGTGGGCATTTAATTTTTCTTAATATTCTCTTTTTTTTAAATTTTTATCCTTTTTTATTCTCATCCTTTGTATTTATGTGGTGTTGGTTGTCATTTTTTCTTTTTCATTTCTAATTTGGTTTGAGTTCTCACTCTCTTTTTTTTTTCTTTATGGTGATTCTGGCTAAGGTTTTATCAAATTTTTTTATCTTTTATGAACCAGATCCTGGCTTCACTGATCTATTTTTTTATTTAATTTTTGTTTTATTTCTATTCTAATCTTTTATATAATTTTTTTAAAAATGTTTTATTTATTTCTGAGAGAGAGAGAGAGACAGCGTGAGCAGGAGAGGGTAAGAGAGGGAGGGAGACACAGAATCTGAAGCAGGCTCCAGGCTCTAAGCTAGTTGTCAGCACAGAGCCCGACGCGGGGCTCTTACACATGAAACGTGAAATCATGACTTGAGCCGAAGTTGAACGCTTAACCGACTGAGCCACCCAGGTGCCCCTATTCTAATCTTTTTCAATTTCTTCCTTTTGCTGCCTTAAGGCTTTGTTTGTTGTTCTTTTTCTGGCTTCTTTAGGGGTATGGTTAGGTTTTTTATTTGAGATTTTTCTTGCTTCCTGAGGTAGGCCTATTTTGCCAGAAATAACCCTCTAAAATAGCTTTTTGCTGCATCTCAAAGGTTTTGCACCACTGTGTTTTCATTTTCAATTGTCTCCCTGTATAGTTTGATTTCCTCTGATTTCTTGCTGACCCATTCATTGTTTGGTAACATGTTTTCAACCTCCATGTACTTGTGTTCTTTCCAGATACTTTGTTTTTGATTTCTAGTTTTATAGCATTCATTTGTAGTCAGAAAAGATGCATGATATGACTTCAGTCTTTGTGATTTGTTGAAACTTGTTTTGTGGCCTGATATTCCACATATACTTGAAAGAAATGTTTATTCTGATGTCTTAGGATGGAATGTTCTGAATACATCTGTTAAATTTATCTGGTCAATGTGTCATTCTAAATCAGTGTTTCGTTGTTGATCTTCTGTTTGTATAATCTACCCATTGATGTAAATGGAGTGTTAAAGTCCCCTACTATTATCATATTACCATAGATTAGATTCTTTATATTATTAGCTTCTTTTTGTATTTGTGTCCTCTCAAATTGGGTCCATAAATATTTACATTTATTATGCATTCTTTTTGGATTTTTCCCTCTATGATTATACAGTGTGTTTTTTGTCTCTTGTTATGGTCTTTGTTTTAAAGTCTATTTTGTCTGATACAAGTATTAGTACCCTAGCTTTACTTTTCCTTCCATTCCATTTTTTCCTTCCTTCCTCCCATCTTTGCTTTCTTTCTTTCTCTGTTCTCTTCTCTTTCTTTCTTCCTTTCCTTTTTATATTTGATATCTTCTTCTTTTAGTCAGAAAAGTGTCTGAGGTGAATTTTCTTAAAACAATCACAGGAGCCATTATACCTGTTATTCATAATTTAAATGTTTGTTTCAAAATCTATGTAAAATTGGGCTATCAGCAATGTTTATATAATAATATTGCCTTCCTTTTTCATGATAAATACATTTCCATTCCTTCACTTTCAATCTGCATGTGTCTTTAGGTCTGAAACCAGTCTCTTCTAGTCACCATGCAGTTGGGTCTTTTTATTTTTTTAAATGTTTGTTTTTGAGAGAGAGAGAGAGAGAGAGAGCATAAGCATAAATAGGGGAGGGACAGAAGATCTGAAGCAGGCTCTGCACTGACAGCAGCAAGCCTGACATGGGGCCTGAACCTATGACCTAGGAGATCATGACCTCAGCTGAAGTCAGATGCTCAACTGAGTGAGCACCCAAGTGCCCCAGATAGGTTTTCCTTTTTAATCCATGCCATTATGGTATGTTTTCTCTATTGGGGCATTAAGTCCATTTATATACAAAGTAATTGTTGATAAATATGTACTCATTACCATTTTGTTACTTATTTTTTTGTTTTTGTAGTATTCTCTTCCTTCTCTTGTTTTCTTCTCTAACAGTTTGCTAACTTTATTTAGTAATATAGTAAAACCTTGTTTTACGAGTATAATTTGTTCAGGAACCATGCTTGTAATCCAAAGCACTCGTATATAAAGGTGAATTTCAAGAACCATTGGCTCAGTTGTGATCATGTGACATTCAAGGTCAGGTTCCAATTGTATTGCAAGACATCTCTTGTTTATCAAGTTAAAATTTGTTAGAAATGTTTGCTCATCTTACAGAACACTCACAGAACAAGTAACTTTCAACCCAAGATTTTCCTGTACATAGATACTTTGGTCTTCATTTTCTCCATATTTGTTACTGTTTTTTTTTAATTTGTATTTACTATTAATTTGTATGTGACATCTTATGTATATTGCAGTCTATATTAAGTGATAGTTACATTTGAATCTATTCTTTACTCCTCTCAGTGCTAGATTTTAGGTAGAGGCTGTCATATTTCATATCCTTTTATTTTGTGAATCCCTTGACTGATTTTTATAGATATATTTAATTTTACTTCCTCTGTGCTTTCTACTTTTTTTACTCTTCCGAATGGTCTTTCCTTTCCACTCAGAGCTCAGAGAGTCCGTTTTAACATTTCTTGTAAGGATGGGTTGGTGGTGATGAATTTCTTTGACTTTTTTCTTTTTTTGGGTCTGGAAACCTCTTTATATGTCCTTCTATTAATGGTAGCCTTGCTGGATAGAGTATTTTTGGTTGATTTTTTTCTTCTTTCAGCACTTTGATAGATCATGCTATTCCCTTCTGGCCTGCAAAGTTTTTGCTGAAAAACCTGCTGATATATTTATGGGGTTTCTCTTGTATATAACTGTTCTCTTATCTCTTGCTGATTCTGAAATTCTCTCTTTATCCCTACTTTTTGTCATTTTAATTAGTATCTGTCTTGGAGTAGATCTCCTTGGGTGGAGTTTTTAGGGAGCTCTGTGCCTCCTGGATCTGGATTCCGATTTTCTTTCCCAGATTTGGGAAGTTTGTAGCTATTTCTTCAAATAAATTTTCATCTCCCCTCTCTCTTTACCTTCTGTAATCCATATAATGTAAATGTTGTTATACTTGAGGTTGTCACTGAATTGCCTGCATCTATTTTCTTTTTTTCTTTCTCTTGTTCAGCTTGATTGCTTTCCATTACTCTGTATCTCAGATTGTTGACCCATTCTACTTTCTGTAGTCTAATATTTGTTTCATATAGTATATTTTTATGTTTTCTATATTTGTTAAGGGTCTCCCTCATATCCTCCACTCTTAAGTCCATTGAGTAACTTTATGACTATTACTTTAAATTCTGTATCAGGAATATTCCTTATCTCCATTTGAATTAGCCCTCTTGCTATGATTTTGTCCTGTTCTTTCATTTGGGACATATTACTCTGTCTCCTTATTTTGTCTAATTCTGTGTCTGTTTCTGTATATTAGGAAAGGCAGCTACACACCATGCTCTTGAAAGTAGTGTCCTTATGAAGAAGAGGTCCTTTATTGCCCTGAAGTGCAATGTCCCCTCTTCACTAGAACGTGGCACTTCAGGAGTATCTCCTCTGTGTGTTGTGAGTGCCCCAGCTGTTGTGGCTGAGCTACCCTTGACTTCGGTCCAATCATCTGCAATTGCTGTCTTTACCTGCTATGGACAGGGTTTGTTCCACATGTTGTCAGTGGGCCAGTCTGGGGCTTTCTTGGGCTTGAGTTGAGTCACACTAGGTATTTGCCAGAAGTGCAGTAGTACTAAACTCCAAGGTGCTTATACTGTGTTGTACCACGAGAAGCTTCTACTGGTGGATGGGGCCTTTAGTCAGACCAGATGTCTGCCTCTAGCCCACTGGTTGCAGTTTAGTGGAACTAGTGTGTGTGGTTAGCTTCCCCTCCCTAAAGCAGTAGTCACTTCGGAGGGATGCTGTTCCCTGTCAGGGCTGTCTGCACACTGTCAGCCCTTTGTATGGGCTCTGGCCAAGAGCATATTGGAGAGGGTAGGTCCACAGGATAGTGTGGGGGTAGAGATGGCACTAGAAAGTTAGGTAGGGAGTGTGCCATTGCACTGGTTTCCACCTATGACCATGTGACTGTGCTGGGGATTGGGAAGGTAAACGGGGCCCCCTAGCTTTTTTATTCTTGGAGAAGTCTACTAAGATCTCTGCCCCTCCAGCACATTCTCTTATATTGATAAACAAATCTTGCCACATAACCCAGGTATTTTTCAAACAGCTGCTTAGCTGTGTCTGCACAGGTATGTTGGTTGTGATACAGGCAGGGACTCGGTTTCCTCTCACCTTGGTTCTTCCAGAGATGAGCATGTTGATTTTTAAGGTTTCAAGTGTTAAGCCTCACTGATTGTAAGAATTTGTGAAATTATGCCCCTCTTGTTTTCCAAGCCGTAGGTTTATGGGTATTCTTCCTCATGGGAGCTTCCTGGTATGAGGGTCAGTTTCTTTCACCTCTCAACACCTGTGGTGTCCCTCCTGGGGATTAGTCCTATAGGTCCATTTAGCTCCTGATCTTCTCTCCCCTTTCCTATCCTCTTCCATACAGCCTCTTCTCTACATTTAGCTGTGGATAGTCTGTCCTTCCAATCTTCAGGTTGTTTTTAAACACTGTATTTACACTGATGCGGGTGTTACCTGGTTTTATCTGTGGGATAAAGTGAACTTGGGGTCTTCCTACTCCACCATTTTCCCTGGAAGTCTGTCTAGTTGCTCTTTTAAAGTTCAACATTCTTTTTTATGTGCCTCGGTGCTCTTATAGCTGATTTGGGTTAGGGGCCTGGAACTCACTGCTGAGGCAGGAGAGGAATAGTGTCCAGATGCTGCTCCCATCTGAACTATCAAGGTGGAGGCTGAATATAAACTGTGGCACTTGCCAGCCCCTGCAACACAAGGAAAGTTACAGCAGCTCCCCAACTGTTTGGTAGGTTTCCAAATATGGTTCCTTTTTATTCTAGTTGGCCTTCTATACAGTGGCTTTTTTCCCCCTGTAATTCAGGGCAATGAATCTGCTCACAGTCTCTCAGTGTTATCCCTCCCCACTGCAGTGCTGTTTATTCAGCTCTGAGTTCTTCTTCAGGAGGAATTTTTCTGTACATCATTCTCTTGGACTACGACCCTCTACTGAATAATATTTTAGAGGAGGAAATACGTCAATTAGAATCATTTAAAATTATCATAGTAGCATTGTAGAAGATAAATTGGACTCAAGATGGGAAATTGGGCATATTCTTTACTTGGAAACTTGAAGTTTGGGAGCAAATTATAAGGATTCATCTTATCTTTTAGGGTTTATAATATCTTTTTCAAAATAACATAGAAGTGTAGCCTTTGCATTTACTGCTTAATTTAAATAAACCTCCATTTTAGAAAAATATATATCTAAGAAATGCTGACATAAACAAAAGTAGACTGGATTGTATTTTTCATACAATATGGCAAAATTTTATAAGAAAAATAAAGATGATTTATAAAGCCATTGGGCAGCATACCTAAGAAAGATTTATGTTTTATACTTAGTAATTGATGAATCTTTTTATTAAAATCTTTGTTCTTTAGTTTTGATTTGGTTTTAGTTGTACACCTTGGTTATAGAAGATTAAGACACCTTATTTATATTTTTATGGTTACTCGGTGAGATGAATGCACATATTTTAATTATTCAATTTTATACATTAGATTTCCAATATAATCATTAATTATAATTTGAAATTCTAAACAATTATATAAAGAATGAATGAATCAGGCCAATTGTAAACAATGATATGAAGGATGAGTAAGAACATATTGTTTGCAGACAATATATTCAACACTCAATGTTATATTATTTTGAATTGTATTAAACTTCTAGCCTGTATAGAAGACGTATATGTGATTACCAATGACAACAAATAAGTAGTAATGTTAATGAAATAAGTTATGAATAATCAAGAATGTATAAAGTTAATCTCCAAACACCTCATTATTGGCTCTACAATTTTCAAGAATTAACATTATGTGATTTATAAAAATTAAATGAAACCATTGGTAAAAAAGCATTTATATAGTTCTTCCTTTATATGTATGAGAAGAATACAGATATGTACTAGATATACTGTTAATAGTGACACTATCAACATTAATCAAAAAAATTCATTGAGAATATAAATATTTGAAATATATCTAATTTAATTCTTTAAAAAAACTGATTGTAACTACTACTATTCTCCTTAATTTACAACTAAGGATACTGAATCACAGAGAAGTTAAGATATTTGTGCAATAAACTGCAAGAATCAGTGGGTTCAAGAACTAAACTCAGTGACATAGATTTTAGAGTACAGAATTTAAGCCTAGCCATGCAAACTTTATGATGACACTTTTACAACTTTGTATAGTTGTTGGATCATATTGATGGATATGATGATATGAGATGATCATGTGGTTTTTATGTTTTTTTCTATTAACGTGTATCATATTTATTTACTTGCATATTTTGAACTATCTTTGCATCCAAGGGATAATTCTCACTAGGTTCATGATGTATATTCTTTTAATGTGTTGTTGAATTATGCTAGTATTTTTTTAACAACTTTTAGAACTGAAAAGGATCCAAGATGGCTGCAGAGTAAGACTCTGAACTCAACTCTTCCATGGACACATCAAATCTGTACTTACATATAGAGCAATTCCTCCTGAAGAACTAAAGGCTAATTGAACAGCTTTTATACAATGAAAGATAGAAGGACCACATAAAGAATGGCAGAAGAAACAGAGACATGGTAACAATGGGAACCCCATCCCCAGTGGTGCAAACTGCAATGGAAAGGGAATCATACTAAGAAATCACAAGCAGGCACAGACAAAAACTATAGTTTAGATGAACTGCACGCACGGCACTGTGAGGTGGTGGGGTGGCTTTTCCTCAGAAATGGGATGCACAGAGTGGGAATCTTTAAGACATTGGGGTTTAAATCCCAGCCAAGTGCCAGGGAGTCAGCAGGGTGGGACAAACTGTGTTTGTGTACGAAGCACAGTGAAGACAGGTTTAACAGAATGGTTTGGGACTGGGGTGTCACTACTTTTCTCCCCATCATCAAGAAGGTAGGGCTTCAGGGAATGGACAGCAGGACCACAGTGGAGGCAGGAACCACCTACACCAAAAAACGCTCCTCCATGCCTGCTAAATGCTTATCTACAAGAGCAGAGTTGACACTGACCAACCAGACAGCCCCTCCTCTAGACAAGAACTGTTGCATTGCCCAATTTTATTATCAGACAATTCTTATCATAGAGATATATATTCTTCCTTCCCTTTCTTCTAATCTCTTCCCTCCTCTAGTCTGTTTACTCTGGTTGTTGGTTTGTTTGAGTAGACATATTAAATCCATTCTCTTGATACGTGTTCCACACCTTCTCCTTTATTTTCCTTTCTCTCTCTCTGGATTAAACCATATAGTTTCTCTGGTCAATTTTTCTTGTCCCCCACCCCTGTCACTTCTCTCTTTGTAAGCCCTCTTCCATCAGCACCACCTCGAACCTGTTGTTTACTTACAGCTTGTGTTTCTGGTTTTTTGGTTTCTTGAGGTGTGTTTGTTTTTGTTTCCCTTTCCAGGGCCACTTCAATGAAGAAATCAAAGCACACCTGGTGGAAGGACCAAAACATCATTATGAGTAGAGAGATAAAGTAACCAAAACCACAACAACAGAGAGCAAGTAGTACTTACTCCAAAAAAACACATCCTGAGGGGCTAGGCCCTGGACATTTTATGACCCCTCTTTAATATAGTAGTGCTCTCAGGCACAGGCCACACATAAGGGACAGAAAACTAGCCAAAATGACAAAACGGATAATTTTCCTCGAAAGAAATTCCAGCTAAAGGATTGATCAAAACAGATATAAACAATATAGCTGAACAAGAGTTTAGAATAATAGTCATAAAATTAATTGCTGGGCTTAAAGCATAGAAGACATCAGAGAATCTATTGCTGCAGAGATCAAGGAATTAAAAACTAGTCATGATGAATTAAAAATGCTGTAAATGAAGTGCAAAATACATTAGAGGTGGTGGCAAGGGGAGATTAAGTGAAATAGAAGATAAAATTATGGAAAAAGATCAATCTGAGCAAAAGATCAAAAAATCTGAACGATGAGGGGAGAATTAGAGAACTAAGTGATTCAATAAAATGGAACAATATCTGTATCATGAGTTCCCTAAGAAGAAGAGAGAGAGCCTGAAGGTGTACTTTAGCAAATCATAGCTGAAAACTTCCCCAATCTGGGGAAGGAAACAGACATTGAAATACAGGAGGCACAGAGAACTCCCTGCAGACATAACTTGAATTGATCTTCTGCAATACATATCATAGTGAAACTGCAAAATATAAAGAGAAAGAGAATTCTGAAAGCAACCAGGGATAAACAGGCCTTAACCTACAAGGGTAAACACACTAGGCTAGTAGCAGATCTATCTGCTGACACTTGACAGGCCAGAAAGGACTGACAGGAAATTTTCAATGTGCTGAATGGGAAAAATATGCGGCCAAGAATCCTTTATCCATCAAGACTGCCATTCAGAATAGAAGGAGAGATAAAGGTTTTCCCAGACAATCAAAAATTGAAGGGGTTCATCACCACTAAACCAGTCCTACAAGAGGTCCTAAAGGGGACTCTGTCAGTGGAATGTTGTAAAGACCACAAAGGACCAGAGATATCACTACAAGCATGAAACCTACAGAGAACACAATGATTCTAAACCCATGTTTTTTGATAATAACACTGAATTTAAATGGACCAAATACTCTAGTCAAAAGACACAGGGTACAAGAGTGGATGAGAAAACAAGACCCATCTATTTGCTGTCTACAAGAGACCCATTTTAGACCTGAGGACACCTTCAGATTGAAAGTAAAGGGACAGAGAAATATCTATCGTGCTACTGGAATTCAAAAGAAAGCTGGAGTAGCCCTAATTATATCAGACAAACTAGATTTTAAACTAAAGTCTGTAACAAGAGATGAAGGACATTATATCATAATTATGGGGACTATCCATCAAGAAGAGCTAACAATTATAAATATTTATACACCAAAATTGAAAGCACCCAGTATATAAAACAATCACAAACATAAGCAGTCTTCCTGGTGAGAATGTGGTAATTGCAGGGGACTTTAATACTCTACTTACAGCATTGGTAAGATCATCTAGACAGAAAATCAATAAAAAAACAATAGCCCTGAATGATACACTGGACCAGATGGACTTGACAGATATATTTAGAACTTTTGATCCTAAAGCAGCGGAATTCACATTCTTCTAGAGTGTACATGGTGCATTCTCCAAGATAGGTTACCTAGTGGGTAACAAAACAGCCCTCAATAAATATAAAAGAAGTAAGATCATACCATGCACACTTTTAGATCACAATGCTATGAAACTTGAAATCAACCACAGGAAAAAGTTTGGAAAACTCCAAATGCGTGGAGGTTAAAGAACATCCTACTAAAGAATGAATGGGTCAAGCACTCTACACATTCAATCCAATTCCAATCAAAATTGCACCAGCATACTTCTCAAAACTAAAACAAACTATCCAAAAATTTGTATGGAACCACAAAAGACCCCGAATAGCCAAAGTAATACTGAAACATAAAACCAAAACGGGAGGGATCACCATCCCAGACTTTAGCCTCTACTACAAAGCTGTCATCATCAAGACAGCATGGTATTGGCACAAAAACAGACACATAGGCCAATGGAACAGAATTGAGAACTCAGAAGTGGACCCAAAAGTATACAGCCAACTAATCTTTGACAAAACAGGAAAAAATATCCAATGGAAAAAAGACAGCCTTTTTGACAGATGGTGTTGGGAGAACTGGACAGCTACATGCAGAAGAATGAAACTAGATCATTTTTTCACACCATGCAAAATATAAACTCAAAATGGATAAAGGACCTGAACGTGAGACAGGAAACTATCAACACCCTAGAGAAGAAAGCAGGAAACAACCTCCTTGACCTCCACCGCAGTAACTTCTTACTTGACACATCCCCAAAAGCAAGGGAATCAAGAGCAAAAATAAAAGATTGGGACCTCATCAAGATTAAAAGCTTCTGCACAGTAAACAACCCACAAAACTAATAGGCAACCAACAGAATGGGAAAAGATAGTTACAAATGACATATCAGATAAAGGGTTAATATCCAGAATCTATAAGGAACTCACCAAACTTCACACCCGAAAACAAACAACCCAGTGAAGAAATGGGCAGAAGATATGAACAGACACTTCTCCAAAGAGGACATCCAGATGGCCAACAGACACATGAAACGATGCTCAGCATCCTCCTCATCAGGGAAATACAAATCAAAACCACACTGAGATACCACCTCACGCCAGTCAGAGTGGCTAAAATGAGCAAACCAGAGAACTCTAGATGCTGGCGAGGATGTGGAGAAACGGGCACCCTCCTACACTGTTGGTGGGAATGTAAACTGGTACAGCCCCTCTGGAAAACAGTGTGGAGGTTCCTCAGGAAACTAACAATAGAACTCCCCTATGACCCAGCAATAGCACTGCTAGGAATTTACCCAAGGGATACAGAAATGCTGATGCATAGGAGCACATGTACCCCAATGTTCATAGCAGCACTCTCCACAATAGCTAAAACATGGAAAGAGCCTAAGTGTCCATCAACAGATGAATGGATCAAGAAGATGTGGTTTATCTATACCATGGAATACTACATGGCAATGAGAAACAATGAAATCTGGCCATGTGTAGCAACATGGATGGACCTTGAGGGGGTTATGCTGAGCGAAATAAGTCAGGCAGAGAAGTACAAATATCATATGTTTGCACGTATAGGAAGATTAGGAGGAACTTGACGGAGGAACCAGGGGGAGAAGAAGGGGGGAAATGGTGGGGGAAGGGAGAGAGGCAAACCATGAGAGATTCTTGAATGCTGACAAAAACTGAGGACTGATGGATGTGGGGGAAGGAGGGATGGGCATGGAGGAGGGCACTTGTGGGGATGAGCACTGAGTGTTATGTGGATACTAATTTGACAATAAACTATTTGTAAAAAAAAAAAAAAAAAAAAAAGAATGGGTCAACCAGACAATTGAAGAAGAAACTTAAAAATATATGAAAACAAATGAAAATGAAAACACAACTATGCAAACCGTTTAGGATGCAGCAAAGGCAGTCCTAAGAGGAAAATACATTGTAATCCAGGCCTATCTCAAGAAGCAAGAAAAATCCTAAATATATAATCTAACAGCACACCTAAAAGAACTAGAAGAAGAACAACAAAGAAACTCCAATGCCAGCAGAAGAAGAGAAATAATAAAGATCAGAGCAGAAATAAACAATATAGCATTTTAAAAAAAACAGTAGAACAAATCATTGACTAGGAGTTGGTTTTCTGAAAACAATGAACACAACTGGTAAATCCCTAGCCAGACTTCTCAAAAAGAAAATAGAGAGGACCCAAAGAGGTAAAATCATGAATGAAAATGAATTTATCACAACCAATTCCTCAGGATTACAAGCAAGTATCAGATAATACGATGAAAAATTATATGCCAGCAAACTGGGCAACCTACAAGAAATGGACAAATTCCTAGACACCTACACACTACCAACTCAAATAGGAAAAATTAGAACAGACCATAACTAGTGAAGAAATTGAATCAGCTATCTAAACTCTCCTAACAAATAAGAGTCCTGGGCCAGATGGCTTCCCAAGGGAACTCTACCAAAAATCTAAAGCACAGTTAATACCTATCCTTCCCAAGCTGTTCCAGAAATTAGAAATGGAAAGAAACCTTCTGGATTCATTCCATGAGGCCAACATTACCTTGTTTCCCAAACAAGACAAAGACTCCACAAAATAGGAGAATTACATAACAATATCCCTGATGAAAATAGATGTAAAAATTCTCAACAAGATACTAGCAAATCAAATTCAACAGCATATAAAAAGAATCATTCACCATGATCAAGTGGGTTTCATTCCTGGGCTGCAGGGTTGGTTCAGTATTCACAAATCAATATGATAATCACATTAATAAAAGAAAGGATAAGAACCGTATGATTCTGTCAATAGATACAGAAAAAACATTTGACATAATACAGCATCCTTTCTTAATAAAAACGCTCGAGAAAGTGAGGATAGAAGAAACATACTTAAACATCATAAAAGCCATTTATGAAAAGCCCATAGCGAATATAATTCTCAATGGAGAAAAACTGGGATCTTTCCCCCTGAGATCAGGTACACGATAGGGATATCCACATTCACCACTGTTGTTTAACATAGTGTTGGAAGCCCTAGCATCAGCAATGAGACAACAAAATGCAGTAAAAGGCATCAAAATTGGCAAAGAGTTCAAACTTTCACTTTTCACAGATGACATGATACTCTACATGGAAAACTCGACAGACTCCACCAAAAGACTATTAAAATTGATTCATAAATTTAGCAAAATTGCAGAGTACAAAATCAATCTACAGAAATCTGTTGCATTTTTATACACAAATAATGAAGCAACAGAAAGAGAAATAAAGAAACTGATCCCATTCACAATTGCACCAAGAACGATAAAACCTAGGAATAAACCTAACCAAAGATTTAAAATATCTATATGCTGAAAACTATAGAAAACTTATGAAGGAAATTGAAGAAGACACAAAGAAATGGAAAAACATTCCATGCTCTTGAATTGGAAGAATGAATATTGATAAAATGTCAATACTATCCAAAGCAATCTACACATTTGCACTGAAATTCAGTGCAAATACATGAAACGATGCTCAGCATCCCTCCTCATCAGAGAAATACAAATAAAAACCACACTGAGATACCACCTCACGCCAGTCAGAGTGGCTGAAATGAGCAAATCAGAGTACTCTGGATGCTGGCAAGGATGTGGAGAAATGGGCACCCTCCTACACTGTTGGTGGGAATGTAAACTGGTGCAGTCCCTCTGGAAAACAGTGTATGGAGGTTCCTCAAAATGTTAACAGTTGAACTCCCCAATGACCCAGCAATAGCACTGCTAGGAATTGACCCAAGGGATACAGGAGTGCTGATGCATAGGGGCACATGTACCCCAATGTTCATAGCACCACTCTCAACAATAGCCAAAATATGGGAAGAGCCTAAGTGTCCATCAACTGATGAATGGATCAAGAAGATGTGGCTCATCTATATGATGGAACACTACATGGCAATGAGAAAGAATGAAATCTGACCATGTGTAGCAACATGGATGGAACTTGAGGGTGTTATGCTGAGTGAAATAAGTCAGGCAGAGAAGGACAGCTATGTTTGCACATATAAGAGGATTAGGAGGAACTTAATGGAGGACTGTGGGGGAGGGAGAGAGGCAAACCATGAGAGACTCTTGAATGCTGAGAACAAACTGAGGACTGATGGGGGAGGGGAGGGGGGAGATGGGCATAGAGGAGGACACTTCTGGGGATGAGCACTGGGTGTTATATGGAAACCAACTTGACAATAAACTATTTTTTTGAAAAATTGCACCAGCATTCTTCTCAAAGCTAAAACAAACAATCCTCAAATTTGTATGGAACCACAAAAGGACCCCAAATTGCCAAAGTAATATTGAAGAAGAAACCAAAGCAGGAGGCATCATAATCCAAGACTTTAGACTCTACTACAAAGCTGTAATCATTAAGACAGTATGATTTTGACACCAAAATAGACACACAGACCAATGGAATAGAGAACCCAGAATTAGACCTACAAATGTGTGGCCAACTAATCTTTGACAAAGCAAGAAAGAGTATCCAATGAAAAAAGACTCCCTTTAGCAAATGGTGCTGGGAGAACTGGACAGTAACATGCAGAATGAAACTAGACCACTTTCTTAAACCATACACAAAAATAAACTCAAAATGGATGAAGGACCTAAATGTGAGACAGGAAACCATCAAAACCCTAGAGGAGAAAGCAGTCATAGCAGTTTCTTGCTCAATACATCTTCAAAGGCAAGGGAATTAAAATAATAAATGAACTATTGGGACCTTATCAAGGTATAAAGCTTCTGGACGGCAAAGCAAACATTCAACACAACTAAAAGGCAACTGATGGAATGGGAGAAGATATTTTTGAGTGACATGTTGGATAAAGGGTTAGTATCCAAAATCTATAAAGAACTTACCAAACTCAACACCCCTCCCACAAAAAAATACAGTGAAGAAATGGGCAGAATACATGATTAGACACTTTTCCAAAGAAGACATCCAGATGGCCAACAGACACATGAAAAGATGTTCAATGTCAGTCATCATCAGATGAATAATTAAAACCACATTGAGATACCACCTCAAATGTGTCAGAATGGCTAAAATAAAAAAATTCAGGAAACTAAAGATGCTGGCAAGGATGTGGAGAAACAGGAACCCTCTCACACTGTTGGTGGGATTGCAAACTGGTACAGCCACTCGAAAACAGTATAGACGTCCTCAAAAAATTAAAAATAGAATTACCCTTTGACCCTGCAATAGCACTACTAGGAATTTATCCAAAGGATACAGGAGTGCTGATTAATAGGGGCACATGTACCCCAATGTTTATAGCAGTTCTTTCAACAATAGCCAAATTATGGAAAGAGCCTAAATGTCCATCAACTGATATATGGATAAAGAAGATGTGGTTTTATGTATACAATGGAATACTACTTGGCAATGAGAAAATATGAAATCATGTCATTTGCAACAATGTGGATGGAACTGGAAGGTATTATGCTGAGTGAAATAAGTCAGTCAGAGAAGGAGAGATATGTTTTCACTTATTTGTGGATCTTGAGAAACTTAACAGAAGTCCATGGGTGAAGGGAAAGGGAAAAAGTAGTTACAAACAGAGAGGAAGGGAGCCAAACCCTAAGAGAATCTTAAATACAGAGTATAAATTGAAGGTGGATGGGGGATAGTGGAAGGGGAAAAGGGTGATGGGCATTGAGAAGGGCACTTGTTGGGAGACTACTGGGTATTATATGTAAGCGATGAACCATGGGAATCTACCCCAAAAACCAAGAGCATAATTTACACACTGTATGTTAGCCAATTTGACAACAAAGTATATATATATATATATATTTAAATTTTAAAATTTAATAAATTTAATAAATTAAAAAAACATACATTTAAATTTATATATATATAAATATATGTATATATAGATATATATATATATTTTTTAAAGCGTAGTACAGAAGAACTAGAATATAAGTAAAGTAAAGGCCGAACTTCCATCATATGGCAGGGTATCTGCTGGCTCACTCTTTGGGATTAGAGGTGCTGTCATTCTGTAAGGTTTATGTACTCCCTTCACACAGATAGCACAAACAAAAACAGGGCCAAGCCAGCCTGCTTTCTCAACAGTCCCAGGCCCCTAAACCATACCAACCCTATCTTTCTTTTAAATCAAGCCCTCTTACACTCACTTGAGCCCAGCCATCCCAGCAAAGTGATTCCAGCACTGCACACACAAGGACATCTCCAGAGAGTGCCCGCTACAGCTCCAGTTGTCTTGCCGAAATCCCTGCTAGACACCAGGCCTATACTCACCTTATCTCCAGACAACATATGAGGGCATCCCTGTGCAAATCAACCTGGAGGTTCCTATGCCACACCTGTTTTAGCTCCAGCATTCCTACTATGGTTCTCCCACTTCTGCTCAAACCAATGCCAGGGTGACACCTATGTGGAATGCCCCAAGACCCCCTGGCACTTACCCATTGAAGTTTCAGATATCTTGACATAGTATCCCTGTGCATAATGCTCCGAGAACTCCTGGCCTGAGCTCTTTTCAACTCTAGCTGTCCCACAGGTTGGAATCAGAATAGAGTACCCCAAGAATACCAGTCTTCACTTGCTATATCTCTAGCCAAAGCTGTCATGCACAGAAAATCTACGCAGGAAATATTCATACATAAAACCTCTTCTTCAAGACTAGAAGAAGTAGCTGTTCTGCCTAATTCATTGAAATAAACACAGAAAGTAAAGCACTATGAAGAGACAAAGGAATATGCGCTAAAGTAAAGAACCAGAGAAAATTTCAAAGTTCAAAGTAATAGTCATAAAGAATCTCAACAGATTTGAGAATAAATTGGATATGAATTCAGTGAGAACTGGAAGAGAATTTATAAAACAGAACCAACCAGAGTTGGAGAATACAATAACTGAAATTAAAAATACACTAGAGAAAATCAATAGCAGATTAGAGGATACAGGAGAATAGATTAGTCATCTGGAATACAAGCTAATGGAAAGCACCCAAGCTAAACAGCAAACAACACACACACACACACACCCCAAAAACAAACATAAAACAAAAGAAAAACAAAAGAAGTGAGGATAGGTTAAAGGACATCTTGGACAATAGCAAGTGTACTGACAATTGTAATATAGAGGACCTAGAAGGAGAAGATAGAGAGAAAGGGACAGACAACTTATTTGAAGAAATAATAGATTAAAAACTTCCATAAACTGGGGCATGAAACAGATATTAAGGTACAGAAAGCATAGTAAGTCTAAACAAGATGAACCCATGGAGGTCTACACCATGACACATAATGGTAATAGTGTAATACTCAAATGGTAACAATTAAAAATACAGGAAGAATCTTAAAAGCAGCAAGAGAACAGCAATTAGTATGCTCAAGGGGATAGCATGTAAGGCTATGAGCTAATTTTTTAGCAGAAACTTTGAATATATCTTGTCACTTCCTCTGGACTTCAAAGTGCTGAAAGGAAAACACCTACAACCAACTACTTGGCAAGGTTATAAATCAGAATTTAAAGACTGATAGAGTTTCTCAGACAAACAAAAATTAAAGGAGTTCATCACAAGTCAACCAGATTTACAAAGAATATTAAAAGGACTTCTTTAAATGGCAAAGAAAAAGAAGAACATAATTATAAGAAAATTATCAAAGGAAAAATAATTCACAGATAAAAGCAAACAAATAGCAAAAGTAGTAGAGTGATCACTTATAAAGATAGTATGAAGTTTGAAAGGCAAAATTGATCAAGTCAAATCTATCTGAAAAATTAGTTAAGGGACTCACAGAATAAAAAGACATAAAATATAAAATCATATACATAAAACATGGAGGGAGAATTAAAATATAGTGCTTTTAGAATGTGTTTGATCTTACTAGACTGTAATGTACTTAGGATGTTATATATGAACCTCATGGTAACCACAAAACAAAAACTTGTAATAGATGTGTAAATAATAGAGAACCTATTCCAAGTGTGTGTAACACTATAAAAAGTCATCAATCACAAGGGACGTGAATGAAAGAATAGAGCAGAGAAGAACTACAAAAACAACAAAAGTAAAATTTTAAAAATGAAAATAAGTACATACCTTGAAACAATTACTTTAAATTGTCTGTATATAAATGGTCTAAATGCTCAAGTCAAAAGACATAGGGTGACTGGATAAAAATAACAAGATGCTTCATATGAGAGATTCACTTTAGATCTGAAGACACATACAGAAAATTAATGGATAGAAAAAGATATTCCGTGCACATAGAATTAGAAAATAAGCTGGAGTAGCAATACTTAGACAAAATAGACTTGAGAGCAAAAACTAGAAAGAAACGGGACATTACATAGTGATAAATAGATCAGGTCTAAAAGGAGGATATAAAAATTGTAAATACCTATGTACCCAACATAGGAGGACCTAAATACATAAAGAAAATATTAACAGAGATAAGGGGAGAGATTTAAAGTTAAGTAATATTTACAGGTGACTTTAACATCATACTTAGATTAATGGATAATCTAGACAGAAAATCAATGAGACAGTGGCTTTGAATGAAACATTAAACCATAGGGACTTAACAGATACATATGTACTATGCCATCCCCAAATAGCAGAATGCACATTCTTTTCAAGTCCACAGTAATTTTCCTGGATATACCACATTTGAGGCTACAAAATAAGTCCCAGTAAATTTAAGAAGATTGAAAGTATATCAAGCAACATTGCCAACCAATGGTATGAAACTAAAAAATCAATCACTTAAAAACAAAACTGGAAAAAACACAAACATGTGGAGGCTAAATAATATGCTATTAAACAACCAATGAAGAAATCAAAGGGGAAATAAAAAACATGAACAAAATTGAAAATAGAAGTGAAATGGTGTAAAATCTCTGGAATGCAGGAAAAACAGTTTTAACATAGAATTTTATTGTGATCGAGGCCTAAATCAAAGAATAAGAAAAATCTCAAACAACTTAACTGTACACTTAAAGGAACTAGAAAAATAATAGCAAAGCCCAAGTTAGTAGAAAAAAGGAAATAAAGATCAGGCAGAAATAAATGAAATAGAAACTAAAAAAAAAAAAAAACAAAAAACAATAGAAAAGAACAATTAAACCAACGGTTGGTTTTTTGAAAAGACAAAATGAAATTAATAAACCTTTAGCTAGACTCTTCAAGGAAAAATGAGAGACAACTCAAAGTCAGTAATGAAAAATAACACCACAGACATACGAAGGATTATAAAAAATTACAAATAATTATGTGCCAATAAATTGGATAACCTAGAAGAAATGAGTAAATTCTTAGAATACAACCTTCCAAAATAGAAACAGGAAGAAATAGAAAATTTGTATAGACTGATTACTAGCAACAACATTGAATCTGTAATTAAAAATCTGAGAAATAAAAGGCCAGCACTGGATGGCTTTAAAGGAGAATTCTACTAAACATTTAAAGAGTTACTACTATTCTTCTCAAACTCTTCCAAAAAATTAGAAGAGTAAAAGATTCCCAATATATTGTACAAGAACAGCACTACTCTGATGATTTTGGAAAGATACCAAAAACAAATAAATAAATAATAAATAAAAAAGGAAAAGAAAAATGAAAGAAAACGTCATGCCAATATTCCTGATGAACATAGATATAAAAAACCTCAGCAAAATACAAGCATACTGCATTCAACAATATATTAATAGTATCATTAACCAAGTCAAGTGGAGTAGTCCAAGGATGTAATGATGGTTCAATATCTGCAAATCAATCAATGTGATACATCACTATAACAAAATGAAGGGTAAAACCATATGATTATCTTTTTTTTTTAATGTTTTATTTATTTCTAGGAGAGAGAGAGAGAGAGAGAGACAGCGTGAGCAGGGGAGGGAGAGAGGGAGTCACAGACTGAAACAGGCTCCAGGCTCTGAGCTGGCAGTCAGCACAGAGCCCGACGCGGGGCTCGAACCCACGTACCACGAGATCATGACCTAAGCGAAGTTGGAGGCTTAACCGGCTAAGCCACCCAGGCGCCCCAAAACCATATGATTATCTAATAGAGTCAGAGAAAGCATTTGACAAAATTTAACATTCATTCATGGTAAAAACTCTGAACAAAATGGATCTATAGAGAACATTCTTCAATATAATAAAGACCAAATATAACAAATCTGCAACTAACATTATTCTTAATGGGGAAAAATGGAAAGCTTGTCCTCTAAGATCAAGAATAAGACAAATATGTCCACTGTCACAAATTCTATTCAAAACAGTATTGGAGATTCTAGTCATAGTAATTAGATGAGAAAAGGAAATTGAAAAAAAAGTCCAAATAGGCAGAAAATCGTAAAACTATTTACAGATGACATGACACTATATATGAAAAAAGTAAAGATACTACCAAAAATAAATAATAAGTGCATTCATTAAAGTAGGATATAAAATTAATAAACATAAACCTATTGTATTTCTATTCACTAATAATGAAGTAGCAGAAAGACAAATTAAGAAAACACTTTCATTTATTATTGCACCAAAAAGTATTAAATTTCTAGGCATAAATTTAATCAAAGAGATGAAAAACTTGTACTCTGAAAACTATAAGACATTGATGAAAGAAGTTGAAGATGACATAAACAAATGGAAAGATAGCATACACACATGGATTAGAAGAATTACTGGTTTAAAAATGTCCATACTGCTCAAAGCAATCTACAGATTCAATGCAATCTCTATCAAAATATCAGTAGCATTTTTCACAGACCTGGAATAATCCCAAAATTTGGAACCACGAAAAGAAAAGAAAAGAAAAAAGAAAAGAAACCTTGAATAGCAAATGCAGTCTTGAGAAAGAATGAAAAAGCTGGAGGTATCACAATTCCAGATTTCAATATGTACTATAAAGGTGGAGTAGTCAGAATAGTGTGTTGCACCAAAACAACAACAACAACAACAAAGAGAGATATAGATCAATGCAACAAGATAATCCAGAAATAAGCCATACTTATGTAGTCAATTAGTCTATGAGACAGAGATAGCAATATACAATAAGGAAAAGACAGTCTCTTTAATAAATAGCGGTGTGAAAAATGGATAGCCACATGCAAAAGAATGACACTGGAACACTTTCTTATACCATACACAAAATTAAAGTCAAAATGGATTAAAGATCTAACTGTAAGACTGCAAACCATAAAAATCCTAAAAGCAAATGTAGGCTGTAATCTCTTGGACATTGGCCTTAACAACACTTTTCAGATTATGTCTCCTTAGGCAGGGAAAACAAAAGCACAGATAAAAATTATTGTACTATACAAAACTAATAAGCTTTTGCACAGTGATGGAAACCATTGACAAAATGAAGAGACAACCTACTTAATAAGAAATGTTTACAAATGATATATCTGATAAAGAGTGAATATCCAAAATATATAAAGACCTCATACAACTCAACACCAAAACACAAATAATAACCTAATTAAAAATGGGCACAGGACTTCAATAGACATTTTTCTGAAGACCTACAGATGGCCGGCAGCCACATGAAAAGATGCTCACTATCGCTAATTATCAGGTAAAGGCAAACCAGAACCACAATGAGATAACACCTCACAGCAGTCAGAATGGCTAGTGACAAAAACAAAAAATAAGTATTGGTGACAATGTGGTAAAAACAGAACCCTTGTGCACTGTAGGAATGTAAATGGCTGCAGCTACTCTGAAATACACTATGAAGCTTCCTCAAAAAAAGTGAAAATAGGAATTCCATATGATATAGTAATTGTACCACTGGATATTTACCCAAAGAAAACAAAAAGCACTAATTTGAAAGGATATGGAAGCAACCTAAGTGGCCATTGATAAATGGATGGATAATGAAAATGCGCGCACACACACACATGCACATAAAACACACACACATAATGAAAATATTAACCATAAAAATGAATATTACACACATAATGAAATATCGATATAAAATGAAATCTCGCTATTTGCAACAACACAGATTGATGTATAAGGTATTATGTTAAATGAAGTAAGTCAGAGAAGGAGAAATATATGATATCTATTATATGTGGAATTTAAAAACAAATCAACAAACAAAAATAAAAGCAGATTTGAGGCAACTGGGTGGCTTAGTTGATAAAGTGTCTGACCCTTGATTTCAGCTCAGATCTTGATCTAAGAGTTGTGACCTCAAGCCCACTTTGGGCTCTGCATTGGGCATGGAGCCATCTTAAAAAACTAAAATTAAAAAATTAAAATAATAAAAACGGACATAAAAACAGAGAACTGGTGATTGCCAGGAGGGAGCGGGAGGGGTGTGGTTAAAATTGGAGGAAGGAATTAAGAAGTACAAAGTTCCAGTTATGAAACAAGGCACAGAGATGAAAAGTACATCATTGAATTTATAATCAATAATATTCTAATAATATTTTATGGTGACAGATGTGACCGTACTTATTATGGTGAGTATTATGTAATGTATGGAATTGCTGAACCACTGTTGTTCACCTGAAACTAATATAACATTTTATGTTAACTATACTTCAACAATAAAATTGCATGTATATTAATCAAAGATATGAATTTATAATTTTTTTTTCTTGTAGTGTTTTTCTCTGGCTTGCTATGTGGGTAATGCTGGCCTTGTAGAATGAGTTTGGGAATATTCCCTCTGTTCAATATTTAGGGGAAGATTTGAATAAAGATTGGCATTAATTCTCTTTTAACTGTTAGAATTCACCAGTGAAGCCATCCGATCCCAGGGTTTTCTGCGTTGTGAAGTTTTGATTACTGTTAAGTCTTTTTACTCATTATTTGTTTGTCCAGATTTTCTATTTCTTCATGATTAAATCTTGGAAGGTTGTATATTTCTAGGAATTTCTCTATTGCTTCTAGGTTATTCAATTTATTGGCATAGTCATAGTAGTCCCCTAGGATTCTATGTATTTCTGTGGCGTCAGTTACAATTTATCCTCTTTAGTTTATTTTAGTCTTTTTTTCTAAGTTAGCCTAGATAAATGTTTATCAGTTTAGCTGGCTCTTAGTTCTGTTGTTCTTTTCTGTCATTTTTCTTGTCTCTATTTCCACTCTGATCTTTGGTATTTCTTTTTTTTTCTTTTTTTTTCCTGCTAATCTTGGGCTTAGTTTGTTATTATTTTTCTAGTTCCTAAGGTATAAACTTAGGTTGTTTGAGAGATGTTTTCTTAACATAAGCATTTAATATAATTAACTTTCCTCTCAGAGCTGTTTTTGCAGTATCTCATAGATTCTGGTGTTCTGTAATTCCACTTTCATGTGTTTAGGTATTTTTTTTTTAATTTCCCTTTTGATTTCTTCTTAAATACATTGGTTGTTCAGAAGTGAATGAATTGTTTATTTTCTGTATGTGTGTAAATTCTCTAGATATCCTTTTGGTTGATTTCTAGTTTCATACCATTGTGGTCAGAAGAGATACTTGGTATGATTTCAGTGTCCTAAATGTGCTAAGATTCATAAAAGTCAGTTCCCTTTTACGTCACTTTCCAGTTTAGGGATCTTCTTCTTCACTGTTCTTTTTTTCCAAAGGAATCTAAGTTGTCAAATACAAGTTTACTTACTAAAAAGCAGTATTTAGTAATATTGAAAGTGATTTTTCTTAGTCCATCCTGTTGGCTACTTCTCAGTTAAAGATTGTCTTTTATCTGATCTCAGGCACTGGTCTCTTCCCTGCCAGATCTGCTGCTGTTGTATAAAATTCTACCATGATCTTCATTTCATTTGGCCTAAGATATATCCCTTGAAAATATTCTTATTTTCCAAACTTGAGTTTTTCCATTCTACTGGCCAGCTCTGCCACTCACATATCACTCTTCAGGGGCAAAGCACAGGAAATCTCAGTGAGCAAGGGAGGCAGGATTCTACAAATTTCTTTCGAGATTAATGGGTTAAATAAATGCCCTTCATTACTACTCCATTATTCTGCTATCTAAAGAGAGGAATTAACTGAGTCTGCCCTTATATCCACATATTTGAAGACCTGGTATTTAGAAGAGATAATGTATTATTTCAAACAAAACCAGGGCAACTGTATTGCATCTTATCTGTCTTCAGTCTCTAAGATTTGTTTCTCATAGTCAAGCATGACAAACTTTTTGCTGTGTTGGACCTTAATTCTTGCTGTTTCTCAGTCTAGAAAGAATTCCTGTAAGACTGTCTCCTACCTATAATTCAAATCTCAGTTCAAATGTTGCTTCTTCCAAAAAGTCTTGCTAAACACCTGCTCTCAGAAGTCACCTAGTCACTCCCTGTTATTTCTTCCTTTTCTCCTTTAATCCTATTATCTCATCCCCACCCCCTTAATACACTTATCTGGTGACTTTTTTTACATACTGACTTTTTTATGTACTTTTATTGTGAAGTTAGGAGCTTTGTCCAGGATCTCAATTGTCTCCCAAATATAGGCCAAGGCCTAACAGATGAGATAAATCATTGCTTAATGAATAAATAACATAATGAATACACATGTGGTTCTTATCTCTAATTTAGTTGCGACAATGGCATGGGGAGATGTGTACTGACCGCTGTTTGCTGTTCAACTGTTTATAATTCTTTATTCAATCAGGCATTTTGTTTTTAAAAATGTAGAAAAAAGTCTACTGTAACGAACATTAAATTTATGATTATGAATGCCTGATTGCAAATGTTCAAATAGACTTTGTGCCAGATATTACTTTTTTAAACACAATATTATTTTTAAGTACTAGAAGAAATGAAATTTGACTTCAATTAGAGAAAGTTAAGGGAATTAACACATGTATAATCTATAACAAAGAAAAGATTTAAAATTTAGAAAATTAGGTGTTATAAAAAGAAACTATATTAGTAGTTAAATTATAATTTTACCTTTTTATAACATTTATTTTTGAGAGAGAGACAGGGTGTGAGTGGGAGAGGGCCAGAGAGAGAAGGAGTCACAGAACCTAAACCAGGCTCCAGACTCTGAGGTGTGAGCAAAGAGCCCGACTTGGGGTTTGAATTCACGAGCTGTGAGATCATGACCTGAGCTGAAGTCGAACACTTAACTGACTGGCCAGGTACCCCTAATTCTACCTTTTTAAAAAAATGTTTTATGTTTATATAGTTTTGAGAGATAGAGACAGAATGTGAGCAGGGGAAGAGGAGAGAGAGGGAGACACAGGATCTGAAGCAGGCTCCAGACTCTGAGCTGTCAGCACAGAGCCTGATGCAGGGCTTGAACTCAGAAGCAGTGAGATCATGACATAAGCTGAAGTTGGCAGCTTAATCAACTGAGCTCCCCAAGTGCTCCATAATTCCACTTTTAATTTTTAAAAAATTTTTAATGTTTTTTTATTTTATTTTTGAGAGAGAGAGAGAGAGCAAGAGCGAGCAGGGGACAAGCAGACAGAATCTGAAACAGGCTCTAGGCTCTGTGCCTTCAACACAGAGCCTAATACAGGGCTCAAACCCATGAACCATGAGATCATGACCTGAGCTGAAGTCAGACGCTTAACCAACTGAGCCACCTAGGTGCCCCCGTAATTCCATTTTTAAAGGAAATTACCTATCAGAATCTGCTACAAAAGGAAAAAGGAATATAGATATTCTGAAAATGGAGCAAGAGGTGAAAGAAACAGAATATAAAGAGTTACTTAGAGTTTAGGAAAGAAAATTAAAGTAGAAAGCCAAATATAGAATGAGTTTATTGTTCATAAATAGCTTTAAAGATTATAATAACAAGCATTTACAACTATGTCATACTCAGGGGAGATATCTTAACAGAAATACTCTAGAAAGTAAGAACATTAATGATGATGTTAAACTGGAACAGTACTGTAATGTTATTTGTCAATTTTCTCATTAAAGTGTAGACAAGTGAGAAATAAAGACCTTGAAAAATTGTCAGTTGACAAAAAGCAGATAAAAGAGTAGTAATTAGAAAAATTTACCATATGCAAACCAGTGGGACCTGTTAGTCTTATTTTCTGTGATTTTCAATGTATTGCTCTTTGCACTTACCATTTTTGAAAACTCCTCCAAACATGATGCTTTACTAGCCTGTGTATGCAAACTCATTCAGTATTGAAAAGTGCCTGAAAGTCTATAAATAGCCATAGTGAATCTAATTAGAAGAAGAAGTCTAATAAATACCACAGATCTGTTGCTACATTGTCATGCTTTAAACCTTGAACAGTTTGGAACGGTTTGAAACACTATGCAAATGACCTTTGTAAATGATAATAAATAGGCAGATACCACAAAACTTTGAAATTAGAAATATTTTTAAAAACCTTAGGCTATAAATTCATTTTTCAAAACTTCACATACTGTAAATAGTAGTAAATCTATATATTTTACAAAGATTTCTGAATCTTTCCTATAACAGACCTAAAGACTAAATGTATGCTTATATTTTAAATTTCATCTGTTATCCCCACTGGGATGTGAAAGAGAAGTGACAAAGGAGAGATGAGTAAAAAGATAATATAAATGAAACGAACAAAAAGAGTGATAGGATATTATGTGCCACACGAAAGGCATTTACTGCTCTTCTTTGCTCAGTTTTCTGGTTGGAATTTTACCAATTTTATCTTTCCAAAAGAGAAAGGTATCTTGTAAGACTCTAAAGATGAGGGGCAACAATCTCCAACACATCACTTTCCAAGAAAGATCAGGATGCAGGTCTACCAAATTTATAACAAAACAAGCATGGTAGAGAAAGAGAGGAATCATGAAATCATCAAGCTGTTAAAAGACTTTTGCCAAATGGAAGCAACATCTATTTGGCCTGGGTTAAAGTCCTAATCCCCAGTGTGAAAATTATTTGGGGGTGGGACCTTTAGGAGGTAATTATGTTCAGATACAATCATAACGGTAGACCATTTGTGATGTGTTCAGTGCCTTATAAAAAGGAGACCAAAGGGCTTGCTCTCTCTATCTCAGTCAAATGAAGATACAATAAGGAGGCCTCTGTCTGCAAATCAAGAGGGCTCTGACCAGACACTGAACCCGTCAGCACCTTGATTTTGGACTACTTAGGCCCCAGAACTGTGAGAAATAAATGTTTGCTTTTAATTCATCCAGTCTATGGCAATTTGTTGCAGCAGCCTAAACTGACTAAGACAGTCAGTATATAAAATGGTAACATCACTGTAGGTATACCTAAACTCTCTCTCTCTCTCTCTCTCTCTCTCTCTCTCTCAAACACACACACACACACACACACACACACACACACACACACACACACACAACTGCTTTTTCTTGCATAATATGATGAATTGTACATAAGTCCTTACTTAAGCTTTCATGGAAAGATGAATAAGAATGGAGAAAAGACTTTAGCAGTGGATATCTGGTTCATATCTTGCCCAAACTCATTGACTTCAAACTATTTTGAAACTAATCATCAAGAGTGTGTTAATATCTCACAACTAGTTTAGGTTCTAACTGACATCATTTACATTTTTAAAAGTTTTTTTTAACGTTTATTCACTTTTTAGAGACAGAGGGTGAGTGGGGGAGAAGCAGAGAGAGAGGGGAAACACAGAATCTGAAGCAGGCTCAAGGCTCTGAGCTGTCAGCACAGAGCCCAATGCAGGACTCTAACATCATTTGACATCATCATCATCAAATGACCCCTAACATCATTTACATTTTTAAATAAGAAATATCACATATTTTCCTGCCTTATTGTCCCCTAAATATCTTCCAACTACCTCTCAATTAAAATTACAAAGTCAAAGTCACCCAAAACTATGTTTTGGGTAATTTAGGACTTATGATGTTAATTTTATGTGTCAACTTGGCTGGGACCAGTTGTTTAGTCAAGAACTGGTCTAGATGTTTCTGTGAAGGTATGTTATAAATATGATTAAGGTTTATAATCAGTTGCCTTTAAGTAAAGCAAATTTCCCATGATAATGGGAGTGGGCCTCATTCATTTCAAGACTGTAAGAACAAAAATTGAGGTTTTCTGAGGAAGAAGGAAATCCTTCTCAAAAGTAATCTAGAAAGCTCTAGCCTA
Organism: Proteles cristata cristata; assembly: GCA_017311185.1. NCBI lineage: Eukaryota > Metazoa > Chordata > Mammalia > Carnivora > Hyaenidae > Proteles > Proteles cristata. The sequence continues at coordinate 2,096,073 of JAESUZ010003683.1, read as the reverse complement.
CTGATCTGCTCTGTGGATTTTGTACTCAATATTTGAACATTAACTCTTAATGGAATTTCTGTCCTACCAACCTGACCCACAGATTTTTAGTTTACCAGTCTCCAAAATTGTGTAAGCCAAATTATAAAAGAAATCTACATATCTCTATCTGTAGATCTATATTATATTGTTTCTATTTCTTTAAGAACCCTGACTGACAGAAGGTTCAATGCTTTCCTAGGAACTCTGGGATATACTAACATTTATACACATATAATTTCCTCCTTATTGTCTACTGGAAGGAATAGTTTTACATTACTTCAGCAGTGCTACAAAGTGCCTGAAGCCCAGAGACAGAAAGTATAGTGGTAGACTTTATTTCTTTCATTAAAAAAAAAATCTTTGAAATGAGTTGAAGGTAATGCTGTGATTAAATGCAAGACTCTGTTATTAATAATGCTAATGATGAAAAAATCTAGAAATTAAATCACAGAACTGTAGCCTGGATTTGTGGGTTTTTCTCCCTATAAAACAAATAATCTTGGGGTGACTGAGTGGCTCAGTTGGTTGAGTGTCCCACTCCATCTTGGCTCAGGTCATGATCTCAGTTTGTGAGTTAAAGCCCCACATAAGGCTCTGCACTGACAGTGCGGTGCCTGCTTGAGATTCTCTCTGCTCCTCCCCTACTCTCTCTGTGTCTCTCTCAAAAACTAAACTAAACAACTAAACTAAACTAAAATACATACCTATGAAATCATTAGAAGCTTACAAGATCCTGGCATTTTTGGTTATCTTTTCTAATTAACACTTTTAGTGAATTAAGAGTTGTTAAAATATAGTACTTTCTTCAACTTTGCTATATTTACTTGAACTGCCAGTACAAGTAAGAATTCCAGAATATTTTGAACACTGACTGAGAAGAATCACATGATTCATGTCATAATTTTGTCTATCAGTAATGGAACAATATGCTAGAATAATGTTATATGTTATTGAACACTTCAAACACTACTTATTCTAAAAACTCTCAATGGAAACATTATAAAGATGCCAAAATTTAGGCTTCTCAAGGAATGAAAGAGGGAATGAAAATAATATTTTAAAAAACAAATGGTAACATAAAGGAGGATGTGAGAAGTCCTCCCCAGTTATTGTTTCTAATAAATAAATTTGTATCACACTTCAAAGTTTATGAAACATGTAAACATGTACCTATGACATATAATTAGATCAATCAAATGTAATTTTTTTTCCATTATAGTTGCCCCAAAAGAAAACTCATGAGAAAAAGTGTTTATTACCTAGGAAGTTCTACCCAAGTCACTGATCCACACTTTACTCTTCAAAAGAAAATGCTGTGGTGTTGTATGTGAGTAAATGTTTGGTCGTTTCTTAAAAATATAGCATAGAACAAAATTACAGAGAAACATTAAGCACAGAAAATGAACTACAAAGATTGTATGTTTTCCTTATTTCTCTTTATGGGAAATAATATTTATTTATCAGCAGAAAGCTATAAAGATTATTACTCTTTTTGTCAATAGGGAAATATTAGGATCACACAGTACACACAATCTGTTCTTTTTTTTGGAAATATTTCCTAACTTAGTACGCTCATAAAACATTTCTTCTGTACTTTGAGTTATTTCCTCTACTAAAAGCCATTTTGTTCAAAACTTGACTATCTTGAATAGTAATCGTTTTGTCAGACTAGGCTTCCTAGTTTTGATATCCAGATCACCATCTGCCTCTTCATAATATTTTAATAAAGTATGACTTATTTTCCTAAAGTTGAAATGTTAGGTACAAGGACAGAGGTTTACATTATTAACATTGTCTGATAAACATTTTGTTCATTCTGCAGATATCTTCATGGCTTTTTTTGTGTTTCTGGTTACGGTTCACATTTTGCTCTTTATTATAGTCAATTTTCATGAGTCTTTTCACTTGTCAAAAGTCAAATTACAATGATACTGACTACTTTATTCACTTTTGATGAGTGGAAATGCACTAAGCCTTTCTTACATCAACTTTTATAAAATCTTTTCAAATTGAGATCACTTAATCAACTATTAAAGAACAAAACATAAATTCTATCTTTGTCCAGGGAGGGTATATTTTCTAGAAATTCAGGGAACATCATTCCTATTTTGTACCTTTAGAAGACCTGCAGTGCCATTAAATCTTCTGAGGATGACAAGGTCTATTGCCTTCTATTATTCATTTCCAAAATGTTTATTGTTTGCAGCATCAGAGAAATTCATAGATATTATGATATTTCTTCTTCTCCTCATTCTGCGGTCTACCAAAGTGCAATCTCTGGTAACATTTCTCAAACACATCCTTAGAGATCAATATCTATGAATTCCAGAAAAAGTACAAATTTTGTTTGTATGTGCATAGTTTTGTTTTCCTGAAAGCTTATTAGATTTTAAAGGCAATGAATGATATTCCTACTTCCTCACTCCTACCAATTAATACTCATTTTTCTAGAGAACACAATTAGGTTGTATTATTAGCATATTAAAATGATATAATCCATCTAACAAGTTAATATAGCTGCTATAAAAATACTTTTGTAAATTATTTATTGGAAACACCACAATAGAAACTTAAGGGTGTAGAAAAGAATATACAGTAATTTTTTTCTGTTAAATTTATACCGATTTAGATAAGATAGATATTTGGACACGTGCATGATTTTTAAAATGCTTTTAATGAGACAAAAATATACGGTCTAATAAACATACTTGATTCTTACATATTATATAAATTTGTTTTTATGATCAAATTATACACTAAAAAGAAGATATATTTATCTTGAAGGTATTTAATAAATAAATCCTTGCAGGGTATTAAAGCCCAAAATAATGATGTAGGAAGATCATAAATTCACCTTCTTCATGAATGCCCCAATCTTCAGCTATATATGGAATAATTTCCTCTGGGGAAAAAAAACCCACCTCAAGCCAGCTAAGCAACTCCTACATATTGTGTGAATGAGAAAAAAACCTGCATTGAAGCAGGAAGGAGAGGCTGAGACAAAATCTTGCCCCATGCCCCAGGTATGGTGAACAAAATCTGGAGGGAACTCACAAACTTGAGCTTCTCCCTGAGATGTGAACCCCACATTGACACTCTATTATTTAAAATCTGAACCTGAAAGATGAGCCACCAAGACATGTAGCTTTGAAAGCCATGGGGCTTATATCCACAAGACCAACAAGACTATAGCAAACTGAGAAATGAAATGATTCTTAAGGCTAACACACAGAGCCTCACCCACCCCGGGGATCAGCACAATGGCAACTGATTGAGAGGCTCCTTGACTTTGTGTGAAAAGGCTTATTTGTTTTTTTAAAGCATCTGCCTGCAAGCAGGCATGTAAGTGCCTAATAAAATACTCTCCAAAGATAGAAGCAAGTGGGTGCTATTTTTGTATATTCTTGCTCCCTCACTACATCTTGCTGGTATCCCCTGGAAGGAAGCTTGCACTCTTGTCTGGAGCCCAAATTTTCGTGGCTGTCACCAGGAAACACCTCTAGATCACCTGGCTCTAGTGGGTTGTGGGGCTTATGTTCATGGACCCCATAGGACTATAGCAAATGGAGTTTTTCAATGGTTACCACCCTCAGGGCATAGCAGAAGTACAGTAGAATGAAAAACCTAGACTTTCTATGATGAAAGAATATTGTTTTTATAGTTGTGACCTGAAAATCAGTCTTCTTATTAAGTATACATCTAAAGACTGACTGTAATCTTCTCTATTGGAATACAAGTATGGGTACAACTTTCCCTGTTGCTCTCCTGGGCTTCAGTGACTATATATCCCAGAGGGGAGTATGTGCATGTGTCTAATGTCCCAGTTGTTATGTCTGCTACTTTAGTTTTTGTGGCTGCTGCCCAGGGGACACCCCTTGATTATCTGGCTTTGGTGGCCAGTGAGGCTTCAGTTCACTAGTTAGATTGGGTAGTGGCAAAGAAAGAAATAGTTCTTAATTAGTTATCAACCCAGAACTCAGTGTTGAGGCAGCAAAAATACTCATCTTCTAGTCTTCACCTGAAAGAGGTATATGTGTATACTTTAAAAGGTACTGCTGGGTGGTTCAGTTGGTAAGTCTCCAACTCTTGATTTTTGGCTTAAGTCATAATCTCACAGTGGTGAGATCAAGCCCTGCATTAGGTTCTGTGTTGAGTGTGGAGCTTGCTTAAGACTTTTTCTCTCTCCCCACCTCCCTCTCTCTGACCCCCCTGCTTTCTCTGTCTCTTAAAGGAAAATAAAAAGGTGCTCTCTGAAAGTCTGGCTTCTAATCAGCCTGAATGCAGGTAATGACTGAGATACTCCCCTTTGGGACACTGACATGTTTTAGCACACTCCCAACTACTGAGAGACACTAAAAGCAAATTAGGCTACTTGGACAATTAAAAAACTTTAAGAAGCAAGAAAGAGATGGAACAGCATAGAATGATAAGATTATTCTTCTACACAAGGTTAGTCCTTAAAGTCTTGGAGAGGCTGATGTTTTATCTAGCACACAGAAACCAACACAGAGAGTCCAGGAAAATGAAGAAACAGAGGAATATGTTCCAAATGAACGAATAAGGTAAAACCTCAGAAAAAGCTTTAGTGGATGAGAGATCATGATTTACCTGATAAAGATTTCAGAATAATAGCCCTAAAGATGCTCACTGAACTTGGGGGGTAAATTGATGAACAAAGTGCTAATTTCAAAAAAGCGATAGAAAATAGTGGAATGTACCAAAAAGAAGTCACAGAGCTGAAGAATAACTGAAATGAAAACAATCATAGAGGAGTTCACAAACAGACTAATCAGAAAAAAAGATCAGTAAACTCAAAGACAGGCCACTGGAACTCATACAGAGCATGCAAAAAAGAAAAAAATTAACTAGCTTAAGAGATTTATGGGACAACATCAAGCAGAAAACACTTACAAATTATGGGAAGGAAAGAGAGAAAGAAGGGGTGGAAAACTTATTTGTAGTAATATCTGAAAACTTCCCTAACTTTCTGGAGGAACAGACATCCAGAATCAGAGTTCCAAAATGATAAATCTGAAAAGACCAACATCAATATACATTAAAATTAAAGTGTCAAAGTGAAAGATAAGAAGAGAGTCTTAAAAGCAGCAATAGAGAAACAACTTTGTTGTGTACTCACAAAAGATGCTACATAAGATTATCATAATTTTCAGCAGAAACTTTGCAGACCAGAAGGGAATGGAGCAATATATTTACAGTGCTGAAAAGAAAAAAATCTGCCAACCAAGAATACTCTACATCACAGTTCTTCAAAATTAAAGGAAAGATAATGAGTTTTCCTGATAAGCAAAAGTTACAGGAGTTTATCACCATCAACTGGGCTTGTAAGAAATATAAAAGTATAAATCTCACTGTTAAAGATAAATATATGTATAGTAAGATTCAGAAAAACCTGATGTTGTAAAGGTGGTGGTTCAAACACTTAGGAAGTGGATTTCAAGATTAAAAGACAAAAGTGGTAAAAAAAAATATAACTAGAACTAGAACAATTTGTTATTGGATACCCAGTATAAACATATGTATATTGTGACATCAAAAATATGTCTATGGAGGGTGTGTGTAAAAATATAGAGCTTTACAATATGTTCAAACTTAAGTTATTGACTTAAAATAGACTGTTATAAGTAGGTTTATGTAAGCTTCATGGTAATCACAAAACAAAAAACTATAATAGAAGCACAAAAAGAAAAGGAATCTCAGCATACCAGTACAGGAAACAAAGTTACAAAGGAAGAGAGCAACCACAACAACAAAAAAGATACCAAAGAATTATAAAAGAGCCAGAAAACAATTAACAAAATAGCAATATACATATCTATCAATAATTAATTTAACATAAATGAATTAAATTTTCCAAGGACAGAGTGGCTGAATGGATAAAAAAGCAAGACCCATATATGTTGCCTACAGGAGACTCACTTCAGATCTAAGGACACATACAGATTGAAAGTGAAGGCAAGAAAAATATATTCCTTGCAATGGAAACAAAAACAAAGCTGGGGTAGCTATATTTATATCAGATAGCATAGATTTTAAGACAAAGACAGTAATAAGAAACAAAAAAGATCATTTCATAATGATAAAGAGTCAATCCAACAAGAAGATAGGACATTTGTATGTTTTTCTGCACCCAAAATAGGAGCACCTAAATATACAGAACAAACATTAACAGATCGAAAAGGAGAAATGAACAGCAATAACATAATAGAAGAATTTAATAGCCCATATTCATTAATGGATAGATAATTGAAACTAAAATTTGTTTAAAAAAATAGCCTTTAATGATATATTAGAACAGATAGGCTTAATAGACAAACACAGAACATTGCATCCAAAAGCAACAAAATACATCCTCTTCTCAAGTGCATATGGAACATTCTCCAGGACAGATCAAATGCTAGGCTACAAAACAAATCTTAATAAATGGCAGGAGAAGGAAATCATTTCAAACATCTTTTCTGACCACAATAGAAATCAAAACTAGAAATCAATTACAGGAAAACTGAAAAAAATCACAAATATATGGATATTAAATATCATGCTATTAAATAACTAATGGCTCAAAGTAGAAATCAACAGAGAATTAAAAAAAAACCTTGAGATAACTGAATCTAGAAACAGAAAATACTGAAACTTCTGGGATTCAGCAAAGCAATTCTAAGAAGGGAGTTCATAGCAGTAAATACTTACCCCAAGAAACCAGAAAAAATCTCAAAACTTTATACCTCAAGAAAAATATGAGAAAAAGAACAATAAATCGCAAGTAAGAAGGAAGGAAATAACACATATCAGGAACACAATAACATAAAGACTAAAAAGACAAGAGAAAATATTAATAAATACTAGTGGTTCTTTGAAAAGATAAACAAAATTAATAAACGTTTTGTTAGACTGCCCAAAGAAAAAAAGAGAGAACTCAAATAGAAATAAAAGAGGAGATATTACAACAAATACCCCCAGAAATGCAGAAGATCGCAGGAGAGTAGTATAAACTATTATACACCAACAGATTGGACAACTTTGCAGATATAAATTCTTAGAAACATAGAGCTTACCAAGACTGGATAATGAAGAAATTGAAATTATAAACAGAATGGTTAATAGTAAGGAGATTATATCAGTAATCAAAAATCTCCCAAGAACAAAATCTCAGGACTAGATGGCTTCCCTGGTGAATTCTTCTAAACATTTAAAATATAATTAGTACCAATCCTTCTTAAACTCTTTTGAAAAATAGTACAGGAGAGAATACTTTCAAACACATGTTATGAGGACATTACCTTGATACCAAAATCAGACAGATACCATAATAAAATAAAATTACAAGCCAATATTTCTAATGAGTTTAAACGCAAAAATTCTCAACAAAATATTAGGAAACCAATTTCTAAAATAAATATATTTAAAGGATTGAACACCATTATTAAATGTGATTTATTCTAGGAATGAAAGGATGTTTCAACATCTAACAAATCAATGTGATATACCATATTAACAAAATGAAGTGTAAAAATAATATCATTATTTCAATAGATGTAGAAAAATCCTATGACAAAATTCAAAATATATTTATAATAAGCCTCACATCATTTGAGAGGTTATAGAGGGAACATATCTCACCACAATAGTTGCCATATATGACAAGCCTACAACTAACATCAGGCTTATTCAGTGGTGAAGAGCTGAAAACTTTTCTATGATCAGGAACAAAACTCTTGCCCCTTTTGTTGCACATATTTTTAGAAGTCGAAAGCAATTAAGCAAAAGAAAAATAAATGACATCTAAGTCAGAAAGGAAGAATTAAAACTGCAACTATTTTATCATACATAAAAAATCCCTAACAACTTCACCAAAAGGCTGTTAAGATTAATAAATTCAGGGGCGCCTGGGTGACTTAGTCGGTTAGGCGTCCGACTTTGGCTTAGGTCATGATCTCGCGGTTCATGGGTTCGAGCCCCGCGTCGGGCTCTGTGCTGACTGCCGGCTCAGAGCCTGGAGCCTGTTTTGGAGTCTGTCACTCCCTCTCTCTGACCCTTCCCTGCTGACGCTGTCTCTCTCTCTCTTCTAGAAATAAATAAAACATTAAAAAAAGATTAATAAATTCAGTAAAACTGTATGGTGTACAATCAATTCACATATCTCACCTGTGTTCCTATACACTAATAAGGGCCTATCAGAGAGATGAAGAAAACATTCCCGTGGCATCAAAAATAATACAAATGATAAAGTTAACCAAGGAGGTAAGAGACCTATGCACTACACTATAAGACATTGATAAAAGAAATTAAATACAACACAAATACACTGAAATATATTCCATGCTCAGGGACTGTACTAATAAAATATCCATGCTATTCAAAGCAATATACAGATTCAGTGCAATCTCTATCATAATTCTAATGGCATTTTTCACAAAAACAAACTATCCTGAAATTTTATGGATCCAGAAAAGACCCTGAGTAGCCAAAGAAATCTTAAGAACAAAGCTGAGAAATCATGCTTTCTGACATTAAACTGCACTACAAAGCTATAGTAATCAAACAGTATGGTATTGGCATAAAAACAGAAACATCAGTGGAGTAGATTAGAGAGCCCTGAAATAAACCCATGAATATATGGTTAATTAATTTATGACAAAGGAGCCAAGAATATACAATGAGGAAAGGACAGTTTTCTCAATAAATGATGGTGGGAAAATTGGGCAGCCAAATATAAAATGATGAAACTTGGACCACTTTCATACACCATACATAAAAATTAACTCTAATGAATTAAAGATTTGAACACAGGGCCTGAAGATATAGAACTCCTAGAAGAAAACATAGGCATTAAGCTTCTTTTTTAAATCTTTATTTTTTTATTTTTATTTATTTTTAATATTTTTATTTATTTCTAGGAGAGAGAGAGACAGCATGAGCAGGGGAGGGTCAGAGAGAGGAGTCACAGACTGAAACAGGCTCCAGGCTCTGAGCTGGCAGTCAGCACAGAGCCCGACGCGGGGCTCGAACCCACGAACCGCGAGATCATGACCTAAGTGAAAGTCGGACGCTTAACCGACTAAGCCACCCAGGCGCCCCTAAGCTTCTTAACATCAGTCTTGGTGATGATGTAAATGTATATTTTTAATTGGCACCAAAAGCAAAGGCAACAAAAGCAAAAGTAAACAAATGGGGCCTCATCGAACTAAAAAACTACTACACAAAGGAAACCACCAACAAACTGAAAGTGAACCAACTAAATGGGAGAGATACTTGCAAATTATATATCTGATAAGGTATTAATATCCAAAATATATAAGGAACTCATACAACTCAATAGCAAAAATAAACAATATAATTGAGCATAGGACCTGAATAGACATTTTTCAGAGAAGACATGCAATTGGTCAACTAGTACATGAAAAGGCACTCTCCATGGCACTAATTCTCAGGGAAATATAAATCAATACTGTATGAAATATCACCTCACACCTGTTAGAATGACTATTACCAAAAAGACAACAGATAACAAAATTGGAAGAGGATGTAGAGAAAAGGGAGCCTTTGTGTACTGTTGGTGGGGATGCAATTGGTACATCTACCATGAAAATGATACAGATAGTCCATGAAAAAATGAAGATAGAGCTGCCATATGATCTAGCAATTCCAATTCTGGGTATTTATGCAAAGGAAATGAAGATACTAACTCAAAACGTTATATATTCTCCCATTTTAATTGAAACAGTATTAATAGCCAGAAAATGGAAGCAACCTAAGTGTCCACTGACAGATAAATGGATAAAGGATATGTGCTATACATGTGTATAATGGAATACTACTCTGCCATATATAAGAAGGAAATATTATCATTTGTTACAATATGGATCAAACTGTTGGCCATTATGCTAAGTGAAAGAAGGCAAAAAAATACAAATACTGTATGATCTCCTTTAAATGTGGAATCCAGAAAGCAAAAACTAAACAAAACAATTGCTCACATTCACAAATACAGGATAGAGATTGTTGGTTGCCAAAGGAAGGGAGTGGATGGTGTGTGAAGGGAGTCAAAATGTATAAAATTTTAAAATAAATTACTTATGGGGATATAATTTACAGCATATGATTATAATTAATAACCCTATATTATACATTTGAAAATTTCTAAGAGTAGATCTTAAAAGCTCTTACCATAAGAAAATATTGTAACTGTGTGCTGATGGATGTTAACTAGTTTTATTGTGGTGATCATTTCACAGTAGATACAAATATTGAATCATGTTGTACACCTGAAACTAATATAATGTTATAGGTCAATTTTATCTTTAAAAATGCATTGCTGAGGAAAATGACTTGTCCACATGCAAAATAAGCTTTACTACTTAAAAAAAATACTGTTTAAAGCATAATTAAAATTCTTTGGTTAGATTATGATTTAATCTAGAACTTGTATTTTTATATCACTGCACAAAAAGCACTAGAATAATATTTTGGATTAGGTATTTTATCTCATAGCATGAAAAAAATTGCTCAAAGGGAGTAGCCACATGCAAAATGAGGGACAATTTTTCAAAGTTGGAGCCAATATTTTTTATTTAGGAAATGTGATGTTTGAAGGTTTATGCTCTAGATGAATGATGCTTTGGCAAATTAAGTTATCAATTTATCAGAATACTCTATTCAAAGAGTCATCTCTTTATGGAAAAAATAATGGGATATGAGTTTTGAAGATGAACAGTTTGGTAAATGTATACACACTACTAAAAAATGTGAATGAGTTCAGTGTTTAGGTTTTGTTTAAAAATATGTTAGTATATTTTTATTATGCAATGCATTTCTGACGGAGTATTTATTTTGCAGGGATAGTCTAAACATTTTTTTAATTTGAAATGGATAGGTTTTTAGAACAATACACTATTTAGAAAAAGTACAGATGTTCCAAGAAAAGGTCTTATATGTAACATTTTGTGTTAATGTGTGTGTTTTGCAATGTTCTAATAGTTTAGACATTACAGTTGTGGGTGTACATATTTCTTAAGTATATGTATCTATTCGGAGGGCACGGATGGGCAGAGAGAGGTAATTCTAAGCAGCTCCCTGCTTGCAGCTCAGAGCCTGAAGGGGCTGAATCCCAGGAACTGCGAGATTGTGACCTAAGCCTAAATCTAGAGTTGGGCGCTTAACTGAGCCACCCAGGCTCTCCTACATTATTTATATACCAGAAATAATTTTATTCCATCATACTTAAAACAATAACACTGTCTTTCCACAGATTTGTTTACAGTACTCAGGTATAGTACGTAGGGGGCGCCTGGGTGGCTCAGTCGGTTAAGCGTCCGACTTTCGGCTCAGGTTACGATCTCACGGTTCATGGATTCAGGGGTTCGAGCCCCAGGTCGGGCTCTGTGCTGACAGCTAGCTCAGAGCCTGGAGCCTGCTTCAGATTCTGTGTCTCCCTCTTTCTCTGACCCTCCCCTGCTCACTCTGTCTGTCTGTCTGTCTCTCTCTCTCTCAGAAATAAATAAACATAAAAAAAAAAAAAAAGACAGCAAATCAAGTATGGCATGTATATAAATGAGGAGTAAACCACAAGAACACTAATGAATGCTCACAGAAAATTTACTGAGTAATTTTCCTTCACAATATTTCCATTGGAGACAAGTGCATGAAAAGCAGCATCATTAAAATCTTGTAGTTGGTACAAATGGAGCAACCCTTCACTTTTAAGAATTGAAAGGTTCTCAGAAGGCAAAGAAATAGGCTTATTTTGTATGTCTTACAGTAAAGAAGTTTATTTTAGATGTGCTTTCTAACTGGAATTCCCTTCTGAAACAGTTTGAAACTGTAACCATTTCTATTTTTTGTAATACTACCAAGACTGACAATTCCTCCTTTGCAAAAGTCTAATGCAATTAACGTACCTCTGCATATCTATTTAAAAATATAAAATTTCAAATTAAGACTTTGTCATGTGGATATTTTCCTCCTGGGTAGAGTAAGATAGTTTTATTTTTTAGGTGGAGTGTGGATAGTGAATTAGAAGCTAACGGGCCAATATTAATGACAGAGAAGTTAGCCGATGCATTTTTCAGAGAATGCTCCAGAATTTCTAGGATATATTTGGAAATAAGAGGTTTGCTTTAAAGAATTTCAAGCTGCTTACATTTTTAACATCTAGATTTTTGTTTTGTGGCCAGGGGGTGAATGATGAGGATTTGGGGAGTGGCTAAAGCCAGTATCTACCTGTTAGAATTTTTTATGCAATCTTGAAAAGGCAAGGTATCTGAATCTTGAAACTGCAAGCTATGTAGAAAGGTGCTGGGAATCTTCAAGGGTGATTACAGGTTCAAGACAGAGTCTTCTGCTATGCTCTATAATCTCTGGAATGACAGTGTCATGATCAGAGCTGAGGCCATATAAAACTTCCTATTGGGAAAAGAGTTTGAGTATTTCTCTTCATAGTTGACTAAATATTTGCCCCAAGGATGTATCTTTTCATTTTGTATCTTTTTGGGGACCTAGGACATCAGTCAATAAGTTCTAGTTATAAAGTTACTAAGGGCATGTTCAACATCAGAATAGTCAACTAAGCACACATGCTTAGCTTTAGTTTCTAATTCTCCTAAAATAACTTTTTGAAATTATGAAAATAATTCAAACAATCTCTATGAAGAGGAGAATTAGGTAATTCAATAGCGGACGAGACATTTCAAAAAATTTCTGTAAGAAGAAAAAACATAGGCAGTGTTTGACATAATGCAGGAAAATAATCTATGGCTATAAGTGAGTGGGGGAGAAGAGGCAAAAATACATGGCACTGCAACTCCCCAGATACTCTGCCCTGTAACGTGCAGAAGAGGGAAGTAGGCAGAAGAGATATTTCATAAAATAGCAAAGCAAATTGTGAGAAAGGTAAAGCTTTAATGTATACATTGGTGCTCCAGACTAAAGAAAAAACAATAATCAATTAGGAGGGAAAACTGTCCAAAGAGAAACATATTTTAGGCAACTGAAGAGATTTAAAAAAGGAAACATAACAACAAAACAAATCTGGTGTAAGTTTGGAGGGATAGGAATTGGCACCTGATAGGAAGCCTACTCTAAAATGAAACCTGTGAATTGGAATACCTCACACTACATATTCAGAACTCCTATCAGGTACATAACATTAAAGTGATTACATTATAGTGATTCTTATATATCCACCAATAGGCCAGTCTTTTATAATGGAAAATTGAGAATCCTCAGGCATATAAAAATAAATAACAATATAAAAGATTATGGCAATAAGCAAGTAAAAAGACAAAAGTAATTCTAGAGGAAACTATTCAAGAAATTGGAAAAACATTAGGGTTTTTTCACAGAGCTAAATATATTCAAATAAGAATTATTTTCTTTTTAAAATTTTTGTAATGTTTGTTTATTTTTGAGAGACAAAGTATGAGCAGGAGAGGGACAGAGAGAGGAGACACAGAATCCGAAGCAGGCTCCAGACTCTGAGATGTCAGCACAGAGCCTGACGTGAGGCTTGAATGCACAAACTGAGATCATGACCTGAGTCAAAGTCAGACATTTAACCAACTAAGCCACCCAAGCTCCTGGATTATTTTCATAAATATAGGAATACATATTATATATTCAATTTATATGATATATAATATATAATTTAGTTTATATGGTGTATATATATTTATATATGGTATATACATGGTATACATATATATGGTATTCATATAATGTGGTAATATATCAATATAAATACATATAAATATATATATAAAATAAAGAGGAGGTTATGGCTTTTCCAAGCTGAAAAGAATATTGCCAAGTTGAAAAACAAATCAAAAGAAAAGAAAATAAATTCTAGAAATATCCCAGAATAGAGATGCCTGGGATGCTCGTTTGAGCATCCAACTCTTGATTTAGGATCAAGTCATGATCCCAAGGTCATGAGATTGAGCCCCGTGTAAGGCTCCATGCTGAGCCTACTTGGAATTCTCCCTCTCTCTCTCCCTAAGCCTCTCTACACCACTCAACCTCTCTCTCTTAAAAAAAAAATCCCAGAATATAGAATGAACAAGATACATTAGGTAGGTAATGGGAGAAGATAAAGGACATTGTAGGCCAATCCAAGAGACTGTTACCAGAAAAAAATACAAGTTTTCTTTGAAAATAACAGAAGGGTAACTGCAGAAGAGGATTTCTCAAAGTTTAATGCATATGTTCAAGTTTTTAAAATCTACTTAGTGTCCAGCATAATAACAGAATACCTATCTACATGTAATTATATCACTGTGAAATTTCACAACACTCAGAATTAAGAAGAAATTCTAAAAATTTGCAGAGAGAAACCAAACAAAATAAAACTAAACTAAATGAAACTGAACAAGTTTTCTGCAAGAGAACAACAAAAACAACAACAACAAACAGACTGAGATATATGTTCTCACTGGGGATAGTAGATGTTTAAAAACCAATGAAACAAATTATTAGCTAATACTTCGATTTCACTTTGGTTTAAAAAACAGTCTTAAAGATATTTGATAGGCTTTGGGAATAAAATATTATTATGCTGGTAACATAGAGATATTTCAAGTCTATAACCTCTAATTTGCAAGAACAGTATAAGGAAGGCAAGGGAATTATAGGACACTAATGTCAGTTGGCCTATATTGTAAGCATTACAAATTGGAGGCACAAAGGGGGGCTTTCGGGGGAAGAGAGTGTAAAAGGCAAAGGAGGACTTAATAGATTATGTGATTTAGAGTCATGATAGAAGAGTTCCTTTCAAGTCATCAATTCTGTAGTTAGGTTACATTCATTAATAGCTTGGTACTTCAATTTCTTCATCTGTGCAATTGGGATAATAGGGTTATGGTAAAACAATTAAATGAATTCTTGTAAACAAAGCAATAAGAAGAAGAATGCACAACACTGGGTAAACCAATAGTAAGAACTAAAGAAAAGATGAAGATCTGATAAGAAAAACAAAGGGTTTAGAAAAACTATGGGCAAGAAGGACTAATTTTCTAAAGTATGGCATCATTTAAAAAGAAAAACACAAATTTTCATTTGACTTTGATCCTAGGTCCAATGTCACTTTAGAGGGCCAGACTTAGTTTTCCAGTGGATAAAGAAATAATATCATCCTAACTCAAAACTTGACTTGATGTTGAATGAGATTCATAAAACCCAAAAGACATAAATGCAAATTACTGGGAAGTAAATTTTAGAGCAACCTTAAGAAAAATTAAATTGTTGGAGAACAGAAGGTAAATGACTGTCACCATGGCAATGTAAAAGTGAAAGTAGATGTGTAGCTGAGAGAATGTGGGTGGTAAGTAAGGAGAAAAAAGTAGTGTTGCTTACTAATATTCTTATCTGATACAGTGTTGAGCAAAAAGACCTTTTCAGATGTTGATGGAGGTTCAGTTATATTATTTTCAATTATAATTAATATAAAAATTATATGTATATATATAATTTCTCATTTAAAGATAGCAAAATCCTCATTCATGTGAAGCAATATGTAGATTCTTTATGGTTTACAAAGAATAATGATAATAAACTGAATTAAAGTCTCTTTATCCACCCTCCCACCCCCAAAATTGTAATTTGTATCTTCACCATAACTGCAAGATGGAGAACATTGTGAACTTCAAACTACCTGTCCATATGAAAAATAAACACACCAATCCACTGGAAAAAATAAACCTCCAGTTCCCACACCTAGGTGTGGTTGATCACAAGTGCATTCACTCATTAAAAAAAAATCCCATACTCAATATGGAGTAATACTTATATTCAGTATAGTAAATATGGAGAACAAATCTGATGTCACATAGATTGATTCTGTCCTTGAGAAATCAGAAGGAAGAAGGTTAAATGTTGTGGGGCCCAAAGGAATAGTACCAAAGAGTGCCACTTTTGTGGAATGAGAGATAATTTGGAAGGAAGAAGCATCTTTTGGAAAATTAGTGGTAAAGATAAGGAAGAAAAGAGGAAAAGATAGTATCCTGATGAAACACAGCAGTTACATATTTGTAAGTCATACCCTTCATTAATTTCCCACTGTAATAAATTGTTATAACGTGGCGGCTTAAAATGACACAGATCTTTTCTCTTATAGCTCTTGAGACCAGAAGTCTGAAATCATTTTCACTAGGCTAAAGTCAAGGGGTTATCCCAAAGTATTACAGGACTGATTTATTCTGGAGGCTCTAGGGGAGAGGCTGTCTCTTGCCATTTTAAGCTTCTATTAGCTGCCAGCGGCCTTAGATTGCAATTCCTTTCTTCATCATCAAAGTACATCACCAAAACATTCTGCTTCCATCATCACATTTCTTTCTGTCTCTAATTCTTCCTGTGTAGCTCTTGTAAGAATATGGTGATTATATTGGATCCAGTCTTATAACACAAGATAATCTCCCCATCTCAAAAGGTAATATAGGTTCTGGGGATTATGACATGGATATATTTGGATGTCATTCTTCAATTTATCCTCCCCCATCCCTAGATAAAATAGCACTATAAACAAACTGCAATTTACTACACCAATGGAAGAGAGCAGTCTTGAACTAAGAAACCTTCTTAGTCTCCATAATTGCACCTGTGAGTGCACACAACTGTTGTAGCTGTTCCAAGGGGAAATAAAATTAGGAAATGAACAAAAGCTTTCATTGTATGAAAGCGTACAATGCTTCAGGAAGAATAAAAAACTAAAAAACTAGAAGAAAAAATTTCAAATTATGAAAAAATCTTCCACCAGTCACAAACATAAGACCGAAGAAAACTACACCACAACAGTCTAACCTGAATAAAATATATTTAAGCAGGAATTTTCAAATAAAAATAACAACTTGACTCAGGAATTTTAAAATCTCAGAACATAAATTAAAAAAAAAACCCATAACAATGTAAAACAAAAGTTAACCAAACTTAGCAAAAATATTGAACAAAAGTACCACACCATGTTAAAAATGATGACTAAATTGCAACCACCAAAGGGACAATATGCTCATTTAAGTTTAATAAAGGACATCAAGGAGGTGCTTGAAAATCCACAAGAACATGAGGATGAAATAGAGAAAAGTATAAAGATCAGAAAGTATAAAGGCTAAGAAAGTCTATAATACACAAAATTAGAGTACCTGGAAGCAAAAACAAAGAAAGCAAAACAACATGAAATATATAACATATAATAATATCATCAATCTACACATAAAAAGGAATTAAAAAGAAAGCTAAGGAATTAGACCAGATAAGGGAATACAATACCTATATACATATACATAAATATAACACAATAAATGGGACAAAAATATCTAAATCCTATAAATAAATAAATGTAAGATTGTCACTCATTTATTAAAACATTTTGAATTGGCACAGAAAATTCAGCTCTGTGTTGTATTATAAACACACAGTTGTATTTTAAACACAAGAAATTATAGGTTGCACTCTAGATATCAAACTCAGAAATCCTGGATTGAGGACAAATTCAGGATTCAGAAATTCAGGAAACTCAGAAATGTGTTGAATAATACAACTTGAGATTTTGAAATTCCCAGTTCACAGTAACGTTAATATGTTACTTGTCATATCCTTTTTTTTTTCTTCCAGATACTCTATGTATTATAGACTTTCTTAGCCCTGTACTATAGGAATGTTTTTTTTCTGACCTTTATACTTTTTCTCTATTTAACCCACACATTCTTATAGATTTTTCAAGCACCTCCTTGATATCCTTCATTAAACTTTGAAATTTTAACATATTCAAAATACGATATTAATAATCTTCATAAACAGGAGCTTCAAGAAGAAACAAACAGAAACACACTAATAGGGACCTAAGTCACTCATAGTTAAATATAGGTCATGTGAACCAAATAATATGGACATAAAGTCATTAACAGCATCTCTTAAAGTGGATTTTAAAGTCATGTCTCAAATATTATACTCTCTAAGAGAGAATATATCTTCTGCTCAAGTAAACATAGAGCCCTGATAGTTTGCCTATACATTATATTTTGAAGCAGTATTAAGTTCCATGCTATAGGAAAGTTGCAAACATTCCCTGATAAAAATGGAAGACTAGAAATTAATAAAGTAAAAATTCATAAAGACTCTTTCACCTGGAAATTTCAAAGCCAGACGTAGAATCCTGCCAAACAGCTATAAGCTACTAGAAGCCTCTCAAAGTGTGAGGACTTAGTGATTGCAACGGTTTATGTCTTCCCTCCAACTTGACAGCATGGACTAGAACAGGGTCTGGGCTCCATCGCTGGCCTACTGTCTCAATGAGACCTGGGCTCCTGACCCACACCAGACCCAGCCACCCGACCAAGGCAGCCCCGGTGCAGCACACACTAGAGTGATCAGTGCTCATCAGTCTTCACTACGGCACCAGTTGTCTGGCCCGGATGACACAGGCACAAAACTCCCTGAACACACCAGGTCTCTGTACCACTTTGACTCTAGCTGTTGTGCCACAGTGCCCCCTGCAGAGAGTGCCCTGAGACACCCCATCCCACACTCATCTCTGCTCTGTCTGCCCTACTAAGGCACCCCTGTGCAAAGCATCCTCTGACTCCCTGGCTGATGCCCACTTCAGTCCCAGCCACCTGTCGGTGGGTTTCCTACAAAAAGCACTCAAGAAACTCTGCCTGGCATCTACTTCAGCTTCAGCTTCAGCTGTCTGGCCAGGGAGCCCTCTGCACAAAGAGCCAAGGACACCTTGGCTTGTAACCGCTTTAGCTTCAGGTGTCTGGTGAGGGTACACTCTGCAGAGTCTCAGGACTGCCTTAGCCCATGATCACTTCAGTTCCAGCCATTCCACCAGAGCAGCCCTAGCACAGAGTGCCCCAAGACCCCTGGCCCATAACAGCCACAACTCCAGTCAACCAGCCACTATGTGGACAGTCTATACAGGGGGTGACAATATAAAAGATCATTTCATCAAATTTATGAGAAATAGAAATTATAAAAAGAAAACAATTCACGAGTAAAAGCAAACATAAAATACAGGTAGAGAAATCACTTATAAAGCTAGCATGAAGGTTTAAAGACAAAAATGGTAAAATCATTTTATCTAAAAATCAGTTAAGGGAACTCAAAAATATGTAAAATATGACAACATATGCATAAAATTGGGAGGGGGTAAAAATGAAATTCTTTTGGAATGCACTTGAACTTAAGTAAACATCAATTTAATTTAGACTGCTTTATACTTAGGATATTATACATGAACTTCATGTACCACAAACCAAAATGCTATAGGGGTACCTGGGTGGCTCAGTCGGTTAGGCATCTGACTTCGGCTCAGGTCATGATCTTACAGTACATGGGTTAGAGCCCCATGTTGGGCTCTGTGCTGACAGCTCAGAGCCTGGAGCCTGCTTCAGATTCTGTGTCTCCCTCTCTCCCTGCCCCTCTCCCACTCACACTCTGTCTCTCTCTCAAAATAAAATAAAGACATAAAAATAATTAAAACCAAAAGGCTATAATTCCATTTGAAAAAAAGAGACAAAGAAAACCAAGCATAATTTTAAATAAAATCATCAATTACAAGGAAAGAGAGCAAAAAAAGAAAGGAACAAATAACTACAAAACAACCAGAAACAACCAAAAAACGGAAATAAGCACATACCTATCAAGAATTGTTTTAAATGTAGATGATTTAACCTGCCAGCTCTAGGACCCAGAGCCTACCCCATGGGCCAGGAAAAGTGCTGAGAGCAGCGCCAGGAGCAATGTCATGGCTGGGTTGACTGCCTACAGTGACAAGATCATGGTGGATGGGACCTGTCAGGTTGGGGCTGGATGGACAGGCCTACCTCAAAAAAAAAAAAAAAAAAAAAAGAATGGGTTTAGAGTCATTGTGTTCTCTGCAGGATTCATGCTTGTGGAGGTGTCTCTGGTACCTTGTGTTCCTTGCAACATTTCCCTCAGAGAGTCCCCCTTAGGATTTCTTGTAGGGCTGGTTTAGTGGTGATGAAGTCTTTAAATTTTTGTTTATTTGGGAAGACTTTTATCTTTCCTATCCTGAATGACAGGCTTGCTGGATAGAAGATTCTTGGCTGCATATTTTTTCTGTTCATCACATTGAAGATCTCCTGCCATTCCTTTCTGGCCTGCCAAGTTTCAGTAGATAGGTCTGTCACCATTCTGATAGTTCTCCCTTTGTATGTTAGGGCTCTTTTATCCCTGGCTGCTTTCAGAATTCTCTCTTTGTCCTTATATTTTGTCAGTTTCACTATGATATGTCGTGCAGAAGATCGATTGATGTTACGTCTGAGGGGAGTTCTCTGTGCCTCTTGGATTTCAACGTCTGTTTCCTTCCCCAGATTAGGGAAGTACTCTGCTATAATTTGTTCAGGGACTCCTTCAGCGCCTTTCCCTCTCTCTTCCTCTTCTGGAATTCCTATGATATGGATGTTATTCCTTTTGATTGTATCCTGAGCTCTCGAACTCTCCTTTCATGTTCCTGGATCAGTTTATCTCTCTTTTTCTTGGCTATCTCTTTTTCTGTAATTGTGTCTTCTAATTCACCTATTCTCCCTTCTTCCTCTTCAGTCCGTGCATTGGACACCTCCATTTTGTTTTGCATCTCATTTATAGCATTTTTTAATTCATCACAACTCTTTTTAAGCTCCATAGTCTTTGTAGCAATTGTTTCTCTATGTTGTCCATGCCTTTTTCAAGCCCAACGATTAATTTTATGAATATTGTTTTAAATTCTTGTTCAGTTATGTTGCTTATATCTGTTTTGAGCAGTTCCTTAGCTGTCATTTCTTCCTGGAATTTCTTTAGAGGAGAGTTCTTCTGTTTCGTCACTTTGGCTAGCTTTCAGTCTCTTGTTAGTTTTAAAAGCTTGTTATGCTCTCTGTACTTGTGAGTAATGCTGTATTAAAGAAGGCTCTTTAATACTGAATGTAAATGGCCTAATGCTTCAACCAAAAGACATAGGGTAGCATAATGGATAAAAAATCAAAATCCATCTATTTACTGTCTACAAGAAACTCATTTTAAACCTGAGGACACCTTCAGATTGAAAGTAAGGGGATAGAGCAATATCTATCATGCTAACGGAAGTCAAAATAAAGCTGGAATAGGTATACTTATATCAGACAAACTGGACTTTAAAGTAAAGGCAGTAATAAGAGATGAAGAAGGGCATTATATAATAATTACAGGGTCTATCCATCAGGAAGAGCTAACAATTATAAATGTCTACACACCGAATACGGAAGCACCCAAACACATAATATAATTAATCACAAACAGAAACAATCTTATCGATAAGAATGTGTTAATAGCAAGGGACTTTAATACTCCACTTACAGCAATGTATAGATCAACTAGACAGAAAGTCTTCAAAGAAACAATAGACTTGAATGACACATTGGACCAGATGGATTTGACAGATATATTTAGAACTCTACATCCTGAGGCCATGAAATTCACTTTCTTCTCAAGTGCACATGCCACATTCTCCAAGATAGATCACCTACTGGGACATAAAGCAGCCCTCAATAAATATAAAAGAGTTGAGATCATACCATGCAAACTTTCAGATCACAATGCTATGAAACTTGAATTCAACCACAGGAAAACCTCCAAAAACATGGGTGTTAAAGAACACCCTACTAAAGAATGAATGGGCCAATCAGGCAATTAGAGAAGAAATTAAAAAATATATGAAAACAAATGAAAATGAATATACAACAATTGAAACTCTATGGGATATGGCAAAGGCAGTCCTAAGAGGAAATTACATTGTACTCCGGGCCTATTTCAAGAAATTAGAAAAAGTGCAAGTATAAAATCTAATAGTGCATCTAAGAGAACTAGAGGAAGAGCAACAAGAGCACCCTAAACCCAGTAGAAGAGACATAACAAAACCAGGGCAGAAATATACAATATAGAATCCAAACAAAAACAAAAACAAAAACAACAACAAAAACAACAAACCCAAGCAGTTGAACAGATCAATGAAACCAAGAGTTGGTTTTTTGAAAAATAAACAAAATTGACAAACCTCTAACCAGGCTTCCCAAAAAGAAAAAAGAGATCACCTAAATCGACAAAATCATGAATGAAAAAAGACTTACTGCAGCCAATCCCTCAGAAATAAAGCAACTATCAGGGAATACTATGAAAAATTATATGCCAACAAACTAGACAATTTAGAAGAATTGGACAAATTCCTAAACACGCACTCACTATCAAAATTTACACGGGAGGAGGTAGAAAATCTGAACAGAAGCATAACTACTGAAGAAATTCAATCAGTTATCAAAAATCTCCAAACAAATAAGAGCCCTGGGCCAGATGGCTTCCTTGGGGAATTCTACCAGACATTTAAAACAGAGTTAATGCTTATTATTCTCAAGCTATTCCAAAAAAAAAAGAAAAAAAAAGAAAAAAAAAAGAAAGAAATGGGAGGAAAACTTCTGGACTCATTTTATGAAGCTAGCATCACTTTGATTCCCAAGCCAGACAGAGACCCAGCAAAAAAGGAGAATTACAGGCCAATATCCTTGATGAACACGGATGCAAAAATCCTCAACAAGATACTTGCAAATAGAATCCAACAGAACATAAAAAGAATTACCCACCAAGATCAAGTGGGATTCATTCTGGGTAACAGGGCTGTTCAATATTTGCAAATCAATCAATGTGATACACCACATTAACAAAAGAAAATTTAAAAACCATATGATCCTGTCAATAAATGCAGAAAAAGCATTTGACAAGATACAACATCCCTTCTTAATAAAGACCCTTGAGAAAGTCGGGATAGAAGGAACTTACTTAAACATCATAAAAGCCATCTATGAGAAGCCCTCAGCTAACATCATCCTCAACAGGGAAAAACTGAGAGCTTTCCTCCTGAGATGAGGAACACGACAGGGATGTCCACTCTCACTGCTGCTGTTTAACAAAGTGCTAGAAAGCCTAGCATTAGCCATCAGACAACAAAAGAAAATGAAGGCATCAGAATTGGCAAAGAAGGAGTCAAACTCTTAATTTTTGCAGAGGACATGTTACTCTACATAGAAAACCTGACAGTCTCCACCAGGAGCCTACTAGAACTGATCCATGAATTCAGCAAAGTTACAGGGTACAAAATCAACATACAGAAATCGGTTGCATTTTTATACACCAACAATGAAGCAACAGAAAGAGAAATCAAGAAACTGATCCCATTCACAATTGCACAAAAACCCATAAAATACCCAGGAATGAAATTAACCAAGGATATAAGAGATCTGTATGATGAAAACTATAGAGAACTTATGAAGGAAATTAAAGAAGACACAAAGAAATGGAAAAATATTCCATGCTCATGGGTCAGAAGAATAAATATTGTTAAAATTCATTACTACCCAAAGCAATATACACATTCAATGGAATCCCAATCAAAATTACACCAGCATTCTTCTAAAAACTAGAACAAACTATCCTAAAATTTGTATAGAACCACAAAAGACCCGAATAGCCAAAGTAATACTGAAAAATAAAACCAAAACGGAAGGCATAGCATCCCAGACTTTAGCCTCTACCTCAAAGCTGTAATCATCAAAACAGTATGGTATTGGCACAAAAACGGACATATAGACCAATGGAATAGAATAGAGAACTCAAATTGGACTTCCAAATGTATGGCCAACTAATCTTTAACAACGCAGAAAAGAATATCAAATGGAAAAAAGAGAGCCTCTTTAACAGATGATGCTGGGAGAACTGGACAGCATCATGCAGAAGAATGAAACTAGATTATTTTCTCACACCATACACAAAAATCAGCTCAAAAAAGATAAAGGATCTGAATGTGAGACCGGAAATTTTCAAAACTCTAGAAGAGAAAGTAGGAAACAACCTTCTTTACCACAACCACACCAATTTTTTACTTAACACATTCCCACAGGTAAGGGAATCAAGAGCAAAAATGAACAATTGGGACCTCATCAAGATATAAGCCTTCTGCATGGCAAAGGAAACAATCAACAAAACTAATAGGCAACTGAAGGTATGGCAAAAGATAGTTGCAAATGATGTATCAAAAAAAGGGTTAGTATCCAAAATCTATAAGGAACCCACAAATTCCACACCTGAAAAACAAATAATCAGTGATGAACTGGGCAGAATATATGAACAGACACTTCTCCAAAGAGGACATCCAGATGGCCAACAGACACATGAAATGATGCTCAGTGTCCCTCATCATCAGGGAAATACAAATCAAAACCACCCTGAGATACCACCTCACTCCAGTCAGAGTGGCTAAAATGAGCAATTCAGCGGACTCTAGATGCTGGCGAGGATGTGG
This sequence comes from Proteles cristata cristata, assembly GCA_017311185.1. Taxonomy (NCBI): domain Eukaryota; kingdom Metazoa; phylum Chordata; class Mammalia; order Carnivora; family Hyaenidae; genus Proteles; species Proteles cristata. The sequence continues at coordinate 2,071,724 of JAESUZ010003683.1, read as the reverse complement.
AGAGACGGGCACCCTTCTACACTGTTGGTGGGAATGTAAGCTAGTGCAGCCCCTGTGGAAAACAGTATGGAGGTTCCTCAAAAAGTTAACAATAGAACTCCCCTATGACCCAGCAATAGTACTGCTAGGAATTGACCCAAGGGATCCAGGAGTGCTGATGCATAGGGGCACATGTACCCCAATGTTCATAGCAACACTCTCAACAATAGCCAAAACATGGAAAGAACCTAAGTGTCCATTAACCGATAAATGGATCAAGAAGATATGGTATATCTATACAATCGAATACTACATGACAATGAGAAAGAATGAAATCTGGCCATGTGTAGCAACATGGGTGGACCTTGAAGGTGTTATACTGTGTGAAATAAGTCAGGCAGAGAAGGACAAATACCATATATTTGCACATATAATTGGATTAGGAGGAAGTTATTGGAGGACGAAGTGGGAGAAGAAGGGGAAAAATAGTTGGGGAGAGGGAAGGAGGCAAACCATGAGAGATTCTTGAATGCTGAGAACAAACAGGTCTGATGGGGGTGGGGGAGATGGGAAGGAGAGGTGATCGGCATGGAGGAGGGTACTTATTGGGATGAGCACTGGGTGTTATATGTAAACCAACGTGTCAATAAACTATAAAAAAAAAAAAAAAGAAAAAAAGAAAAAAAATGGAAAAATTCAAACAACCTAAACTTATGTCTCAAGAACTAAAAGACCAGAGTAGAAATACATGAGAGAGAAACTCAAAGAAAATATAGAAAAGATCAGTGAAACCAAGAGCTTATTCTTTAAAAAGATAAACAAAATTATAAATCTTTCACTAGATTCATCAAGGAAAAAAGAGAAAGGACACAAATGAATGGAATCAGACATGAAAAAAAGTAACAATTGACACTATGAAAATACAAAGGCTTGTAAGAGACTACCATGAAAAACTACCATGAGAGCCTTCACTCTTAAAACTATAAGACATTGACCAAAGAAATTGAAGACAATACAAACAAATGGAAAAATATTCTATAATCATGGATTGGAATAATCAATATTGTCAAAATACCTATACTACCCAAAGCAATCTACAGATACAGTAAAATCCCTGTCAAAATATCAATAACATTTTTTACAGAACTACAGTATAGAACCACAAAAGACCCCAAATAGCCACAACAATTTTGAGAAAAAACAAAGCTGGAGGTATCATGATTGCAGATTTCAATATATGGTATAAAACTGGAATAATCAGATTAATTTGGTACTGGCACAACAATGGACACATAGATCAAAGGAACGGAATAGAGACCAGAAATAGTCCAACACTTATATGGTCAATCGGACTATGATAAAGAAGGCAAAATTATACAATGGAGAAAGACAATCTTTTCAATAAGGGGTGATGGGAAAACTGGACAGCTACATGCAAAAGAATAAAATTGAATCACATTCATACACCATATACAAAAGTAATTCAAATGTTTGATCACTTTCTTATACTATATACAAAAGTAACACAAAATGATTAAAGACTTAAGTGTGAGACTTGAAACCATAAAATTCCTAGAAGAAAACATAGGCAGTAATCTCTGACATAGACCTTAGTAAAATTTTTCTTATTCATCCTCTATCAAGGGAAACAAAACACAAACTATTGGTACTACACCAAAATAAAAAGTTTTTCCATACTGATGAAAGCTATCAACAAAATGAAGAGGCAACTTTCTGAATAAGGGGTTGATATCCAAAGTATACAAAGAATTTGCATGACTTAACACCAAACACACAAACATTTCTAGTAAAAACTAGGCAGAAGAACTGAATAGACATTTTTCTTAAGAACACATACCATACAGATGGCCAAAAGACACATGGAAAGATACTCAACATCAAGAATCGTCAGAGAAATGCAAATCAAAACCACAATATATTACATTACACCAGTCATAATAGCTAGTTTCAAAAAGATAAAGAAAAACAGGTATTGGTAAGGATGTGGAGAAATAGGAAATCTTGTGCAATTAGTGGGAATGTAAATTGGTACAGTCACTGTGGAGAAGAGTATGGAGTTCCTCAGAAAATTAAAAATAGAAATACCACGTGATCTAGAAATTCTACTAGTAAATTTACACAAAGAAAATAAAACAATTCACATATTGATATATATAATTCATGTTTATAGCAGCATCATTTGTAATAGCCAAGATATGGAAGCATCTCAAGTGTCCACTTGATGTGATCTGAGATACACGAAATGGAATGTTAGCTGTAAAAAAAAATGAGATCTTGTCATTTGGGACAACATGGGTAGACCTAGAGGGTATTATGCTAAATGAAATAAGTCAGTCAGAGAAATACAAATACCATATGATTTCAGTTAGTGTGGAATCTTAAAAAATAAAACAAGACACACACACACACACACACACACACACACACACACACACACATACACAGCAGTAACAAGTCTATAAATCCAAAAATCAAACTGTTAGTTGCCAGAGGGAAGGGTGGTGGGGCAATAGGTACATTAAGTAAAGGGGAGTGAACGCTACAGTCTTCCTGTCATGGAAGGAATAAATCATAGGGATGAAAAGTGCAGCGTAGAGAACATAGTCAATGGTATTGTAACTGTTTTATGGTGATGGTAATTACATTTGTGGTGATAATGACATCACATATAGAATTGTGAAATACTATGTGTATGCTTAAAACTAATATAACATGGTGTTTCAATTGTACTTCAATTTTTAAAAAATGGCAACTTGGTAGTTAAATTTTTTTTTTACATTTATTTATTTTTGAGAGAGCACAAGTTGGGGTGGGGCATTGAAAGAATGAGACAAAGAATCCCAAGCAAGCTCCAGGCTCTGAGTTGTCAGCGCAGAACCCCACCTGGGGCTTGAACTCACAAACCCTGAGATCATGACCTGAGCAGAAGTTGGACACTTAACCAGCTGTCGCCACTCATGTGCCCCAAAAACGCGGAAGTTTTTTGAATGTTAATTGCATAGTGGACCTGAAACCATTTCAATCAGCTTCTGTCTTCTCACATTAAAATTGATTGGTTGGTCTTAGACTTCGAAGGAATCTGACATGATTTTGTAACATGTATTGATAATATGGAAAATCTTGGCTTGTTAAGTTATACAGGTCTTATAAATGTTGACATAGTTCACTATTTAATATTTTAAAAGTACAGTTGTTAATATTGCCAATGATTGCAATGGAAAAGTCATAAAGTATTGGGAAGTTTTCAAGCTCACAATGGGAGATATAAAATTTCCAAAATTCTAATTTTCAGTTGGAAGCTCTAATTTTGTCACTGGCCACAAATATTGTTAGCTGTTTCCTTGAAACAAAAGGCTCACTTTTTTCCCTCAAAAATTTTAGCAAAATATCCAAATTAAATGTGAGGTGCTAGATGTGTTAATTTACTTGATGGGGGAATCCTTTCGTAACATAATCTTTTTAAAAATTTGTTTTAAGTTTATTTATTTTGAGAGATAGAGCAAGGGGGAGAGGGGCAGAGAGAGAGGGAGACAGAGAATCCCAAGCAGGCTCCATGTTCAAGGCCCAAAGCCCAATGTGGGGCTTGAACCCATGAAACCCAAAACTGTGAGATCATGACCTGAACCGAAATCAAGAGTCAGAGGGTTAACCCACTGAGCCACCAATGTGCTCCATGAATACATATATTTTAAGTCATCACATCACGAACTTTAAATATCTTAAAATTTTGTCAATGATACGTCAATAAAGCTTTAAAAATTTCTACCTAAAAAAGGTAATAAAAAAGAACTTCCAGGTGAAAGGTGAAAGGCAAATAAAAATGTAGAACTTGTAAATGATAATAACATAAACATTTAATAGTAACAGAATACATTTAAAACAGTTGACAGGAGAAAAAATAATGCTTTAAATACTCTACCAATGAAATTTAAAGAATGTAGGTGCGAACTAATTTCCAACTCATTAAAATAGAAAAAGTACAAAGTAAATCAAAAGGACAAGGGTGTTTCAGAAATAAAAGAAGAAATTAATGAGACAAAACAAATAAAAACAATATAGTTAATAAATAAAAATTCTTTCTAAAAAATAGACAGAATTGAGGAAAAACAAATATTCAAAAAGTTACAAAGAAAATCTAAGTATACCAGCAGGAAATTAAGAAAAATTCGGTATTTTGTAAAAAAAAAAATTCTTCATAATCTGGATGAAATGGATAAGATTTGAGAAAAACACATGATCTGAATTTGATGATAGAAAAGGGAAAAATTAAACAGAAAATTAATGGAAGAGATAAAGAAAATTTCAAAAATATATACCCCACAAAAAAGTTCAGATGATTCATTGGGGATATTCAGATGATTTCTTTGGGAATGCTTAGCAAAACTTAAAAGACCAGGCAATTGAATTGCTACATAAATTGTTCCAGATTATAAGAAACTGATACTTAAACCTGAAGAATAGAGTCCCTCTCATGTAAACTTTAAACAAATATTGGTTATGAATATTATGCAAAAATAATAAATAAGATATTGGTGAACAGATTCATGCTAACATTCAGAGAATGCCATATTATGATTAAATCTATCATCTTGAGTTATACTTGTTTTTCTAGGAGCTGCTCATTGTTCATAGACTCAACTGCCCCTCTGTAGTTGCTGTCCTTACAAAGGATTCCAGCAAATGACTCAAAGGTAAACATAGAGTGAAGACATCTTGAATGACATTTGAACTATAAAACTAGGCCTGCAAATGAAACCTTTCTTCCAGAGAATCATAACCATACTGAAGATCTGGACCATATCTGCTGATCTCTATCACAGTTTTGACCAAAACCTAAATAAACTAAAGAGGGAGGAGTGGAAGAGAGACAGAAAAAGGAAAAAGTACCCCCCACCAAAAAAAAAAAAAAAAAACCAACCAGAAATGATCTTCACAATCCAGCCAAATTTATATGAGGATTTTGAGGGGTGTTCATTCTACAATTGTGTTTTGCCTACTGAGGAAAGACTGGGTTGATTTTTGCCTTAGAAGATACTTGTATTGGTTCAAAGGAAGGAGGGGATTCAAATTACCCACAAGATTTTGTTGACTAAAGTGAGTCTACCACAGATCTGTTTGACTTTCAAAATATAAGGCAACTACTAATTGACTTATTTTCATAAGAATGCTCACTGTAGTGATCTGCCGTTGATCAATTAAACATGAAAATCAGTTATGGTTTTGCTTGTCATGGTTATATAATTTCCACTAATGTAAAGTTTTAAACCTTTTTTTGTGTTTACTTACAGTCATTGATATAGACCATCTTTTCTAAATCTATGAGAAATCATTATTTCCAACTCCTTGACCTTCTAGATCAGGGGATGTCCCCTTTTTAATCAAGGGGGGAAGTTTAATATATTGTGTTTTCTATTTTAAAGACCTAGTTTTTTCTATCATAAAGTTGGTTCTGTTGATAAGCACATAGAATCCAAAACATTTTGTGGGTCTTGTATACCTTTCCAGTTAACTGTCTATTCATATTTTTTCATCCTTCAACTTTTAACATCTACTCATAAGAAAATGTGGTTTGTTTATGTTTCACTAATAAGTTCAGTTTATTAATAACTATATGTTATTTCCTATGGAGAGAGGTAGAAAGAATGTAAGCCTTGACTTATTTTTCACTCAGATTTATTTTGGGTACATTAAGTCCTTTTACCCCTGTGCAGCAGAATAGAATATTGTGGCAGAGTTTGGTAATTACTTACCTAATATCTATTTTCAGTTCTTAAAGACAGACACTCAGTTTGAGTAGAGGTTCCCACTGAAATCCATGTGATTCTCTTAGCTGTAGTTGCCCAAGAGATGTAATTCACCCGTGGGGCTTTAGGAAAAGACCTTATAAGTGGGCTGTTTAATGTCTTGCAATCATTTGCTATTTCTATTTCCTTTCCTTTTAACCTTTCCTTTCCTTTTAACCTTTCCTACAATGGGGGTATGAGGCTGGAAAAAGAGTACCATTTTCTGAAGCGCATACTCTGAAGATGCTGAAAAAAGGCAGGGGAAGATGCCTGGAACAGAGAAGACATAATGACACCACTAAGCCAGCATTGCCTTCCTCTAAATTTATCATTAAATGATAGGCAACAATAAATAAAAATTTTTTTAAAAAGTGCTAATTTGTTTAAATGAAGTATGTGTGTGTCTATTATTTCCAATTAAATGCATCTGTAACTTTTACAAATACCTCTGACTAAATGCTATTACTATATTCAGTTATACAAACTTACACTTATTAATCACAAAATAATAATAAATTGCATCATTTTACAGTCACTTTATGTCACATATATGGACTGTGGCAAATATTCTCATAAATTTTGTACTAGAAAAAGATACAGGAAATAGATATTTATAGGATATATTTTTATTAATATGGGTTGTATAGAACTTTATTTTTTTTGTTTAACTATTTGGTGTTTCAAGTGGCCAAGACTGTGTCACTGTTCTGTACAGTCAAATAGCAGAATAAAATGTGATTTATACTGCTTGTTTAGAAAATATGAACAAAAAAGTCAACTAAACCTTTCACATTTCAAAAGTGTTTTGCTATTATGTAGGCATAGGGGATCCAAATGGTACCATAGAAAATGATGATGATATATTTTTTAGTGATTCTCTCTGGAGAGGACACGGGGATCTGTAGTCATGAAAAATTTAATCACCTTTGAAACCACACTATGACAAGAGATACAGCTTTGCATTTAAAATCCTTTTACCAAGAGCAAATTTTGCTTTATTAAGTGCTTTTGCTTAACCAACCTTAAAATAATTTAATTTTGATCATTAATTCCTTTTTAAATAACAAAAGAGGGACAGATTTGATTGAATATTAAGGAAACTTTTGATTAATTTTGAGGTAAAAACCTCATCTTTTTCTTGTTGTAAGAAAACTCTCCTTTTCCATTATGTAAAATTAGTTATATTGGAGTATTTATTTAGGCAAGAGCAAAGCAAAATATTTGGTTTTTCATCATTGCACTAAAGTTTTCAGGACTCCTTCTTCTGCAGGAATTCTCCAAGTTAAATTTATTTAAACACTTAAATGATCATTATTAAATATATAAACAAGCACTTAAGAAAATATATTTCAAGGATCCTGGGTCTAACAGCCCATCACACTTATGTTAATTTAGAGGGCATTATATTAACAAATGAGCATTTACAATGAGTCAGGCATACTCCTTCCTAAAATGATAATCATGCCAACACAGGTGTGATTTCAGTAGGGCTTGTGGCATTAAGAGCAAACTGTGAGGAGAGCAGAGTCCTAGTTTTGACTCTGTATAGTAGCTCTTGGAAGTTGGGAGAGACTCATACGCTTTCTAGGTTTGGTCTCCAAAAAGCGAAAGAGGATATTGACATGTATGATGTTTAAAGTTTCACCCGTACCTGAAGACAATGAAATTTATGAAAGGATTGTTGGAAATATTGTTTAATTCTTAATACATTTTCCTTCCAGGCCACGTTTGAGATTCATTCTGTGTCTATAGCACAAGCCAATGGGGGGAGCATAAAGAATGTTGGCTTTGGAATTAGAAGACCAGGAAAGAAATGAACTAACAGTTTTACTGTTTGCTGCCTGTGAGACCTTTATTAAAGCAATTAACCCCCAGGCACTCAGTTTTAAAATTTGCTAAATGGAGATTACCATTCCTCCAGTTACAAACAATGGAGGAGATAACTTTTCAAGACACCTATTAAAGTAGCTGGCACAATGTACAAAGTTAATAAATATTAGGCTGATTACACATTTATTTTAAAAACAAACAGATAAACTCTGACATGGAATACATTGGTTTATTATGATTCATTAGTAAGTTGCTCCAATGACTTTATCAGATTCCACGATAGCAGGAGTCTTGTATGTTCATATTATGATGCCAGCATCTTGAATTATGTTTGTTCCTAAAAAATGCCTCCTCGTTGAATTTGAATAATATTAACAAAATTGTATTCTGAAAGAATATTTGGGACAGTTTGTATATTTTGATGGGAGAGTATATATGATTTAGGGCTGTGTAGAAGACTATTCTAAGACTTGTGTCAGTGAGTTGAAGAAGCAAATCTCAAAGGAATGGAAATAACCCAAGGTACATAAAGAAAATGAAATTTTTCTGTTTTGTTTCTGGTTAGCCAAATGGGTTTTGGGTTTTCATTAGAGGATGGAGAAATTATTACTGCCTCTTACGGTTTGAATTCCATATACATTATATAATCCTAAACTATAATCAAAGCAAAGTCTTTTTGGTTTTGTTTTTTTGCAAAGTCTTTTTGGTTTTGTTTTTTTTCTAGCAATTTACTCAGAAAGTTGGGTGAGCTTAAATGCCATTTTAAAACTTGCTAATTGTTTTTCTATTTTTTTGCCATGAAAAGTAGTATTTATACTACAATATCTATGAGTTATTTGGGAAGGTTTTCTAGCCTTATGTTAATTCTGTGATCACTGTTATTGAATCTGCCTCTTCTTAGCTGGGAGACTTTGTATATAAATATAATTTGCATATTGATTTTTATAATTACTGTGACACAACCAAATGTAGACCTCTGTGAAGAGGTTTTTCTTGCTCACTGGTCTCCAAATATCAGTGGAATAATAGAACCAGTATTTTCCATACTAATCCCTGTAGTTTGGTCATTATGACAACCTATGCTAAGCCAACTTTTCCTGCTGTCCTAGAATCAGACAAAGTCATGTGAACTACTTAGCAGTAATTCATAATAAACAAATGTATTCCACATGAGGGTTTGTCTGCAAGTTTTAATATGTGGCTTAACACAGATGAATGCCAGTCCAGCCTCCTTTCCCCCCTTCAATTAGTTACTATCTCCACTTTCAGATCTAAGACATTATTTATTCTGATTCACTTTGGGAAGTTTTTAAAGACTGTGATCTAATCAATGCCTAACATAAAATTTTAAAATTGCTTTATATTGCAGCTTAAGTTAGATCAGATATTAACATTGAGAGATTAATGATTTATTTTTATGCAACTCTGTTTTTCTGTAGATATTAGAAGAATGCTATTTTTTGTGTATGAAATAGTATGTATCATGCCAATGTACATTAAATACTCTAATGTTTAAAACTCTTCTAATGTCCCCAGTTAGATACTTGTGAGAGACTGGATATACAAACAATGACCAGATCATACATTAATATAGGACTCTGACACACAACCTGTAATAAGCAGCTCAGGAAATCAGCTCATTACCTACAGTAACCAGTACATGAACCATCCTACTAGTTATTTCAAACTTGTAGAAAGTTAGACCACCATCTCTAGACAATACTCTGAAAAACCAAACAATAGCCCCTGTAGCAGTTGGCCCCAAATAGTCAGGACTTGATTAATAATTGATAGCTTTCCTAATATTTGTCCTGCTTCCAACTTAATATCAACCAGTGATAGCTAAATATGCACCCCTACACACACACATGATACCTCATTTCTAATAAGCCTGCCAATAACTTTCCCAATCAGGGCACACCTGAAGGCTTCCATTTTTCCTCCCATAAAGCTTTCCTACTCATGTGCCTTTGAGTTTCTGTCAAAATGCAAGTGACAGAGACGAATTCCCTTGTTAGAGCAAGCTCTGAATAAATAGCCTTTGCATGTATTCATTTAGTCATTTTTTCTTTTTTCTTTCCATACTTGCTTAGTCCATATAAAGTGAATTTTATTTAATACCTTTGGTGTGAACATTTTTATCTGTTAGACTTTGTGCCATGCACAAGATATGACAATAAACTAGGTAAGTGAAGTTCATGCCTTTACCAACACACAATTGACAAAGAAAATAAGCAAGCAAATAGAAAATATTAATATTATGGGTTAAATTTGAAGATAAAGATACGCATAGGTTGTTACAGGAATACGGAGTGATATGTGGTGAGGATTGATTGTGTAGCTAAAAGAGAATAATACATATATGTTTTAATACAAATGTTTCACAAGCTATTTAATAAACACAACCACCTCCTACAAATTTTACTTTTTAATTCCTTTATTTACAATAGGATTATCTTTTCTATATTGTGGCTTTATAATATTTGCAATATGCACACACCTTCGGATTTGCTATTATGTTGATATATAGTCAGCCGAGCATATTTTTTTTCCTTTTGGATTAATGAGATTAGATACTTTCTTGAGTATTTAATTGATGTTTCTTCTTAGATTCTCATGTTTTTGACATTATCTATGAACTAAAATGAAGATTTTTATAATTTGGACTTGGTAATTAGTATTCTCCATTGTCTCACATTTAAATAAAACCATCTAGTTTATAAAATATTCTTTGCAAAATTCTGAGCATGCTATTGGACCAAGAAATTCCTTCTTTGGGTGCTAAGCTGGAGTATCTTCTATCCAGTATTACTAGCTTGCTGAATTCTTTTTGAAACTTGAACATTATTTCAGTGTTAAAATATTGTCCCTCAAAGTCTGTACATTAAAAAAATAAACTATATCTAAAATTTGAACTAACATAATTATGTCAAATTCCTAAACTTATTTTTGATCAAGTTGATTCATAATGAACTGCAGCAAAGTCTAGTATTTCCTCTTTATCAATGACTATCCCACTTATATCTTTTCATTTTTTCATTCTCTTTTTAATTGCTGGACAGATGAGTTGCCCCAACTGGGTCATGTGACACTTTAAGTGATTAGAAATCCTCTTTCTTATTTAATATCTCTCTGATGACAGACTTGATTACTGGTTGTTAAAATTTGGGGATGTGCTAAGTGTCTTGAGAAGAAGAAGGAGTAGATGAGTAACTGCAATTGAGAGTTAAGGTAGGTTTAAGAAGGCATAGCTTGATTGTATAGTTCAAGTAGGATTTTATAAAAGAGAAACAAGGAAAGAGAGCTCTTCTAGAAATATAATTTTTAGATATCCATTGACTATTTTGTTGTGAACATATGAAAATATTAGGACACATGCATATTTTAAATTAATTAACGAGTGGTAAAGTCTGCCAGAATTAAGGAAAATCACTTAAAAGGTAAAAACTAATCAGAGACATCACTCCAAGTATATATCATGGTGATGAACCCCCCCAGTGGTTTTGGGGTATGTGTGTAAAGTCAAGTGACATAATGCTTCCAGAGACTAAGGTTTTTTTGTGTGTGTGATTGTAGACAAACTACCCTCACTCTCAGGATGAGAGGCTGAAGACCCTTACCAACACATATAAAGCCAAGATTCTAATAGTGCTACAGTCTGAAGAAAAAAAAAACTAGCAAAAAAATCCCACTTAACAGTAGAAGCAGCTACTGCCTTGTACTGAGCTTTGGAGAGTTGTGACAGTAGTAAATTCAAAAGGACCAAAACAACAGCAGCAACAGTAAGATCAAGAAAACCTTTGTATTTTTTTAAAGCCTCTAGCCTATCTTCACTCGGGCTTGGGATCTAAATGCCCGCTATTTATATATTCTCCTCCCTTTCTCACTGGAAAACAACAGCAACAACAGTGTGAAAGGAGCATTTGTATATTACAGTGGACCCTTTTTAGGCAAACCCTCTAGCACCACAGGAAATCAGTACCCAGAGAACATGGGTCTGTTGGTACCTCTTTGTGGGAAGTCCCCCAAGTTGAAATTAATTATTTAACTAAAAGTAACAGAAATCACATAACACAAAAATGACAGGGCACATTTAATGAGTCAGGGAAATCAGCAACTTTCAGGAAAAACATGATAAACTGAAATTTTTCTGCACTAACAAAATTGAAGCTAAGCCTTAATGGGATCCAAGTGATCTGCCAGAAATGGAACTGCCTGTCAGAACAAAAGCCAATATTCTTTAGAACGAAATAGCATAATCTATATTCACTGGAATATATCAGTTAAGTTATCCAGCATAATGTAAAAAAGAACAAATTATTAGATGTGTGAAGCAACAGGAAAGCATAATGCATAAAAGGAATAAAAAAGAGAAACAGATCAACAAATGCCTCCAGCTTTGCAATTACCAATTAAATACATTAAAACAATATATTAAAGGATTTCATGTAAAGGTGGGCAGAATTGGTGAAGAAAACTTCAGAGAAGAAATGGATTCTCTAAAAGAAAAGCAAATATAATTATAAAAATGGAGATTTCTATATTTGAAATAAAGAGTTCATTGAAAGCAGTTAACAGCACTTTGAAAAAGAAAAAAACTGAAATAAAACACACAACAGTGGGGTTAGGACAATAAAATCCAAAAAATATTTCTAAAACAATATCCAAAGAAATAATAGACATGAATAATAGCAAAAGCAATAACAGTAGATGTTTTTACAAATTGTTGATAAATACTCACAGTTGAAAACATTATAGGCATACTGTAAAGCTTATAGAAAACTTTAAACAGAGAGAGAAATAAGAAACAAAGAAAGTTATTCAGATAAAAGTTGATTTCTCAAGATCATCAATGGTATTCAAAGAGTGGACTAATTAAAATACTGTAGAAGATCTCAGCCAACTTGAATTGTGTATCAAGTAAAGCTATTTTTCAAAAAAAAAAATATGGTGCAAGAAAAATAAGTAATTTAAAAACAAGAGATTCCTGGTATCAAAAATTCTTAAAGGTTTTGCTCTGACAAGCAACTGACTACAGAAAGATTTAAGAGAAGAAAATAAAAGAAATAAGCGACTGGTAATTGTGTAGGTATATTCCAAGTATTTAGTGTATAAAAAGATCACTTGGATAATGTGTGCTTTTGTGGTTAAAAATACATTAAATTCTGGAAATTTTAGTAGAGAAGTAGAGTGAAATAAGTGTGATTGGCATTATAGATGCTTATGATCCTTATACGTATTGAGTAGAGAGCAAACTTACTGGTAAAGGAAGACACTTTAACACTGAAATGTTAATATTGCAAAGGTAGCTTCTTAAAGAATAGAAATAAATTTTTTTTCCAAAATGATAATAAAAGGAACTGAGGATCAGAATATAAAAAAGTACCTCAGTTTGAAACTATGCAATAACTGATAAAACACCCAGAGATAGAGCATGTCAGATAGAAATCACAAAGATGATTTAAGTAATAAGTAGTAGTCACCATAAATATAAATGGATTTAAATGTCAATTTAAAAGGCATAGATTAACAGATTAGGCAACACAAACACACCACTCCAACTATATCTTATTATCAATAGACACTAAAACCTAAAAGTAGAAAAAGGCTTAAAATAAAGCATGGGGAAATGTATTAGAAAAGGTTAATTATTATCATGCTTTGATATCTATTTCATTTGATATTTGTATTACCCTCCAGAATCTAAAGCAAGAAGCAATAGAAATTAGTATGTATTCATATTATGGGAAAGTTTTTATTCACTGGAAGGATATAGCTATTATACTTTTTATGAACCTAATAAGGAAGCCTCAAAAAAATATCAGAGTCTTGCATAAGAAAGTGATACATCTATCATCATATTGGAACACTTTTATTATATATCCCAATAATTAATTAGCAACATAATTATTAAAGATATGAAAGATATAAAAATTAACATATGTTATCTGATAAATATATAGAAACGTCAGCCAACCACAGGGAGTACATATTTTTGTTAAGCAACCACAGGGAGTACATATTTTTGTTAAGCATGTACAAATCAGTAATGAAATTAAGCACAAATCATGCATTGAAATGTGAGCCAACAAATCCCAAAGAACAGGTTTTATGCCTACTCAACTATTTTTTACGAAAATGCAATTGTTAAATCAAAAACCACAAAGAAATACAAAATAAACTTTCATAAATCTACATACCATATACTTTTCTAAATAAAATCTGAGTCCAGATGGAATCAAAATGGAAATTAAGCTTCCATAATGAAAAAAACTGCTTATCAAACTTGTGAGATGTTCATAAAGCAGTAGTTAGAGGGAAATTTGCCACCTAAGGTGCATATATTCAATGAGGAGAAAGACTAAACAAATAAACTAAGAATATGCCTTAAGCATTTAGAAAATGAACACCAATATACCATACAGAGAAAATAGGGGAAAAAAACATAAGAAAAAGTAAATTAAATAGAAAATCAAGATCCAAAAAGATTTTAAAACTCACAGAAATGTGGTTTTTTGAAAAGATTTATAAAAGTGATAAGACTTGTAGTTTAATCAAGAAAAGATAAAGCACAAATAAAAATACTAGAATATAAGGGATATAACTCTAGTAACAGTAGCCATTAAAATAAAAATCAACTTAGAGAAGACTGTGGGCCAAACATGGCAGAGAAGTAGGGGGATCCATACTTCCCACGTCTCTCAAACAAAGAAGGGCTGAAGCCAAAGGGCTCTGAGCCCTAAGAGTCTGGGAGGAAAGGAGATGGACTCTACCAGGAAGAAAATGGAAAAGCCAGATGGCCCCATAGGTGTGTCATTATGAAATGGGGGAGACAAAACAGGCCCCAGAGGCACGGAGGGAAGGGATAAAGGGGAGAGAAACAGTGTCTAGGGAAGGATAGGACAGTATCTGGACAAGAGAAATACCTCAGACAGGGACTGAGAGGGATCCTATCATCCCATCTCTAACTGCAGGGCTTTCTTCAGACTGGGGCCGGCTGCCCTGTTCACACACCTGGGGAAGAGGAGAGTCCCCTCTGCATTTGGTGGTGCCAGGGGCGCAGGCTGCAGCAGGAGAATTCAGTCCCCTCCTCTCAAGTGCTGCAATACAGCTATGGGATTACATTTCGGGCGGCATCAGTAACACACAGGGAGTGGGAGTTTAAAACCCAGCTAAGTGTGGAACATAGAAGAGGATGGAGTTGTACAGCCCACCTTATCTGTGCCCAAGGCACAGTGAGGACGGATTCAAAGGAGTGATTTGAGATGCATGGTCCATGAAGAAGGGACTGGGGGGTTGCCATTTTTATCCCCACACTGGGAGGGGTTCAGGAGAGGGGCCCACAGTGGAGGTGGGATCGTCCTACACCAAACCACACCCCCTATGCTAGGGAGCTGCTTATCTACTACAGCTGGATAGGCGCTGTGGAACAAGCACTGAAGCATTGTCTTCTTGGTCAATTCTTGTTATTTAGATATAGTCTCCCTTTTCTCCTTCTTATCTCTTCCCTCCTCTAGGCTGGTTCCTTTGGTTATTGGCTAACTTAAACAAACATACTTAATCCATTCTCCTGATGCATGTTCTACAACTCCTTCTTTATTTTCCTTTCTCTCCCCTGTAATAATCGGCCATATAGTTTCTCTGGGTAATTTTATCTTAGTTTCTTTTTCCTCACCTCCTTCCTTATTCTCCTTTCTCTCTCTCTCCGATTAAGCATTTTAGTCTCTCTTCCTGGTCAGTGTCATTTCCTCTTTCTCCTTGCCTCTGTCATTTCTCTCTTTATATATGCTCTTCCATCGGCATTGCCTCCACCCTGCTCTTTATTTGTAGCTGGGATTTCTAGTTTTATGCTTTTAGACTGTCTTTTGTTTTTGTTTTTTGGGTTTTATGTGTCCATTTGCTTGTGTGTTTGATTTGTTTCTGTGTTTGCATGTTTTTGTTTCCTGTATGCCTGTCTGTTTTCCTTTCCAGGTCTATTTCCAAGAACAAACCAAAAGTATACATGTTGGAGGGTCTCAGATATTAATACAAGTAGGGAAATAAAATAACCAAAGACACAACAAGAGGGACCAAGGGACACCATTAAAAGAACACTTCCTGAATGGACAGGCCCTGGAAAGCCTATGAGCCTCATCTAATATAGCAGTACTCGCAGGTGCAGAGCATATAACAAGTTTTTAAAAGTGACAAGACACAGAAAGCTAGCCAACATGACAAAACAAAAGCACTCATCTCAAAAAGAAATTCCAGGAAGAAGTAGCAGCTAAAGATTGGTCAAAACAGATATAAGCGACATAAGTGACCAAGATTTTAGATCAATAATCATAAAATTAATCGCTGGGCTTGAAAAAGACATAGAAGACAGCAGAAGTGTTACTGCTGCAAAGATTGTGGATCTTAAAAGTAGTTATGATGAATTTTAAAAATGCTATAAATGAGGTGCACAATAAAATGGAGGCGGCCACTACACAGATTGAAGAGGCAGAGAGGAAAATAGGTGAATTAGAAGACACAATTATAGAAAAAAAGGAAGCCCAGAGAAACAGAGATAAGTTGATCCAGGAGCACAAAAGGAGAATTTGAAAACTGAGTGATGCAATTAAATGTAACAATATCTGTAACACAGAATTTCAATAAGAAGAAGAGAGAGAAAGGGTACTTGAGCAAATCATAGCCTAGAACATCCCCAACCTGGGGAAGGACACAGACATTGATTTCCAAGAGGCATAGAGAACTCCCGTCAGATGTAAGTTGAATCCATCTTCTGCACGACATATAGTGAAACTGGCAAAATATAAGGATAAAGTGAGAATTCTGAAAGCAGGTAGGGATAAACAGGACTTAACATACAAAGGTAGACGCATAAGGGTAGTAGCAGGCCTATCTACTGAAATTTGGTAGGCCAGAAAGGAATGGCAGGAAATCTTCAATGTGATGAAGAGAAAAAATATGCAACCAAGAATCCTTTATCCAGCAAGCCTGTCATTCAAAATAGAAGGAGAGATAAATATTCTCCCAAACAAACAAAAACTGAAGGAATTCATCACCACTAAACCAGCTCTACAAGAGATCCTAAGGGGAATTCTGTGAAGGAAATGTTGCAAGTAACAGAAAGTCCTAGAGACATCACTACAAGCATGAAACCTACAAGTAGCACAATGACTCTAAACCCATATTTTTCAATAATAACACTGAATGTAAATGGACTAAAAGCTCCAATTAAAAGACATAGGGTATCAGAATGGATTAAAAAAAAAAAAAGACCCATCCATTTACTGTCTACAAGAGACTTATTTTAGACCTGACGACATCTTGAGATTGAAAGCGAGGGGATGGGAAACTCTCTACCATGCTACTGGAAGTCAAAACAAAGCTACAGTAGCCATACTTATATCAGATCAACTAGCCTTTAAAGTAAAGGCTGTAACAAGATATGAAGGAGGGAATTATATAATTACAGGGTCTATCCATCAGGAAGAGCTAACAATTATAAATGTCTACGCACCGGATTCAGAAGCACCAATATATATAAAACAATTAATCACAAACATAACAAATCTTATTGATAAGAATGTGCTAATTGCAAGGGACTTTAATATTCAACTTACAGCAATAGATAGATCAGCTAGACAGAGAATCACTAAAGAAACAATGGTCCTGAACAACACATTGGGCTGGATGGACTTGACAGACATATTTAAGACTCTACATCCTAAAACAATGGAATAAACTTTCTTCTCAAGTGCACATGGTACATTCTCCAAGATAGATCACATACTGGGTCACAAAGCATCCCTAAATAAATACAAAAGAATTAAGATCATATCGTGCACAATTTCAGATCACAATGCTAGGAAACTTGAAATCAACCACAGGAAAAAGTCTGTAAAAACCTCCAAAAGCATGGAGGTTAAAGAACGAATGGATCAACCATGCAATTAGAGAAAATTTAAAAATATATGGAAACAAATGAAAATACAAAAATACAAACCCTTTGGGATGCAGCAAAGGCAGTCATAAGAGGAAAATACATTGTAATCCAGATCTATCTCAAGAAACAAACAAAAAAAAAGACAAATACAAAATCTGACAATACACTTAAAGGAACTAGAAGTAGAACAGCAAATACACCCAACCCAGCAGAAGAAGAGAAATAATAAAGATCAGGGCAGAAATATACAATATAGAATCCAAATTAACAATAGAACAGAGCAATGAAACCAAGAGTTGGTTTTTTAAAAAAATAAACAAAATTGATAAACCTGTAGCCAGGCTTCTGAAAAAGAAAAGAGAGAGGACCCAGATAGATAAAAGCACAAATGAAAATGGATTCATTATAACCAATCCCTCAGAAATACAAGCAATTATCAAGGAACACTATGAAAAATTATATGCCGACAAACTGGACAACCTAGAAGAAATGGACAAATTCCTAGACGCCCACACACTACCAAAAATTCAAATATTTCATAAACTTATCAATAGGGAATAGAAAAAGAGGGAATTAAAATTCTTTAATTCTACAGTGAATTCAACTCTCAAACCAGATGTCAAAGTTGTCCCAAATCTTACTGATTTTAACACTAAATATTTATTCTCTGTATTGTGGGTCAGGAATTTCAGTGTTTACTTACCTGATTGGTTTTGACTAAGCATCTCTCTCTAGGTTACAACCAAGGTGTCAGCAGAGGCTACAGTCACCTCAAGACTCACCTGGAGGAGTATCCACTTCTTAATTAATCAGCGAGGCTATTGGCCGGCCTGATTGGTGGTTATCTCTGAGGCTCCTCACAACATAGAAGGTGCTTCTCCCAAAGAGAAGTACCTGAGAGGAAATGTGCACATTAGTAAACAAGATGGAAGTCACAATAATTTTAGGCACTAATATTGAAAGCTCCATCCCATCTCTTTTGCAGTATTATATTCATTGAAAGTGAGTGATAACTATGTCTAGTCTACAAAGGAAAGGGTTATTCATGTATGTGAATACCAGGAAGCTGGGATTCATAGGAGACCGTTTTAAAGGTTGCCTACATACCAGATGAGGAAACTTATATTATGCAAGTTCATAAACATAGATGTAAAAATTCTTAATGAAATTAACTAGATTTCCTCAATGTTTTAAACTGATACATCCTAACAAAATTAGGATTACCCAATAATACAAACGTGCTTTAAATAAAGTAAAAAAAGATTGACTAGGAGAGAGGACAAGATGGTGAAGTAAGGAGCTCCGTACTTGCACTCGCGCCCATACATCACACAGAAAAGATCTGAAGCCATTGGAAACCTTACAAAACCTGAGAGATTGGGAGAAAAAGGATGCAGAATCCACTGAGAGAGCCTTCTAACGTGAGTGCGAACCAGGGAAGATAAAATCGGGCCGGGATCGGAGACTCCAGGGTGGGAGGCGATCTCCCTCTACGGGGAGTGAGAGGGGAAAAGGAGAGAGTCCGAAACAGAAAAACCTCCGCACTGGGGAGAAAAACCTCCGCTCAGTGCATAGAAAGACCGTACTTGCCAAATACCTGCACACCAGGTCCCCTTGCACCAATTGGTCCTGGGGGAGTGCTGAGCACACAAACTGCTTCTTTGTGCTGGCTCCGGGAGGCTAGACTTCAGAGCGGCCGCGCCTGCCGCCATTGTAGTTCCCGGGCGGCTGGGGCCCCTGAAAGAGCCGCGCGGACACCGGGCATCCGCGCTCCTGGCTGGCTGGAACTCGAGAGGGAAGGCAAGGAATAAAAACTGAGAAATTAGCCTGTGAGTTCGTGTTTTTGGTGACGAGCCATAGAGGGACCCAGTTTTCCTCACTCCAGCCGGCTCGGGCTCAGAACACCCTGCGGGCAAGCCCCCGCCCCTGCGCACCAGCCTGACCCAGGGAAGGAAGCAGCAATTCTGATCCCACCCCCAGAGCTCCACAGGGAGCCTGGAATTGCCGGAGGGGGTTGCCTGGGAAGCTGTGTCTAAGGCAATTTCAGCGGGGCGCGTGGACGGGGATTTGGAGATTGGAACTGTTCTGGGTTGAAGAGTGCAACCAATTTATAACCAATAGTTATAAATTTCTGAAGGATCAAATCTTGTGCTACAAAACATAATTTGAGGACATCATGCAACCTAATAGCAAATAGGCTGAATTAAAATAATGCAGGTCATTTCCCTCTTGTACTCAATTGCCATCAAAGTTCTTTCTTTCGTATGACAACTATAATCAATTAAAAAAAAAAAAACCCAAAACTCTAGACTTATATTTTCCTACTCCAGATAACTTGAGAATTCAGACACTTGTTCTGAATTAGTTTTCATATTTTGAATCCCCTACTTTCTTTTTTGTCCTTGTTATATACCAACACTATGTTGTCACAGAGAAAAAAAAAACAGCAACGTTTTGTGAACTGAAATGGAAGAGATTTATACTGTTATTTGGAAGTGTGTGGACAAAATGATTTAGCTCTAAGGATTTGTGCAGAGATGTGTAACAGATTGACCTCACTTTGAAAGTGCGAATTCAAGTCACTACAAAAAAAAAGTGTATTTTTATAGTTATAACTCTTGTGTAGGAAATGAATTAATGGAAT
The DNA here is from genome assembly GCA_017311185.1 of Proteles cristata cristata. Classification (NCBI taxonomy): domain Eukaryota; kingdom Metazoa; phylum Chordata; class Mammalia; order Carnivora; family Hyaenidae; genus Proteles; species Proteles cristata. The sequence continues at coordinate 2,051,536 of JAESUZ010003683.1, read as the reverse complement.
TAAATAAGGTGAAATTTCTGAATTGATACCTTTTAAATTTTGATTTCTCCTTTTCTTTTTCCTTTGCATGGATTCTTCTAAACTTTTTAAATAAAAGATAGCAGTATTATTCAAGCACAGATTTTAATGTGTACTAATGAAACAAAAATAAGGATCTTCTCACAGACTATAGGGGATTTTTTTTTTGCAGGGGATTAATTCCAGTTATGCTCTCTTCCAACTGATAATAAATTGAGATTATATATATTACTTTTCCTTGATTTTCCTCTCCATATTATAATACTTGATATGATGCTAATTGGCAAATTGTGTGTTTGTTCACCAATTTATGGGTTTTCTTTTAACGTAAAGGAAGGAATTAGTATGGTATATGACATAATCGCCATAATAGCATAACAGGGGGAAAAATGGATGACTGAATACATACATAGCTGAAGTTATTTGGAAGGTAATTCTTTATTTTTTGAGACGGAGGATAATGGTTTACTTACTTTTGGTGTAAATTTCCATTAAAATGGGCAATGCAGTAGACTCTTTTGAAATTTGAAACTGAATTGATCATTACTATGACAAAGGTGAATTTTTTTTATTCTATGCGGGGTTTCCCCTGTATTTTTGACTACTTGTAAATATAGGCTGTAAGATTTGTTTGCACTAAGATTCTAGAAATTCATAGCCTCCTTGCATGCAGAATGTGTTTGCACAAATTATTTATTCAAGTTAGATTAATCAAGTGCTATGGTAATATTTTTGTACAAGAATAAAACCACTAAAAATCCTTTAAAATAAAACTTTGGTTATTTTACTAAGACTATATTTTAAGAACAATGACATTATATTCTTAAAATCTTTATATGGAGACAAAGATATCTAGCCTGTGGTATACATGCAATTAGTAAAAAAAAAAATACTTAAAATATATACATAAATGGGCAAATGGCATCCTGGATCCATACATGGTTCTTCCTTTTTTTAAAAAAAATTATTTGCTGTTGCATTAGCAGACCTATGTTTCACATTTGTAATGTGACAATCTTAGATTTGCTTTGGGGTGGAATGTTCTGAAAGAAAAGTGTAATCTCTGGGTGACCAGTCACACATTATAATGGGATAGCATAAAATGACACACAGGAATAAAGCAAGGGTATTGGCAACCCATCTGGCACATCATGTGCCAATTTTTTCCCCTTCAGGGAATCTCTTTTTAGTGACTCTACAGTCCAGTTGGTATTGGTGTTTGATTTATGACTGATGAAGGCAGCTCCTATCTAGGTGCCAACAAAATCACCTGGAAAGGAAGGAGATCTGTTATCATACAGACCCACAACAAACTCTGATGTCTGCACAAAGGCCTTTGGCACAGGGACACCAATCCTTGAAGCCGAGCAACCTCTGCAATAAAACGGCTTAAAAGAGGAAGAGAGAATGGGGTGTTTTTATTCCTTCATTGAGTTTAATCAAGCTTGTGTATAAATGGTAATTGATACTTTGAGAGGCATAAATGGCCTCATGGCTTGGATTGAATTTAGGTTTTTGTTGTTGATATCAACTCTCCTGAGAATTTATTCATTAAAAATAATTTCTTTCTTTGCCTTTCACATAGTAAGAGATTCTGGACCTGGCCTCACAAACCTTTATGTTTGGATCTCCTCATAAAAGACCAAAACATGACTTACAACTCACCTACAGCCTGTATTATCTTTTTTTGGAAAGGGGTTAATGAGTGTTAACAAAAGTTGCCTAAATCATTTTGCTAGGAAAGTTTAAGATTGTAGAGCTAGACCATTGCAAATGTGATTCCCATGGTTTTCTCAATGCAGTTTTTTTAACCTCTATACTGAGTTGAGTAGTGACCCTGCAAAATTCATGACCACCTGGAAGCTGTTAATGTGACTTTATTTTGAAATAAGATCTTAACAAATGGAATTAAGTTAAGATTAGGGTAGGCCCTTAATCCAATATGACTGATGTCTTTATAAAGGAGGGAAATCTGTACAGAAACACTGACTGACACAATGGGAAGAAGGCCATGTGATGATGGAAACAAAGATTGGAAAATCAAAACTTGCTGACAACCAACAGACACTGGGAAGAGCAAAGGAAGAATTCTCATTGCAGTCTTCAGAGGAAGTGTGGTCTTGGTGAGATCTTGATTTTACACTTCTAGCCTCCATAATGAAACAGAGATTCTTGTTGTTTTAAGTCTCTGCCTTTGTTATAGGAAACAAAAACAGATTTTGCTTTACTGGGAAATGAGGTAGTACTGTAACAAATACCCAAAAATATGAAAGTAGCTATATCAAGCACAGAGATATTTTTCACTTGCACAAAGAGAGAATGTTCTCTCAGAGGTAATAGGCAGAGGCTGAAAGTGTTTGGAAGAACATTATAGTAAAACCTAAACCATCTTGAAGGGACCATTGGTAGAAATATGGGCATTAAAGATAATTCTGGTAAGGAATCAAAGAAATGAACAAAGCTGCACAAGAGCTCATAACGTCTTAGAGAATACATGTATTGTCATAAACAGAATGTTGCTAGAAACTTGAACATTAATGGCTTTTCAGGTGAAGTCTCAGATGGAAATGAGGAACATGGCATTAGAAACTGGAGACAGGCTACTGTTATTATAAAGTGGCAGAAAACTTGACTGGATTGTTTTCTGATGTTGAATAGAAAATAAAGCTTGTAAGTGATTAGCTTGGATATTAGCTGAGAATATTTCTAAGCCAGGTGTAGAAGATATAACCTGATTTTTCTTTGCTGCTTATGGTCAATTATGAGAGGATAGAGATAAATTGAAGAATGAACTGTTAGGTAATAAGAAACCAGTACTTGATGATTTGGAAAATTTTTAGCCTATTCAGGTAGCATGTCCAGGAAACAGGGCCAAGAGTGTAGTTGAAAATCCATTTACTAAGGTAACAGGCATCTGATTAGGCATATGACTTATGGATCCAACAACTTTTTCTGCAGAAGGCAGGAATAGAGATGAACTTATCTAGAAAGAATCTGTGGAGAACTCTGCTTTCTAATGGCATAGAGTCCATCAACATTAACAGAAGACAAACAAGAATTTTGAGAATTTTATAACAGCAGAAATATTACATGCTTGGATTGAAAGAGATAGAAGTGGAATGAATGCCTGTTATTTTAAGTCACTGATTTTGTTTTAATTTATTACAGCTGTCCAAGGAAACTAATATAACTTCTAAAAGAAAGAAAACTCCATCAAACAGTTTCATACCTAGGGAAGGATGTGGTCTATAATGGAGGGGGGATGGCCAAGATTAGCTGTATGTGCCTCTCTATCTTTTGAAAAGTATCTCTATATGTCTTATTCATTGAGTTCAGTCAGAAAAGGTATGAATCTACCTGTGTCCATTACTATCTTCACATCCATATATATATATACATACATACATACATACATATATATATATGTATATATATACTTATTCTTGTAATTATATCTACATTTTTATTTCTCATAAAAGAATAAACACATAACATGAGAGAAAACAAAAAATCAAGAGAAGCAAATATACTGAGGATGTTATAAGACAAACAGACAAACAAACAAACAGTTTAAGAACACTCTATAGGTTAGATCACAGGCAGAAAGAGTGACAATTTATTGCCTTTGGGTGCTATCTGGGCAAATTAAATGAATGAAGCCCAGGAGATGCTTATATCCTAAACATATGGGAGATATTTTTTAAAATGCTTCATAGTGACATCAAAATAAATGTTGCCACTTTTGATTGAGACAGTTGTAATAACTATTGAACTGCCACGTTAGAGTAAAAGCTGACATAGACAATATATAAAGGAACAAACATGCCTGTATTTTATTTACAGAAAACAGTAGCAGGCTGGATTTAGACCCTGGACCCTAGTTTATGAATCTCTGCTCTAGAGGATAGTGAAATTAATACTTTTGTTCTCTACCAGAGAGATATGTAGTCATTCATGCAATATAGTATCTGCCGTTAAATTCACATTAAATTCAGTTCATGGGAGCCTGCATGTATGAGAAATATGGCACTAACCACCTTGCTAGGTAGGCTTCAGACATTGTCAACCCTGAACTTTTTTACACACTGCTGGCCTAATATGTAATTCTTAATGTGTTTGTTTTCTGTAAAACATCTTCATAGGATTTTCCACTAATAACAGAAAAAAGTTTGAACCCTGCCTCCCAGCCTCCAGACTTTAAAATGTCCTCCCCTGATGCCCCTTAATATATCTTCTTAAATTGAAATGGGCCCTTTATGCAGCCTCCTTTTCTTTAGTCATTATTTTCCTGCCAGTTTGAATTGTACATATTCACAAGTAGCTGAAATGCCACTTTCCCCCTTTTTCAAATGCAATTGTTCTTCATTGCCCAAGTAGATGTCTCTCCTGGTAGAACTCCCACAATTCTATTTTATTCATACTTTCTTATGGCATTTCATTATTACATTCTCTTGTATTCTTTCTATGAAACATTATATCCTCTTCTATTATAATATGAGTTTTGAAGATAGGCTGATGTTTGACTCATCCTCATCTGTTTCCAAAGAATCTCACTAGGTGCCAATACTTTGTTTTGAATTAATGTACATGAGAAAACTGTGACATAGCTTCACTTAGAAGAGTAGATTTCTATATTATTTTATCAATGAACTTATTATAAATTTCTTATTTTGCATAGAGCTTAAATCATTCTTTATCTTTTTTTCTTGCTGTAGCAATTTTATGTATACATAATACATACATATATACATACACATATATGTATTCTTTTATATTCTTTAAAAAATATTTGATTAAGTATGGAGATTCTTGGGGCACCTGGGTGGTTCAGTTGGATTAGCAGTCAACTATTGATTTCAGCTCAGATCATGATCTTGCAGTTGGTGAGTTTGAGCTGTGCATCTGCACTGACAGTGTGGAGCCTCCTTGGGATTCTCCTCTCTGCCTCTCTCTCCGGCCCTCCCCCACTCTCACCTTTCTCTCTCTCTCTCTCTCTCTCTGTCTTTCTCTCACTCTCTGTTTCAAAATAAATAAACTTAAAAAAAGTATGGAACTTCTTAAGAAGAAATTATTTGTTTAGAATTCAGTGGGAGCACATTCAAGAACAGTATGTTAAATATCTTGGGTCTTATCTTGATCCTTCATTTACCTGCTGGCTGACCATGAAAAAATTCCTTAAATTCTTAATTTCAGACTCTTTCTGTAAATGGAAATAATAACTACCTCACAGAGTTTCCATGAGGACTAAGAGCTTAGCACATTGTTGGCACGTCAATTAATTTTGGGTTTTGGTATCATTAATCAATACTAAGTGGCAGCCATATATATAAAGAATGTTATATATAGTACTGGATTTGTACACTCATCATTCATATCATTGTAATAATTTTCACTTTTCAAACAAGTCATGTTAGATTTTCATTTGTATTGATTTCTGTGCTCTGTGGCAACATCTGTTAACATTCTCCAGCAGTGCAACAGAAGCAAATACCACATCTGGCTCCTATGTGGTGTCGAGGACAGTGACTTCTAATTACGCTAATATGTACAGAGGCTACAGTTTACTGAGCAAGTTAAGAAAACACAAATTGTAATAAGTCAGCATTACTATGTATATTGAGTAAAGCCATTTACACCAGAATGCAAGAAATATTTAAGAATTGTAAACTGGTCAGAATCTATTTTCAACAGATACACCACTAATTTTCAGGATGTGTGTGTTTGTGTGTGTGTGTGTGTGTGTGTGTGTGTGTTCCTTTTAAAATAAAACAGTAAGAAATGCTTCCCTGGCTTCATCTTTTGTAGGTTAAGGAAAAAATAGTTGAATTTATATTTAACAGATTAGAGTTCTCTCACTTTACTTCATAAATATAAATCGTCAATAAATAAAACATCATAGGCCACAGCAATAAAAACACAGTTCATGCTTAAGGTCTGGAAAATTATTCCATTTTCCTGGTATACGCAGGCATTTAATAATTCTTTTTTAAAAGTTAATAACACGCATTTTCGATTCCAAATGTGAATCCTTTCAGAATTAGGATTTTGATAGTTCAGTTAGTTTCTGGTTTATGAAGCCACTGCCTCTGTGGGAACTTAGTTTTGGAAGCAATAGTAAAAATCCACTGGTTGTGAACACAACCCACTACACTATGCTCTTAAAACCCGAGACATACTTATTTATGTAACATTTGAATATTTTAGTACTGGTTTAATATGCATCAGTTTAATTGTAAATCTGATTCTCTACCATATCAAAGTAAAATAAGCTTAGTAATGTGTAAATAAATAAATATTTTGTATATTATTCTTACCAAATAGCAGAATTTAAGTACTCAAGTTCTAAAAACTATTGCTCTCTCAAGCTATTCCAAAAACTAGAAATCGAAGGAAAACTCCCGGACTCATTTTATGAAGCCAGCATCACTCTGATTCCCAAGCCAGACAGAGATCCAGCAAAAAAAGAGAACTACAGGCCAATATCCTTGATGCATACGGATGCAAAAATCCTCAACAAGATACTTGCAAATAGAATCCAGCAACACATAAAAAGAATCATCCACCAAGATCAGTGGGATTCATTCCTGGGTTACAGGGCTGGTTAAACATTCGCAAATCAATCAATGTGATACATCGCATCAATAAAAGAAAAGATAAAAACCATATGATCCTGTCAATAGATGCAGAAAAAGCATCTGACAAAGTACAGCATGCCTTCTTAATAAAGACTCTAGAGAAAGTTGAGATAGAAGGAACCCACTTAAACATCATCAAAGCCATCTATGAGAAGCCTTCAGCTAACATCATCCTCAACGGGGAAAAACTCAGAGCTTTCCCCCTGAGATCAGGAACACGACAGGGATGCCCACTCTCACCACTGCTGTTTAACATAGTGCTGGAAGTCCTAGCATCAGCCATCAGACACCAAAAGGAAATCAAAGGCATCAGAATTGGCAAAGAGGAAGTCAAACTTTCCCTCTTCCCAGATGACATGATACTCTACATCGAAAACCCGACAGACTCCACCAGAAGCCTACTAGAACTGATCCATGAATTCAGCCAAGTTGCAGGGTACAAAATCAACGTACAGAAATCGGTTGCATTTTTATACACCAATGGTGAAGCAACAGAAAGAGAAATCAAGAAACTGATCCCATTCACAATTGCACAAAAAACCATAAAATACCTCGGAATCAACCTAACCAAGGATACAAGAGATCTGTATGAGGAAAACTATAGAAAACTTATGAAGGAAATTGAAGAAGACACAAAGAAATGGAAAACATTCCATGCTCATGGATAGGAAGAATAAATATAGTTAAGATGTCATTTCTACCTAAAGCACTCTACACATTCAATGCAATTCCAATCAAAATTGCACCAGCATACTTCTCAAAAGTAGAACAAACTATCCTCAAATTTGTATGGAACCACAAAAGACCCCGAATAGTCAAAGTAATCCTGAAAAATAAAACCAAAACGGGAGGGATCACCATCCCAGACTTTAGCCTCTACTACAAAGCTGTCATCATCAAGACAGTATGGTATTGGCACAAAAACAGACACATAGACCAATGGAACAGAATTGAGAACTCAGAAGTGGACCCAAAAGTATACAGCCAACTCATCTTTGACAAAGTAGGAAAGAATATTCAGTAGAAAAAGACAGCCTTTTTAACAGATGGTGTTGGGAGAAGTGGACAGCAACATGCAGAAGAATGAAACTAGATCATTTTCTCACACCATGCACAAAAATAAACTCAAAATGGATAATAGACCTGAATGTGAGACAGGAAACTATCAACACCCTAGAGGAGAAAGCAGGAAACAACCTCCTTGACCTCCACCGCAGCAACTTCTTACTTGACACATCCTCAAAAGCAAGGGAATCAGAGCAAAAATAAGTGATTGTACCTCATCAAGATTAAAAGCTTCTGCACAACAAAGGAAACAACCCACATAACTAATAGGCAACCAACGGAATGGGAAAAGATAGTTGCAAATCACATATCACATAAAGGGTTAATATCCAGAATCTATAAGGAACTCACCAAACTCCACACCCAAAAAACAAACAACCCAGTGAAGAAATGGGCAGACGATATGAACAGACACTTCTCCAAAGAGGACACCCAGATGGCCAACACACACATGAAACAATGCTCAGCAACCCTCCTCATCAGGGAAATACAAATCAAAACCACACTGAGATACCATCTCACACCAGTCAGAGTGGCTAAAATGAGCCAATCAGAGAACTCTAGATGCTGGCGAGGATGTGGAGAAACGGGCACCCTCCTACACTGTTGGTGGGAATGCAAACTCGTGCAGCCCCTCTGGAAAACAGTGTGGAGGTTCCTCAGGAAACTAACACTAGAACTCCCCTATGACCCAGCAATAGCATTGCTAGGAATTTACCCAAGGGATATAAAAATGCTGATTCATAGAAACACATGTACCCCAATGTTCATAGCAGCACTCTCAACAATAGCTAAAACATGGAAAGAGCTTAAGTGTCCATCAACGGACGAATGGATCAAGAAGATGTGGTTTATCTATACCATGGAATACTACATGGCAATGAGAAACAATGAAATCTGGCCATGTGTAGCAACATGGATGGACCTTGAGGGTGTTATGTTTAGCAAAATAAGTCAGGCAGAGAAGGACAAATATCATATGTTTGCACATATAGGAGGATTAGGGGGAACTTAACTGAGGACCATGGGGGAGAAAAAGAGGGGAAATGGTGGGGGAAAGAGAGAGAGGCAAACCATGAGAGACTCTTGAATGCTGAGAAACAAACTGAGGACTAATGGATGTGGGGGGGAGGGAGGTGATGGGCATGGAGGAGGGCACTTGTGGCGATGAGCACTGGGTGTTATATGGAAACCAATTTGACAATAAATTATTTGTTAAATATAAAAAAGAAAATTACTGGAATTTCTTAAAAAGAAAGCTATTGCTCATAACCCAACCAAGCAACAGATGCTGCTGTTATAAGGCCTCAGAGTCTTCAGTGGAGGAATATCTGGTGAACACAAGGGCAAGACAATAAATCACAGTGAGAATGTAGGTCAAACACCCTGAAGCTAGGTGGTATTCCAAAATTGAAGGAGTAGTGACCTTTGTATTCCAGTGACTAAGTGAACCACGTTAAGTGAGTGTAGGAGTGTGTTATGGACTGGGGTCAAATATAAATGCAGTAGGCTTCTTAAAGTCTTCATTCTTAAGAGTCAAGAGACCTCATGTTAAAAACAAATGGCTTCTGTTACAGACATATTTTCTTTCAAGTCTGAAGAATGAAAATTTGCCTGACTGTCTCTATCATAACTGGCTAGCTGCTTAAACAGTACTCAAAATTTTTAAAAAAGTCAGTCTGACAGTCTGAATATCCTGCAGATTAAGTGTCTGGTCTTGCAGAATTCTTACCACTGTGGTCACTACCACCTGGATTTTGTATAATGGTGATCCTGATGAAACTTAAGAAATTGAAATTCAAAACAATTGCGAAAAAAATTATGTGTGTATATAAACATACAAAGATACAGAAAAAAAGGACCAAGATAATATTTAGTAAAAATATTTGTAATTAAATAATGTGAAGGAATCTATGGGATTTTATCAATGTTTCAATTTGATGTTGAAAATATATAGAGCGCCGCCTGGCTGATTCAGTCTGTACAGCATGCAACTCCTGATCTTAGGATGGTGAGTTCAAGCTCCATATGGGCATAGAGATTACGAAAGAAAGAAAGAAAGAAAGAAAGAAAGAAAGAAAGAAAGAAAGAAAGAAAGAAAGAAAGAAAAGAGAAGAAAAGAAAAGAATATACAGAATAAGCTTATTTAAAGAATCATGTAATAAAATGAAGATATTCATTCACCTCTAAATAATAATCTCAGTGAATTAAAAACAGTTGGAGACTTAATCATGTATGTTATAGTTTTATTTTTTATAGCTAACATGTTCACCTTTATTTAAACACCCTGGTGGAGAGAGGGGCCAGACAGAGTGACTATGCAAGAGGGGGTGGAGAGAAGAGAATTGTGCATAGAAGGAAAAAATAATAATATAGAACAATAGAATTATGACTGTCTTACAATAGTCACAGTGCTAGTAAGAGAAGTACTAAGAGCTCAGTTATTATAGGGTACAAAAGCCACAGTTTCCATGAGTTTAAGTTTCTTCACTGAGGGTGTAAGAGTTTTGTAACAGAGACTGGAAGTTAAAAGAATCCTATAGTTGGACAAACTTTGGTTACATCTCACCACCTCCACTTATATATAGCTTCGTTAGCTTAGTCAAATCTATTAAACAATTTGAGCTTTGCTTTGTTTAGCTGCAAAACTAGAATAATTTTATCTACCTCAAAGAATTATGATGAAAATTAAATGAAATAATAAATATTGGCTGTTCTGGTGTAATTAACATAGTATGTCGCATATAATAAATGCTGTTTAATGCTGGTGCCTCTTTCTTTTTGTGTTAACTTATATAATAATTCTACCATTACTATAGCAGACCTGTGAATTATCATTTTAGAATGGTTCTTACTATTGATTTAGTGAATCTTTCTAGTCATCAACTGAATGAAACCTCAGTCTCTTTCACTAGAGTAGTGGCAGGAAGTCAGTGCTCTCACCCTGGAATGTTGCAACTTACTTAAACATGTGGGTTTTTTAAAATTATAATCTAATTTTGGCCTTGTTTTCAATTTGTTATTGTTTTTAAAAATTATATGTGGGCCATATATATCATTGTGAAAATATTTTTTAATGTGTTATACATCTTTGCAGTGGATGGAGTTTGGGCCACGCTGCTCTGGACTTTCTTTCCAATTAACCTGAGAATATTGTATGTATTCCTTTTATACAGATATTCAAACTTCACCATCATGCAGTTCAGAGATTTCATTTTGTAAGTAAGATTACCATGAAACTTTATCATCTTGTTGAAATTCTGAAATACTCTATGTCTGTGGTCCACCTGATCTGTGTCCTAAAGACTGAATCAGTAAGGGAACTGATGTCAATCCAGCACATTTTATGCCTTGCCATGACCATTCCCCTTTCCAAATACCTTACAGGCTCTTTTTAATTAGTCCCTTTGAAGATTTCCTCAGTTCCAGGTATACTGATCTGCATTTCTTTTATCAGTTTACCCTTCTGAAAAGTAAAATATCATTACTGCATATCTTTTCTTTCACAAATTTCCAGCTAGTCATGATTACTCAAAAATTACTGCCAATGCATTTAGAGTCTTATATTTTTTTTTCTAGGAGAGAGAGAGAGAGAGAGAGACAGCGTGAGCAGGGGAGGGTCAGAGAGAGAGCGAGTCACAGACTGAAACAGGCTCCAGGCTCTGAGCTGGCAGTCAGCACAGAGCCCAGTGCAGGGCTCAAACCCACGAACCGCGAGATCATGACCTGAGAGAAAGTCGGACACTTAACCGACTAAGCCACCCAGTCGCCCCAACATTTAGAGTCTTAATATAACTTTTCTCAGTGGCCTGGTACAATTGTTTCTATAGCCGAAGACTGAATTCACTGAAAAATACAATATTTTTTTTTTACTGTCTCCCTCAATCATCTTTAGCTTCTGCTCAGATTATATATTAATCATACCTTTTCTAGGCTGAGATTCTGCTTTTTGACAGAGACAAGGGAAGTAAAATTCAGGCTTCATAACTCCCTCTGTCATGAGCATATCTTTTCTTTGTTCTTACTGTTGTGTAATTAGTAATATCTCAACCTCCCTCCCCTTTTTTACCTTACCACTTTTATAAGACTCAAGGAATTCTGGGTAAGCATTCTTGATCCCGAGTATATCATACTTTCTTTCACAAAGGAGTCAACCTTTAAGCATAACCAAAGGTGTCTGGCATATAATTTTCCCTATAATCTACAATCAAATGCTTGTTTCCTGAAAGTTATTGGAGATGGTGGTTACACTCTGTGTGAAAAAAAAATATTATTTAGGCTTTTGTAAATATGTTTTGAATGGGTAACTTTAAAAGGACTTGTGCACTTAAACTTTGGTATTTAGAGTTTCTTCAGCCAAACTGAATGACAGTATATCTAAAAATATTCTAAGAATTCTGAAAGTAAAAATAAATAACTCCTGTCTTAAGTAGTGTTTCCTGGGAAATAGACACAGACATGAAGATTGGAATGCCTGTAGTTTATTAGGGAGTACTTTCAGAATCAATGCCTATTATGGAGTAAGGAAGGAAAGACTGGGATTGGTGGAGGTTATAAAGCTCTACAGGAAGCTCTGAATTGGAGATTAAGCAAAGTGGTCAGGATTTCAAACTCCTGGATTGCCCTGAAACAAATGACAAGATAGCCTCAAATGAGACACTTCCATTTGGTCGAGGGCAGTTTTTGGAGAATGAATGCATAACTCTTAAGGGGTACCTAGAAAAACACACTATAATCTCTACTGCAATTCACTTCTTGTCCCACTAAGATCCACTTGCCTCATATAATAAATGGATCCCATCTTTGAACAGATTCTCAGGAATTCTAATGAGCCTCTAACCCCTTGGGAAAATTTTAGGAAAAATGTGAGTGGGATAAACTATAAGCACTTGTCTTACTGCAGTTAGTTTTAGGACTGGAACTGATACTTATCATTTCTCTCCTCTATTGCTCATTGTAGAGACTCCTCATTTCCATTTAGAAACTCTGATGGTCTGGATGCCTTACTTGGGAAGCCTTCATTCCTGCACCCTTCTCAGAATGCTTTTCTCATGCTGTATCTGCTATATTTGTCAATTATGATAAAATCTGGGCAGGGGAATACCCATAGATGAACCTATGGATGGAAAACATATTTTTTGTTGGTTCCATGATATCATATCAACCTACCTTCTCCTGACACTTCAGGTCACAGGGAATTTCAACTCAGACCCTGTGTCCAACAGTCCTTGAAATATCAAGTTATTGTCTCCTACTCTATCCCTTACCTCCGTACACAGTTATGTGAGTAAATAACTACAGGTCCCATGGGGAAGAAATGTAGAATTTTTACCTTATATGTTTGCTACAGTCTTGTAGGGTCCTTGTTCTTAGAGAACCTTGTCTCTCAGTGAATGAATTCCAAGTTTGAAAATTGACTCAGGTTCTTTGGGGATCAAGGGCTCTAAGCAACTGGTTATTCAACCTTGATTTCTTTTTATTGTATAGATTAACACCTTTGTTAACAACATATTGTTCTGATATAGAAGCTGTTGTGTTTTATTATTATTTTTTAAAAGTTGAATATCTAATTGGCTTTACTAAGTAATTCATGGATTGGACACCATCACATCTAGGAAGTAGAGAGGTATTCTCTGCTGTGTTCTACTAACCATGTCCATAACTGTGTGTCTCAGACTACCTTGACTTCCATCTGACCTGGCTAAGCATCCAAATATCATTCCCAGTTATTATGCCCCTACTTGGTCTCTATGATTAGGGGGTTTCAGTTCTATAACATCATCTCCTACCCTTATTTCTAGCCTATAGAGGATAGCCCCTATTGAGATTCTAAGATGTTCTCTCTACAGCATTCCTTATTTCTGTGGTAAATGGGGTATACTTTGGACTCTCTTATGGATATTAGGTGGCTTATATTGTATATCTATTCTAGCACCGCAGCTTCTCTGAGCCAATGATCTTTTCTTCCACTCTCTACTGTGGCAGCTCTGGCATTTCTACTTCACCCAGTGTGAATCATCAATCACTACTTGCTTCCAAGAGCCATCCTAGCTGTGGGTTAGCATTGTGCCCTGAGACCTTATTGGGACATTAAATCCTCATGGGAGAGTGCCCCATATTGATAAATTCTGATTTGCTCAAAATTGTATTCTGCTCTTCTTAATCCAGCACCCTTAGAATCCATTTCCAAATACATTCATTCTATTCTTGTACATTCATTCTATTCTGTATTCAGTACAGTACATGTACTGCAGCCCCTTCAGGTTATAGTTTCTTTCCTTCCTTCGCATATCTGATATTTTTCTGATCAAATTGTATTTGCACTTAATTCTAGTTATTAGTCTAGTGACCAGGATATAAAATGAGCATAGAATCTGAGGGAATGGTGGCAATTTGGGTCTGAAGGGGCCTCTGCATCATCTTCATGGAAGGAAAGGAAACTAGTTTAACTAAGAGAAATGAGTCAGTTCTATAAGCCCAGAGGGTCAGAGATACTTGAGATTTCAAAAATTTTCAAGTATGGTAATCCCAGTGCTTCTATCTCAACTCTTATGGTCTCACTCCTTCCCAGTGTGGATTATGATTTTAATTTTTTAGCTCCACTAGCATTAAAATAAAATCCTGGGAAAGATCTTTTAATTTTGTCTACTCTTTGGCTACAGGAGATAATAGTTTCCTTAATGATATCCAAGGGGACCCTGTCACCTTCATTGTTTTATTTTCTTTTGCCAAAGAATATATAGTCCTTTAAAGTAGCCATCCAATCCCATAGTTCTTGTAAGTACTTTTTAACCCCAAACCTCACTAACATCTAAGATAAATTCTCCCTACCAGTACATTCCTTTATATTGGTATACCATCCCAAATTATTACCAGTAAAAGCTTCCATAATTTCACCACTACTCACCACCAAATGGTGAGATCGACTGACATTTTTCTTACCTGTGAGATCACAGGTCTTTATTGCTAGCTGACTTGCAAATTCCAGTTTAGAATCTGTTTCCAGGAGGACTCCTGGTTCCAACTGATGTGGGTCAGATATCTCAGGAGTCAGAATCTGCAAATAGATGGATTACTCCAGTGTGCTCTTGGAAACAACACCTTGAGAGAGTGAGAGGCAAGATTGAAATCTAAAAGACATTGAACTTTGGTACAGAAACAAAAGGGACTTTAGCCAATCCCATAAGGAGCACTGAAGTTGGGATTGTTCTTTAGCAATGTTCTACATTCAATCTTCAGATACAAGCTGCCCTCAGCATGGGGTATATCCTTGGAGGAGGCAGCTCTCTATCTAAGGAAATTCTTATCTATGAGCTATCAGCTGCAGCTCTCTGAGCAGCTAGGGGAATGAGTGTCTTAATCTATAAGGGGTCATCTGGGTAGTACAGTGTAGCATCCACTACCTGATATTATGAAGTTTATAACACAGTAGGATAAAACTTATTTCCTTGAGGGTGTGTGCACAAAATGTAACATAAGGCAATATAGTGAAATGGTGTACTACAAATTGTATTTTCAACAACATGATAATGGTGCACTGAATGAAATATTTAGAATTCTCAAAAAATACACTTATAGCAATTTTAATTTGTTGACATGTTTTCTCTTACATTCACTTGGTTTTAAAGATTACTGAATATTATCATGCTTTAAGTTTCATGTAACACAATATCCAAAATATGACTTAAATAATGTAGACATGCATTACTTTACTGAACAGTAAAATCTGAGACCTTCATTTTATATGGGTTAGAAACCCAACCATATCAACAGGGGCTAGGTCCTTCTATGTTTTCATTGTGTCCTCAGTGACACTCTAAACACTGCATCCACCAAAGTGTTTCCCAAGTAAGAAGGAAGTGGGTGGGGAATAAAACCCTTGCCCTTCTTCTCTCTATTTATGTCAGAAATTAATTTTTTTCCTAAACCCCTTATGTCCATTGTCCAGAAGCTTTTCACTTGATTACTTCTAGAGTTTCAAAGAGGATGAGAATAAGAATAATAGTTGGCTCAAACCAATTCATTAACTACCAAGGACAGGATATACCTACTGTCTCCCATCTCAACTAAACCAGCATCTATAAAAAAGGAAAAGAGGAGATGGATGTTGAACAGACAAACAATTTCTTTTGCCACAGTTACTGGAGACGAATCAGGCTCATGCACAAATCAGAATATTGAGGATGACAGGGTCACATTTAAGGAATGTTAGATGATTGGGTGTGATTGTATTTATCAAAATTTTATTAAATCACAAAGGAATGACTCTCTAAAGCATTGAAGAAAACACTGCTTTGGGAGAGTTTAAGTAAATCTAATGTCTTAGTAATCATTATATGGCTTATTATTTATGACTTTGCATTAAATATACTCTTCATCTGTCATAATTTCAATGTATGACATATCAATATATCAACATAAAAATGATGGCAGATAAATGTTCACTTCAATGTTTTTCTACATTCAAAAAATAATTCTATTTTAGGAAAATGGAGTGTGGGGTTCATGACTGAGAGGATTCTATTCTTGAATTCTCCATTTCACCACACATACACACACATATACAGTATGCGGTAAGGATAAGGATACAGCCTTCAGGTAGGGCGTGTAGATTTTAAAAGAACTCATTACTTTCAAATATGGTTGTGAATGCGAAAAAATGGTATCTGGCTCTTTAACTTTGTAGTATCCTCCTTCTTACAGCTCTGTAACAGAGCTTAGTTTGACTTACTATCAGCAAAAATTCATAGACATGTAGTATTTTTGGCTTGTGTTTTCTAATAACTCCCCGTACTTTTAACATTGGTCTTGATTTTTTTGATTTATTTAACTCCAGCTCTTTTCTTTGAAAGCTGAAACAACACTCACAGCCATGTGACAGCAGGTTTCTCACGTTATGACCCTTTCTCAGTTCAGCTCACAAACTTCGCTACAAAGAAGTCAAGTTCAATCTCTTTTACTCTAAGATTTT
The DNA here is from genome assembly GCA_017311185.1 of Proteles cristata cristata. NCBI lineage: Eukaryota > Metazoa > Chordata > Mammalia > Carnivora > Hyaenidae > Proteles > Proteles cristata. Next base: position 2,034,847 of record JAESUZ010003683.1, on the reverse strand, counting down.
AAAGTTTTTGTTCCCTACATTTAATCATTTTAACAAAGAATCTGAATTTTAGAAAAGTAAACAAATTTTCACAAAGTTTTGTTTTCCCCTAAGGAAGTCTCTCTAAAAGAGAAATTGCTATGTATTTTAAAATTCCAATACACATATTTCCCAATAAAAAGTGATTGCTCTTTTGTACTTTGAAAAGTTTTTCTCCTTCCAGGGTATCTTTTAAGAAGGCTCTTTACAATGTGACACTTTTTAAGAAGACCAGTTAATGATTATAGTTCCATCTCATGATATTAAAATTAGTAAAATTTCCTTATTTGCAGATGATATAATTTTATACATAGAAAGTTCTAAATACTTCACCAAAATATCACTATACCTAATGAATGAACTGAGTAAAATTGCAGGCTACAAATTTATTATACAAAATCAGTAATGTTTCTATAAACTAACAACAAATTATCTTAAAAAGATATAAAGAGAATAATTTCATTCACAATAGCAACAAAACAACAAATACTGAGGGATAAATTTAGCCAAAGGGGTGAGAAATCTCTACTCTGGAAACCACAAGAGATAGATGAAAGAAATGAAAGAAAACAAATAAATTGAAGGGTATCCCATGTCCCTGGATTGGGTTAATCAACATTGTTAAAATGTCCATACTTCCCAAAGCTATTTATACATTCAATGCAATCCTTGTCAGGATTCTAATGACAATCTTTACAGAGTAGAAAAAGCAATATTTGAAAGTATATGAAACCACAAAAGACCCCAAATACCCGCAATTGTTCTTTCTTGAGAAAGAACAAAGTGAGAGGCATCATGCTTCCTGGTTTCAAGCTATGATATAAAACTACAGTAATCAAAACAGCATGACACTGATATAAAAACAGACATACAGACCAATAGAACAGAATTGACAGGCCACATAAATCCATGCATAAAGTGTCAACTAATACTTGATGAAAGAGCCAAGAATATTCAATGGAGAAAGACAGTCTCCAATAAATAATGCTGGGAAAACTGGATAGTCACATTTAAAAGAATGAAACTAAACCCTTATTCTAATGCCACATACAAAACTTAACTCATTATAGATTAGACTTAATTGTCAGGCTGGAAACCATAGAAATCCTAAGAATACAACATAGGAAAAGTATCCTTGACATGGGTCTTGGCAATAATTTTTTGGATATGACACATAATATACAAGAACAAAATAAAAATAAACTAGTGGGACCACATTAAACTAAAAAGCTTTTACACAACATATAAACCATCAATACTATGAAAAGGCAACCTATGAAATGGTAGAAAATATTTGCAGACCATATCTGGTAAGGAGTTAATTCCAGAGTATATGAAGAGCTCTTGCAACTCAAAAAAAAGTTATCCAATTAAAAATGGAACAGACATTTTCCAAAGAAGATATACAATGGCCAACAAGTACATGAAAAGGTTCTTAACATCATTTATCATTGGAGAAATGCAAATTACAGCCATAATGAGATACCAATTACTTCATGCCTGTTAGAATGGCAAATAGATAAGAGAAAAAAGTGTTGGCGAGGATATGGAGGAAAGGGACATTGTGTACTGTTGGTGCAGCTGTAAACTGGTATGGCCACTATAGAATATGGTATGGAGTCTCCTCAAAAATTTAAAAATATAACTATCATATGTTCAAGCAATCCCACTTCTAGGTATATATCTGAAGGAAATGAAATCATTATGTTGAAGAGATATCTGAATCTCCATATTTATTGTCTATTATTAACATAATGAAAATAACCCAAGTATCCATCAACAGATAAATAGATAAAATGGAGGACAGAGATGAATGGAGAAAATGTGTTTCATGTATGTGTATTAGGATAGTATTTAGCCATAAAAAAAAAGAAGGAAATCATGTCATTTGCAAAGACATGGATGAAACTTAAGGGCATTATTTTAAGTGAAATAAGTCAGATATAGAAAGACACATACTGTGTGACCTCACTTATATGTAGAATCTTAAAAAAAACGTCGTAGAAAAAGAGATCAGATTCAATGGTTACTATTAGTAGGAGATTGGGAATTGGATAGAAGGGGTCAAAAGGTACAAACTTCTAATTACAAGGTAAATAAATACTTGAGGTGTTATGCACAGCATGATAACTATAGTTAACATTATTGTATTATATATCTAAAAGTTTCTAGGAGCAAATCCTAAAAGTTTACATTGCAAAGAAAAAAAATTTTTCAAATCTATAAAAAATGATGAATGCTAACTAAATTTATGTGGTAATCATTTCTCACTATGTGTAAGTCAAGTCAGTATGCTGTATACCTTAAACTTATATAATGCTGTATGTCAATTATATCTCAATAAAACAAAGAAAAAAGAAAAGGTTTAAAATGAATAAGAGGAAACTTATACAAAAACATTATTTTCTGTGTTGTTATATTTGTGAGTGTGTATCTCTGTGTATACTGGTTCATAATATAAAATATATTTCTTATAGATTTTGATGAAGAAATTCTGAAGTAACCGGAGTAAATTGCATATTAAAAATTTTCTATGTTGGATATAAGATAAAGGCATTTTTATTATATAGTATTAGAATAATATATATGGAAGGATACTATCCATATCTATCATTTTTGAAAAAAAGTAAATGTTAACTAAAAGTGTATAGAAAGTATAAATATGATTTGAATAATTGTATCATAAACACTTTTATTAGTTATTACAATGCATTCCAAAATTATTACAGCTGGTAAATCAGCAATATTACTATTGTACAGATACAAATATATTTAGTTTACGAAAGAACTATGAATCAAATCAAAGACTGCTCATTTCTGGTCTCAGTTATATTTAAAATAGTGTGATCTAATTTTAAGATCACTTTAAAGAATTAACTGCAATGTCATTAAAATACAATATTAAAGCTCTGTGGAAATTTTGCATTATGTTCCATTAAATGTACCAGAAATTATAAGCTTTTCTTTCTTTGTTTTTCTGGAACATTAAATAATATTATTAACTCTGCTCTAATTTTGACTTTCCAAAGAAATTATCAACAAATGAGTATTAATTATTTACAGAGTATTCTTGACTACATATTTCCACGTATTCTTATATTGAGTCTGCAAGGTTACTTTCATAAGTTCTTTAAGTGGAATTTATTTTGTGATGGTTAATTAAGAAAAGTATAAGAACTTGTCCTATATCAAATGAGTCAAAGAAAAAGCCATATGGAGTTAATTATATATATTTTTCATTTTATTTTAGACAATGATTCATTGCATGCAGGAATTTCCGCATTCCTTGGCAACCAAAGGATTATCTGGGTCAAAATGTCCATTTGACAAGAAGTCAATGTAGACTGAGATGCCTTTTAGTAAAGATTTTCCTTTTTCCAAGGTGCAATGAGTAATGGCACCCATTAAAAGTTAATTTACTTTGCTAATTTAGTAATCAAATATGTAATTATATTTACAGGTCAATAGTTCTGAATTGAGTTGGTAGTGGCACAGCTTGAAAGAATATGTACAGAACAAAAAAACTAAATCCAGAAATGAAGGCTTGCCATGTTTCCTCTTGAATTCTACTGGCCATGTGCCCCCATTTCCTATTATACTTCACGCTTATTCAACAAACATGCTGGTGGTTGCCTATGCTACAGGTGGAATGCAAAATAATGAAATTATAATTGCTGGTACACATCTTGAAATAATAGATTTTCTTCTTAGTACTTTGCATCCAGCTGTGATATCTGAAAGAAATTGAACGTAGTGTCTAATTGGGCTGGCTAAATTTATTCACATATGATCCTTTGGGGTCTCTAGTCATAGCCGTGTATAACTTCATAATAGCTTATTATTCATTGTGTTTCCGTATAAAATTGCATGAAGCCCTTTTAAAATGACATTGAAGAACACAAATCTTATCTCATTTAATTTTTTCTCTTAATTTAGAATATATTTTAGAATAGATTACTTGAAGTTACATTTTCTTTGTATTTTGAAGACAACTTAGTTGATTTCTTTCTGCATTAGAGATAAAAGAATGGTGGCAAATAAGTTTGGAAGCCATTGGTATGCTAACAATATTATCCAACAGTTTTAAAAGTTATTTTATAAATGATGAATACAATGCTAATATGAGAAATTAACATTGATATAGGGATACCTTATGAGAAAAAAATTCACATAATAATTATATGCCAGGAAATTTGCTCTAGGAAAAACAAATTTCTAAACAGTATTTCTACTTATAGAGATTCCTGGAAAAAGGTGAACCTTGGCTAAGAATCCTATCACATTAAGGGGCGCCTGGGTGGCTTAGTCGGTTAAGCGTCCGACTTTCGCTTAGGTCATGATCTCGCGGTTCGTGGGTTCGAGCCCCGCGTCGGGCTCTGTGCTGACTGCCAGCTCAGAGCCTGGAGCCTCTTTCAGTCTGTGACTCCCTCTCTCTCTGACCCTCCCTGCTCACGCTGTCTCTCTCTCTCTCTCTCTCTCTCCTAGAAATAAATAAAACGTTAAAAAAAAAAAAAAGAATCCTATCACATTAAAAGGTTAAATTCAGTTCCAATATTTCTGTTAATTCTTTGTGCTATTAAAATGTTGGGGCACCTAGGTGGCTCAGTCAGTTAAGCATCTGACTTCAGCTCAGCTCATGATGATCTCACAGTTCGGGAGTTTGAGCCCTATATCAGGCTCTATGCTGATAGTTCAGATCCTAGAGCCTGCTTCAGATTCTGTGTCTCCCTCTCTCTCTCTGCCCTTCCCTTGCTCATGCTCTCTCTCTCTCTCTGTCTCTTTCTGACAAATAAACAGTAAACAGATTTAAAAATTTTTAGAGAGGTAAAGACATGGAATAAATGGCGTTTAGAGAACTTTAATAAGGTTTTACACAAACTTAGTTTAAACCAGAACCTACTTTATGTTGGAGGGTATTGACAAACTCAAGCATTATGCATTTTAAGAGTTAGAAATTTGTACGTCTTAAGCCGATTTATAAATTAGTATTTGCCGTATAATATGCCACTCCAAAACCTAGAGGCTAAAACAGCAACCGTTTATTTTTTATTATATATTTTTAATGTTTTATTTATTTCTGAAAGAGAGAGACAGGGTGGACAAGGGAGGATCAGAAAGAGCGGAGATAAAGAATCTGAAGCAGGCTCTAGGCTCTGACCTAGCTGCCCTCACAAAGCCCGATGCAGGGCTCGAACTCGTGAACTGAAAGATCATGACCTGAGCCAAAGTTGGATGCTTAACCTACTGAGCCACCCAGGTGCACTGCAACTAAGTGTTTTGTTACTATTCTACAATTGGTTTGAATTCAGATGGTTGTTCTTTTCTAAACTATAACAAGTTTGTCTGATACTGCCTGAGCTCACTCATGTATTTTTGGTTAGCTGATATGTTGGATAAGGCTGGTTGGTTTAATAGCTTCAGATAGGAAGGCTGGGCTGACTGAGACTTCTTTCCAGTTGGCCAGCCTCTGCTTATGTATTTGCATGGAAAGCTGTAGAGTTACTGTAATAGCAATATGGTAAGTTCCTATCACAGCCTTTAATGTCTATTTGCTTCATATTTATTACTATCCAAATCAAGATTTCAACCTATAAATTTTGGAGGGGACGCAATTTAGTTCATAACACAACATTCTGACGACTAAATGAGATAATATATACATAAACTATAGCACAATAACTAAAACCTAGAAATGTTCAAGAAGGGTCAGCTATTATTGCTTTTTTTGCTATTATTGTTATATGATTATATTACAATCATCATTACTCTATCATTTAGTAGTGACATTGAAAAACTCGAAGAGTAATGGGTATGACTTTAATTCCGTATACAGAGCAAATAATAGAAACAAACCAATCATACATTTCTGAATGTATTTTTTAAATAATGTGTAGAAGAATATATCTGGGAGAAAATAACAGAAAAGTTATAGTGAAAATATTTTATATGTATTTTATAAAACAGGGAGTAGAATTATTTTTTATTATTTCCAAAGACAGAGAATTTGGATAATCTGGTAGAAGTATTAAGTAGGAAGAGTTCAGCTCCATGTAAATAAGCACACTTTGACAATCATGGAGAAGGGTTCTTTAAAAAAGTGGCAAGCCTAAGGTGCTAGTAATATTTCAAAGGGTAAATCTCATGTTCTTGGATGTGGTGGGTAATAGATTGGTTTAAATGGCATCTAAGGTAAATTCCAATGCCCAAACTATGATGCTATTGATTTAAATTAGTAGAGTTATGTGGAAGTGACATAATTTGGAACAATGCAGTACACATTGAGACCTAGATGTTTCTGAACTCAATGTAAATTGAGTCGAGCTCAGCAATTATCTGTAACTTGAGAGATTCTTTATCACATATCTCTGAAATCAAATTTAGCATTAACTATACATAATAGACTTTTTATTAGAACCAAAGGATAACTGGCTGAGAGAATAATTCTGAGGTATCAGTGATCAGCTAGGCTTAGGAATATTGTGAGGTTTTTTTCTTTTGTAATTTGAAACCAGAGCTAAGTCTATACTATATATAAAGTTATCTCAATACAAGCTGAAATTCTGCAGGATGAAGGAGACTTCTACAGGAGAAAATAATGTTTATGACCCCACATTTCTGTCATATATTGGTTTCCCTGAAACTAATACCTGTCATTTTTACACATTTATCACAAATATTATTAGTTGCATATTTAAAAATTATGTAAAATTTAGACTAATTTTAATTCAACCAAACAAAATGTTGTCCTTGTTTTCCAGGGGAATTACTGTAGCCACATTTTATCTTGATTCATATTCACCTTTTTATTAGTCAAAATTAGGATAGTCTACATTACAGTAACAAATAAACTGAACTATCAGTGAAAAGAGACTACATCGATTTATTGTGCATGCTGCTTTCAGTGCAGTTTTAGTGGCTTTCTGGAATTTATCCTCTATTGTAACTTGAGAAACACGATGCTGTCCATTCTGTGGCATTGACTTCTTAGATACTTATTCTATGATTTCTCCATGGAAAAGGAGTAGAGGGTGTATACAGAAGGTTTTAGATCCAAATCTCCAGGTATTGTGTATGTCTTGCAGACATGTCATTTGCCAGAACTCCATTACACAGCCTCAATCCAACTGCAAGATCCAAAGCTGAAAAATATAGTGTTTTGTGATTAGGAAGAAGAAAATAGGAATTTGTAAAGTGCATAGCATGAGCCTTACTATGGCATGTAAGGACATATACTGGGAAACAAGGAAGGAGGAGAGGGTCAGAACTTTCTCGGTGAAATCTGAAGGAGTGAAGCTGATATGGGACAAAGCTGTGGAGTAAATAATATTAGGGAAACATGCATTGATTAGAACCAAGCAACAACCTTAATCTAGAAAACCAGAGAGGGGAGAATTATTGGATTATTAAAACTGTGGGGCCAGACCAGTTATTTAAAAAGTGACAGGGGCGCCTGGGTGGCTTAGTCAGTTAAGCGTCAGACTTTCGCTTAGGTCATGATCTCGCGGTTCGTGGGTTCGAGCCCCGCGTCGGGCTCTGTGCTGACTGCCAGCTCAGAGCCTGGAGCCAATTTCAGAGTCTGTATCTCACCCTCTCTCTCTGATCCTCCCCTGCTCACGCTGTCTCTCTCTCTCTCTCCTAGAAATAAATAAAAAAGTTAAAAAAAAAAGTGACATAAGGAATAAGTAAGTAGTGAGACAAGGTCATCATGTTCTGGCCTGCCAGCTCAGAAAATCAAACATGGTAGACTGTATTGATTTTCAAAGATATATTTGATGTTCTCTCCGAAGAAAGATTATACATTTCCATGCTTTTAAACTCTGGGATGGAAATAAAACTTGCACTGACCAATGAAATACTAATGCAAGTAACAGGTGTCACTGCTAGGCATAAGTAAGTGTTAAAAGCATGTGTGTGGTTTTCTTTATGATGGCTTTCCCTCATTCTCTGAGCATTAAAGCTGTGTTGAGATACAGACTCTATCAGCCTGATATTTTAAGTGACTGAAGTGAAAGGATCCCCCTCACCACACAGTAAACATACAGTATGAGCTAGAAATAAACTTTGTAGTTTTAAGTCTCTGATATATTCAGGATGTTGGTAATTGCAGAATAGCTTATCCCTTCCTGACCGATAAAGAAATTGAGACCAGGAATAGGTTCCTGATATATCAGAGAACTTGAGTATATGTATTATAATCAGGTAATACACAAAGAATTCTATTATTAGGGGCTAAGAAAATGTAATTCATATGCAAAAGTATAACATCCCATTGGATAACTTGGAAAGCAGCTGAGGTAGTTAACATTTCATACTTATCCAAGGAAGAGGGAAAAACAAAAGACACTAAGTATGTGGCTCACGAAATCTGATAAGCTCAAAATATGGAGCATTCCTTAGTGTGGATACACTAACAGACAGTAGCTATGCCACAATGAACAAATAATTCTGCAATAAGGCACAAGTGGATAATACACATAAATGATTCCATGTATCTTCTTGATTGCTATTATTCCAAGCACATAGCAAATTCCTGGAACATAGTGATGTTGTCATAAATATTATAAAATGTTTCTATGTTGTAATAGTTTGTCTTTCTCAAAAAAAAAAAAGAAAAGAGAGAGGAGACAAAGAAATGATATTAGATGTTAATAGTTATATTTGCTCTTTTTCCTTTTTCTTATTTGTTCATATGTATCTTTGTTATATATCAAACTAAAAGAAATAAAGCTTAATTTATATACTTTGAATCTTGCAGAATTTAGGAAATATTTGTTCCCTTAAAAACACTGCCTACCACATAGGCTTTGGCTTCTCCAGAATGGTATCCTGGTAATAGATGACATTCTTGACCCTGTTCTTCATTTATTTTTTTCCTGAAATTCTTCCATGAATAACTCTTCTATTATTGATGGTTTCTCAAGTTTTCTTATTACCTTCACTTACCACCCCAGAAATTGACCACCACTCTTTACTCTCTTTATGAATGGAAAAGGTCTGTATATATGGAAGGTCTATCATTTATTGAGTTTTCTATACTGGTTTATCCTTATCTATTCCCTTTTACTTTTACCTTTGTCTTAATAAAGTCTTTAATTCATTTTATGGTTTATGTATTTCTTTCTTTTCTGCCCTATTCAAAATACTTCTATCATACATTTCTTACGTAAGTAAATGGAATACTATTGTTTGTTAGAAATCTTACTCTTATTAAATTCTGTTCACAAAGCTTCTTTTATATAGAAACCCTGATCCATCATTTTATGAAGTCTTGAGCAAGTGATTAAATGCCTACTTTGCTTATTTCTCAAATAATTAAAAACATTATTTCCATATAGGCAAGAATTTTTCTCCCTCAAAAAGGGCCCTAACATACAAAGGGAAACCTATCAGAGTGGTGACAGACCTATCTACTGAAACGTGGCAGGCTAGAAAGGAATGGCAGAAAATCTTCAATGTGATGAACAGTAAAAGTATGCAGCCAAGAATCCTCTATCCAGCAAGCCTCATTCAAAATAGAAGGAGAGATAAAACCTTTCCAAATAAACAGAAATTGAAAGAATTTGTCACCACTAAGCCAGCCCTACAAGAAATCCTGAGGGGGATGCTCTGAAGGAAAGGTTGCAAGGAACAAAGATACCAGAGACACCACCACAAACATGAACCCTACAAAAGATACAAAGACTCTAAACCCATATATTTCAATAATAACACTGAATGTAAATGGGCTGAATGCTCCAATCAAAAGACATAGGGTAGCAGAATGGATTAAAAAACAAAATCCATCTATATGCTGTCTACAAGAAACTCATTTTAGACGGGAAGATACCTTCAGATTAAAAGTAAGGGGATGGAGAAATATATATCATGCTACAGGAAATCAAAAGTAAGCCGGAGTAGCCATACTTATATCAGAAAAACTGGACTTTAAATTAAAGACAATCACAAGAGATGAAGAAGGGCACTACATAATAATTACAGGGTCCATCCATCAGGAAGAACTAACAATCATAAATGTCTATGCACCGAATATGGGAGCACCTAAATATCTAAAACAATTCATCACAAACAGAAACAAGCTTCTAGATAAGAATGTGCTAATAACAGGGGACTTTAATACTCCGCTTACAGCAATGGATAGGTCAACCAGACAGAAAATCACTAAAGAAATAATGGACTTGAAAGACACATTGGACCAGATGGACCTGACGGATATATTTAGAACTTTACATCCTGAGGCCAGGGAATTTACTTTCTTCTCAAGTGCGCATGGCACATTCTCCAAGATAGATCACATACTGGGACATAAAGCAGCCCTCAATAAATATAAAAGAATAGAGATCATACCATGCACACTGTCAGATCACAATGCTTTGAAACTTGAAATCAATTACAGGAAGAAGTCTGGAAAACCTCCCAAAACATGGAGGTTAAAGAACACCCTTCTAAAGAATGAATGGGCCAATCAGGCAATTAGAGATGAAATTAAAAAATATATGGAAACAAATGAAAATGAAAACACAACAATTCAAAATCTATGGGATGCGGCAAAGGCAGTCCTAAGAGGAAAGTACATTGCTCTCCAGGCCTATTTCAAGAGATTAGAAAAAGCGCAAGTCCAAAATCTAACAGCTCACCTAAAGGAACTAGAGGCAGAGCAACAAGAACGCCCTAAACCCAGTAGAAGAAGAGAAATAGTAAAAATTAGAACAGAAATAAACAACATAGAGACCAAAGAAACAATTGAACAGATCAATGAAACCAAGAGTTGGTTTTTTGAAAAGGTAAACAAAATTGACAAACCACTAGCCAGACGTATCAAAAAAAAAAGAGAGAGCACCCAAAGAGACAAAATTATGAATGAAAATGGACTTATTACAACCAACCCCTCAGAAATACAAGCAATTATCAGGGAATACTATGAAAAATTATATGCCAATAAGTTGGACAACTTAGAAGAAATGGACAAATTCCTGAACACACACTCACTACCAACATTCACACGGGAAGAAATAGAAAACCTGAACAAACCCATATCGAGTGAAGAAATCGAATCAGTGATCAAAAATCTCCCAACAAATAAGAGCCCTGGACCTGATGGCTTCCCTGGGTAATTCTACCAGACCTTTAAAACAGAATTAATCCCAATTCTTCTCAAGCTATTCCAAAAAATAGAAAGCGAAGGAAAACTCCTGGACTCATTTTATGAAGCCAGCATCACTCTGATTCCCAAGCCAGACAGAGATCCAGAAAAAAAAGAGAACCACAGGCCAATATCCTTGATAAATATGGATGCAAAAATTCTCAACAAGATACTTGCAAATAGAATCCAGCAGCATATCAAAAGAATCATCCACCAAGATCAAGTGGGATTCATTCCTGGGTTACAGGGCTGGTTAAACATTCGCAAATCAATCAATGTGATACATCGCATCAATAAAAGAAAAGATAAAAACCATATGATCCTGTCAATAGATGCAGAAAAAGCATTTGACAAAATACAGCATCCCTTCTTAATAAAGACTCTCGAGAAAGTTGGGATAGAAGGAACCTACTTAAACATCATCAAAGCCATCTATGAGAAACCTTCAGCTAACATCATCCTCAACGGGGAAAAACTGAGAGCTTTCCCCCTGAGATCAGGAACACGACAGGGATGTCCACTCTCACCACTGTTGTTTAACATAATGCTGGAAGTCCTAGCATCAGCCATCAGACAACAAAAGGAAATCAAAGGCATCAGAATTGGCAAAGAGGGTGTCAAACTTTCATTCTTCGCAGATGACATGATACTCTACATTGAAAACCCGACAGACTCCACCAGAAGCCTACTAGAACTGATCCAAGAATTCAGCCAAGTTGCAGGGTACAAAATCAACGTACAGAAATCGGTTGCATTTTTATACACCAATGATGAAGCAACAGAAAGAGAAATCAAGAAACTGATCCCATTCACAATTGCACAAAAAACCATAAAATACCTCGGAATCAACCTAACCAAGGATACAAGAGATCTGTATGAGGAAAACTATAGAAAACTTATGAAGGAAATTGAAGAAGACACAAAGAAATGGAAAAACATTCCATGCTCATGGATAGGAAGAATAAATATAGTTAAGATGTCATTACTACCTAAGGCACTCTACACATTCAATGCAATTCCAATCAAAATTGCACCAGCATACTTCTCAAAAGTAGAACAAACTATCCTCAAATTTGTATGGAACCACAAAAGACCCCGAATAGTCAAAGTAATCCTGAAAAATAAAACCAAAACGGGAGGGATCACCATCCCAGACTTTAGCCTCTACTCCAAAGCTGTCATCATCAAGACAGTATGGTATTGGCACAAAAACAGACACATAGACCAATGGAACAGAACTGAGAACTCAGAAGTGGACCCAAAAGTATACAGCCAACTGATCTTTGACAAAGCAGGACAGAATATCCAATGGAAAAAAGACAGCCTTTTTAACAGATGGTGTTGGGAGAACTGGACAGCAACATGCAGAAGAATGAAACTAGATCATTTTCTCACACCATGCACAAAAATAAACTCAAAATGGATAAAGGACCTGAACGTGAGACAGGAAACTATCAACACCCTAGAGGAGAAAGGAGGAAACAACTTCCTTGACCTCCAAGCAACTTCTTACTTGACACATCCCCAAAAGCAAGGGAATCAAGAGCAAAAATAAACTGTTGGGACCTCATCAAGGTTAAAAGCTTCTGCACAGCCAAGGAAACAACCCAGAAAATTAATAGGCAACCAACGGAATGGGAAAAGATAGTTGCAAATGACATATCAGATAAAGGGTTAATATCCAGAATCTATAAGGAACTCACCAAACTCCACACCCAAAAAACAAACAACCCAGTGAAGAAATGGGCAGAAGATATGAACAGACACTTCTCCAAAGAGGACATCCAGATGGCCAACACACACATGAAACGATGCTCAGCATCCCTCCTCATTAGGGAAATACAAATCAAAACCACACTGAGATACCACCTCACACCAGTCAGAGTGGCTAAATGAGCAAATCAGGGAACTCTGGATGCTGGCGAGGATGTGGAGAAACAGGCACCCTCCTACACTGTTGGTGGGAATTTAAACTGGTACAGCCCCTCTGGAAAACAGTGTGGACGTTCCTCAGGAAACTTACAATAGAAGTCCCCTATGACCCAGCAATAGCACTGCTAGGGATTTACCCAAGGGATCCAGAAATGCTGATGCATAGGAGCACATGGACCCCAATGTTCATAGCAGCACTCTCCACAATAGCTAAAACATGGTAAAAGGCTAAGTGTCCATCAACAGATGAATGGATCAAGAAGATGTGGTTTATCTATACCATGGAATACTACATGGCAATGAGAAACAATGAAATCTGGCCATGTGTAGCAACATGGATGGATCTTGAGGGTGTTATGCTGAGCGAAATAAGTCAGGCAGAGAAGGACAAATATCATATGTTTGCACGTATATGAGGATTAGGAGGAACTTGATGGAGGACCAAGGGGGAGAAGAAGGGCAGAAATGGGGGAAAGGGGGAGAGGCAAACCATGAGAGACTCTTGAATGCTGACAAAAACTGAGGACTGATGGATGTGGGGGGCGGGGAGGGGAGCATGGGCATGGAGGAGGGCACTTTGGGGATGAGCACTGAGTGTTATGTGGAAACTAATTTGACAATAAACTATTTGTAAAAAAAAATAAAAAAATAAAACATTTACGAACTGTAAAAGGAAAAAGAATTTTTCTCCCTCCAAATACTCTAGACTTTCCGAGGTCATACTTATTACTGTATTGAAAAAAAGTAGATATTTTTAAGTTGCCAAAATTATGATTTTCTAAGTATTTTAAAATTCTGATTATTTTACATCTTTTGTTAGTATATTATATTCAGTTGGCATTCATATCCAGAAACAATAATTCAATCCTTTACTCTTATAGAATGGATTCATCGTCTGATACAATAGGATTTTTTAACTTGCTTTCCCAGTTTTGTTGAGATCTAATTGATGTATAATAAATTTAAGGTGTACAGCATGTATCTATTACAAAATGATTACTACAGTAGGGTTAGTTAACACTTCTATCACCTCACATAATTATATTTTCATGTGTGTGGTGAAACATTTAAGGTGTACTCTCTAAGAAACTTTCAGGTATGTAATACAGTATTGGTAACTATAGTTACCATAAAACCTGAAACCATAAAACCTCTAGAAAAAAACAGAGGAAAAAGATCCTTGACATGGACCTTATGAACAAGCTTTTTGCTATGACACCAAAAGCATAAGAAATAAGAACAAAAAATAAGTAGCGGTATATCAAGCTAGAATGCTTTTGCACAGCAAAAGAGTCAACAAAAGAAGATAGTAATCTATGGAATTGGAAAAATATCTGCAAGCCATATATCTGATATGGGGTTTAATACCAAAACATATAAGGAGCTTCATATAACTCAATGTAAAAAAATCTAATAAAAAATGGGCAGAGGATCTGAATAGAACATTTTTCCAAAGAAAATAGATAAATGGCCCATAGGTATATGAAAAGATACTCAACATTACTAATCATCAGGGAAATATGATTCAAAACTAGAGATATCACTCACACTTGTTAGAATGATTATCATCAAGAAGACAAAAGTTAACAAATGTTGGCAGGAATTTAGGAAGAAAGGATCCCTTGTGCACTGTTGGTAGGAATGTAAATTGTTGCAGCCAGTATGGAAAACAGTATGAGGGTGTCTCAATGAATTATAAATAGAACTACCATGTGATCCAGCAATCCCACTTCTGAGTATATATTTACAGGAAATAAGGATCTTGAAGTGATATCTGCATTCTCATGTTCACAGAGGCATTATTCACAATACCAAGGTATGAAAAAATATACAAATGTCTGAATGCACATATGTTATATATGGATAGGTATTCAGCCATGAGAAGTAAGAAAATCCTGCCATTCGTGACAACATGGACGGACCTTGAGGATGCCAAGTAAAATAAGTCAACAGAAAAAGACAAGAACTGTATGATCTCACTTTTACATGAAATCTAAAAGCAGCCGAACTCATAGAAGCAGAGAGTAGAATAGTGGTTGCCAGGAACAAGGGGCTGGGAGGTGGAAATGGGGAAATGTGGGCCGAAGGGTGCAAACTCCAGTTATGTGATGAAAAGTTCTGGGAGTCCAATGCATGGGATGTTGACTATGATAGGATTTTATTTACTTTTCATCCTCTTCTAGATTCAGCTGAAATGCCATTTCAGTACTAAAACTGTCTTAAATGTAGAAATGGCACCATATATTTAAAGAGATATTCTTTCTCATCTGCTTTTGATGATATACAAATTTAGAGCCCTGATATTTTCCATCCTGGATCCTGACATTTTATACAAAATATTTTTATGTATATCCTAAATATCTATATATGTAGTAAAACTATTCTGGGTAAATGCTATAATCATTCATTCATTTATTATTTTATTTGCTTATTGGTTTATTCTGCATATATTGTTTTGAGAGCCTTACAGATACAGAAACTGTGGCAGATGCTCTAGATACAAAGACAAGGAAATGTAGTATCTGGTCTCAAGGAGCTCATAGTACAGTGAGGAGACCCCCATTCTGTCATTCAATACATATTTATTGAGTATCTAATTATGTGCCAACCACTGTTCTAGGTAGGAGAGTATAATGGTGACAAGAGAAGCAAATATTCCTGTCCTTTTGACTTATATTTTTTGGGGGAGGGGTAAACAAGAAAGAACAACAATAATAAGTAAAGTATTTAATATATTACATGATAAAAAATGCTTTAGAAAAATTACAATGGGTCAAAGGAGATTAGAGTGTGGGAAGAAGTGTATGGCATTGAATAGGTTAGTCAGGAAGTCCATATTGAGAAAGTAGGACTTGTACAAAGACTTAAAGGCAGTCAGGGCATTAGCCAAGTAACTATATGGAGAAAGGGAGTTCTAAGCAGAGGGAACTTTTAGAATAAAGGTTAAAGTGAACCAGGCCAAACTCTTGGTATGTTTCAATTTAGGAGGCCAATGTGAATGCATTAGTGTGAACAGAGAAAAGTAAGAGATGAGGTCAGAGTGATAACAAGGGGCAGAAGATATAGGTTATTGTAAAGAATTTGGCTCTTACTACCAGTAAGGTTATTTTGAGCAGAGGAGGAATACACAGTGATTTCTGCTCTGAAATCATCAATCTGGATATGTATGCAAAATGCAAGGAAACATATGCAAGTAAAGATGCATATAGTACAATGTTATAATTGCTTTAATAGTACAAGGCAGAAAAAAAGTAGTCCTAGGCAAAGAGGTCACCCAAGGGAAGGGTCTGTGTGTCTTCTCAGAGGTTGAAGAAACCCATGTATTTCCCTTTTATCACTTGACACAACAATAATGACTTTTTCCAGAAAAATGGTTTTCTTCTGTCAAGTCCATGAAGGGAGGACCTTGCCTATCTTGCTTTCCACTACAGCCTGAGTGTCTTGCACATTGTCTGATACATGTAAATTAGGTTTTGATGAATGAGGAGAATAGGACTTAGTCAAGAATTGAAGCAGTGGCCTTCCAGACAGAGGAAATAGTATGTAGGTGGGCTCTCCATGACACTCAGTTCCTCCCCTTCCTGCTGTGGTAGCACAGGACTGAAGATCTTTAATGTGACTATTTTTTCAACTATAGGTATAATATAGTTTTCTCTTGCAAATCAATCAAAATTTAGACTTGTTTTTCTTTCCACAGGCTGCATACAAACAGTTAAGTCAGAATTGTGGCTGTATTCCCTATGTGTTTTCTTTTATCTTCTTAGGTTAATGCCTCCCTAAGGGATCTCAACTACTCTTACCTCAAATACTGTCCCTATTCTGATGCCTCCGTCAAGTTTGTCTCTAGCTCCCAACTTGTCCCTGAGCTCCACTCCCATAGATACAACCAAATCCTACATACTGTCACTGAACTATCCCACAGGTTTTTAAAACCAGCTCTGCCTCCCTGAACTGTTTTGTTCTATATTTCATCAAACGGCACTATGAACCACCAAATTCTTTAAGTAACTTGGTCTTTAGCTTGATTCCTTCCTCCTTTTTGCTGTTCACTCCCAATTACCAAATTCCAAGTATTCTAGTCCCAGGTGGCTAGTGTTTGTCACTTCTTTCTGGCCTCATTGGCAACCTCCTTTCAATTCCACCATCAGTTTGGGCCAACATCAACTTAACAACATAGAATTTTTGCATTCAATTTCAACTAATCTCCATATTTCTGTCAGGATGATCTTTCCGGAATGGAAATCTTATTCTGGCATTCCCTCACTAAATGAATGTGGATAGGAGCCACACACTAAGGATAGTGAAGGGGCTACAAAGAAGGAAGTTGAGTCCTGGATGTCTATGGAAGAGCCATATGGATTTCTCAGCTTCAAACTTATTCTTTTTTATGAGAGAGAGAAATAGACTTTGGTCTTTTTTACCCACACATTTTTTTTTTTTGTTAGATACAGTGAAATATGATTCCAATTGCAGGATTACCTACATAATATGTCAGAAAGAATAAAAAAATAAAAAGCAAGGCCCTTTATTAAAAAATTATTATGACCTTCCAGGTAATCAGAGCATTAAACCAAGCACAGGCCTCTTTTAAGCTGACATTCCTATCAGACGGCATAAATCACAAACACCTGAAATCAGAATTGTTGATTGAGCAATTCCTATTGGTCTTTGCTAAATTACAAAGTTCTAAGCATGCTTTACTAGACCCTTCTAATGTGGCATTTGCTTGTCTTTCCAGATTCTTCTCTTACCACTTGCAATCTGTGCGGCAATCATAATGAATTGTGAGGAGCTTCCTTGTACCTCTGGGATATGACTAACCCAACAAACTTCACCTTATATTCTATATCTAGCTAGCATTTGTTCATCTTGAATGATTCAACTTTGAGGTCACTTCTTTCCAACAGTCTTCTCTAACTTTACAAACCTAGCTTAGATACTCCTGATATAAATTTGCGTTTAAATTTGTACTTCTTTCTATGCAAACATAAGATATATTTTTAATTATTTCATGTCCATTATTTCTGTAATCTTTGTGAATGATTCATGTGTCCCTTGTTCAACTTCATATTCTTTGCATCTAATACAGATTTGGAAAATAGAAGCTGCTCAAATATCTACTATTGGATATTTAGTGAAAGGTGTTTTTCAAGAGGTGGAAGATTCTCAATTTTATTTCCAAGATTATTTTCCATTTTTTCCACAGGAAAACTTAAAAGATGAGGATAACATAATAAATCAGATAAATAAAAATTGTTACTTTTTGGGAGGTAGATTGCAAAATGTAGGAAGTCCATAGTAAACATTCAAAGTCTAATGGAATACAAAAGGATTGTGTATCCTAGTTGTAGTACTCAACGCGCAGGGTGTCATAGCCTGTGTGGCACTGAGTGTCTAAAACAAAAATTCAGTCCCATATTAATTTAAGAAATGTTTTTAGCCTTTCCAAATATTTTTTGTGCATAGATTAACACATGATAGAGGTGCCTAGCTGGCTCAGTTGGTGGAATGCGAGACTCTCAGTCTCAGAGTTCTGAATTTAAGCTTTATGTTGGGTGTAGAGATTAGTTAAAATCTTAAAAAGAATAAAAAAAGAAACGGGGTAAACTGCATGAAGCTGGGAAATGTTTTGTGGAGAGTGTGAAAACCAGTATAGTTGTTACTAACAACAGTCACAAGAATTAGCAGTTACGGACCCAAGGTAAATCAATGCAGCTGTCTAAAGCCTTACCTTCTTAAGATGTGTGGAAATAGTGGCCTTTTGTCTAGGTATGTAAGATTATGACTGTATGACCTTAAACTGACGATTTTAATGATATAAAACAATAGGTATCCAATTACTTACCGGATTTGTTATATCTATCAAAGGAGTTGGTTCTAACTAGAAAACACAGGATTCTTCTATGTCATTTAAACATTACACATAGGCCTCTGATTGCTTGGGATTTGTAAAATTTCAAATTATTTCACAGTAAACTCCAAAACTGTGTTTTGGCTAACTATAGAGTGAGAGCACAGATATGTGCTTGAATACCCTCTGTGTGCATCTGTGTATGTGTGTTTTGGTTGCATTTGCTTTCTGGGTTGGCTCGAACAATGAAAGTCATTTAAAATTTTTAAATCAGTTTCCATTAACTCACTTCTTTGGGGTCTGAATTATCTTTCAGTTGCTTGGCTTATGTGCACCTACAATGCTCGCTCACTGGCTCACTTACTTGCTCTCTCTCTCTTTCCCCTATCTCCTTCCCTCTCTCTCCCTCTCCCGCTATTGATTTTACTTCTATTGTTTTAAGTTTATTTATTTATTTTGAAAGAGAGCAAGGAGGGAGAAAGAGAGACGGGAGTCCACATACACTTGCCTGGGGAAAGGGGAGAGGGAGAAAGAGAGTTCCAAGCAGGCTCTGAGCTCTCAGCATGGAGCCCTACACAGTGCTTGATCTCAAGAACTGTGAGATCAGTAGTCTGATGCTTAACCTACTGAACCACCCAGGTGCTCCTCTTACCTAACACCATTCTTTTCACCCACTAATTCAGGAAAATATATTTTTGGGAGGCACATGCCACCTGCATTCCTTGCTCAGGCTCCCCAATTCTGCTTTCTTTCTTATCTCTTGTTTGTACCTCCCTAACCAGTTGTTCCCTTTTTCTCAACACTTTTTGTAATCCCTCAGATGTTTGAGCTTTCCCTTTTCTCCCTCCAATCCCATTTTACTCTTTTCTTTTGGACAGTGAGGCAATACCACATAAGGGAAACCTTCTGAGATGGATCCAGAGAAAGCCAAGTTTAAACCTGGTTTGTCTCTGGCTGCCTGCATAGTCTTGTACAAGTAATTGGCCTGCTCTGAGTCTCAGTTTACTTCCCAGTGAAACTGAGATCATAATAGTCATATTCAAGATTTCTGCCAAGGTTAGAAATAATGAAGGTAAAGAGCCAGGCTTCTTGCCTGGAGCCAGTGCTCCACTTTAAAGAGCCCTTCTTGTAATTTTTGTCATTACTGCCCCAGTAGCATTACTGTATTCACTAGCGCAGATGTTAGTAGTTTTGTTGATTCATTTTTCCTTTCCAATTAGATCCTTAAAGCTGCATGGCCAAGCTTGTTTCCATTTTAATTTGACATGTTTTGGGGCAGTTTGTACAAAGAGAAGAAGTCCAGTGGGTACATTTAACCAACTTTTCAGTAAAACAAAAAATTAAAAGAAAAACCATAAGATGTATTATTAGTCTTCTATATCAAAAATATTATAACTAACCATCTTTATGTCTTCAGATTCTGTTTTTGGTGGCCAATAAGCAGATGTCACCCTTTTCTGTCCTAAATCTACTTATGCAAGTAGATAAACGGACTTTTTTTTGGTCATCCTTTTATTGTACACTTTAAACTAGAAGTAAATTTACTTACTTCTCCTGGAACTAGGATGACATTACTTTAAAACTTAATTTGGATAATTTAAAAACAGAACTACTCAGAATAAAAATCAGGAACCTGCCCACCAAGTAAACTTCCTTGGGGCTATGTGAGCAGATTCACAATACTCAGTCTCTCCAGGAATCAAAGAAAACCTATTGTCCCTTTAGGTTTCCTCCTAAAAAGCAGGCCCAGGACCTTGTTTGATTCTTGGGTATCAGAGATAACACATGTCCCACTTGGTTATGCTGCTTGGCCTTTTACATGGACTGATCTGCTTACACCATCTTTTGAATGGAGCCCAAAGCAGCCATCTGCAGGGGAAGTTTCCTGTCAAGCCATGGCACACCCTCCATCAATGGAGCAACACAACTCAAAGGACCTTTGGCAAGTACAAGTCTCTTTGACAGTTTTTGCAACTGGAACATCAACTCACACATAACAAATCCTAGGATTTTAGATTCATAATTTCCCATATGGAGATTATTTCCCATCATATTTTCTTTCATTGAAAGTCAGTTATTAGCCTTCATGGTTGGTTGCCCATAAGAGCTCTTTCCTGGGTTGCAGAGGACTGCCTTCTTGCTGTATCTTCCCATAGCAGACAAGGGGGTAGATACGAGACTCTCCAGTGTCTCTTCTTAAAATGCCACTAATCCCATCATGAAGGCTTTACCCTCATGACCTCTTCTTACCCCAATTACCTCCAAAAGACTCTATCTTCAAATATCATTGCACTGGGAGCTAGAGCTTCAATATACTACTTTTGGAGGAAGATAAACATTCAGTCTATAATAGCCTGCTACTGGGCTCTCATCAAAACTAAACTCCTGACCCAATAAACCGTTAGTGGTTTAGGAAATAGGACTCCTCAAACTGACTGCTGTCAAGCAATCTGCTATGGTCTGAATGTTTATATTCACTCCTCCCTCCTCAACTGATGTATTCAAATCCTAATCCCCAATGTAATGATATTAAATGGTGGCTATTGGGAGGTTATTATGTCATGAAAACAGAGTTCTCATGTATGGGTTTAGTACTCATAAAAGAGGCCACACAGAGCCCACTAACAACTTCTGCAATGTGAGGATACAACAAAAGTCTGCAGCATTGAATATAGCTCTCACCTGACTGTGCTAGCACCCTGATCTCAGACTTCCAGTCTCTAGAACATTGAGAAATAGATTTCTGTTGCTTATAAATTTCACAGTCTGCTGGTATTTTGATATAGCAACCTGTATAGACTTAGACACAGTCCTTTCAAAGTCAAGGCCTAGATTCAATCATTCAAACAGAGTTGGGAACCTCAAGGCTTATGAGCCACCTGAGAGGGAGGCTGTGTGGAAAGCAATTCAGCCTGGGTATCCCAACTATTATAGGTCTCATGTGGGAGAAGTGTCTAGGAACTCTAATGACATTTTATTTCCAAGGGAGACATGTGTGCACTTAGCACTGTACATTTTGTGTAGAAGCCAGACATCAGATTGTCTGCTTCCAAGACCATGGTAGCTTTCATTGTAGGGACAGCTATAAGATACTTTCAACTGGTAAAATAAACCAGTAGTTTATGCAGTGTTCTACAAAAATATATTTAAAACAGGCTACCCTTAGTTACAAGAGAAATCCCCAGAGGAACAACAAATTCATTAATTATATGCACCCAGAAGATGGCTGTTCCTTCCATGGGAGACATCCAGTTAGAAAAAGTGGTATGAATTGTGTCCCAGACTTTAGTTGGCTGAAATCCCAAAAGAAATAAATCTTCACTGGCTGGCTGTCCACTAATACATATTTCTCGGGTTTTCTTCTTGCTTTGTAAAATACACTATCCTTATTTCTTTTGTTGAGTCCTCTTATACTGACCATCCTTTTTTCTTGAGGGCTCAGTAAGTCTGTACTACTGTTCTTTTCACCTTACTTCTTTTTTTCTTCACCTTCTTTTCTGTTTCAAAAATTTAAATTCTCATCCATATGCAACTAATGTCTATATCTATATTTTTATCTTAAACATCCTTCTTCAGATATATCCCATATGTCCAGCTTCCAGATACTTTATGTAAACACCTCATTTAATCTTCACACTAACACTATAAAGTATTATTCATCCCATTTTACAAATAGTAAAGCAGACCTGAAGAATTTCGATACCAAAGTGGAGAAAACTAATTTTAAACCTATGAGGTAAATACTATGTTCCTTTTCCACTTCTCTCCTTATCTAAGTGATTTAAATAATAATAATAGTAATAATAATAATAATAATAATAATAAAGTAAATTAGGATTACCCTTCCTTAAGATCTGTAATGAGCATACCATCCCTTGTGGAAAAGTTTGAGTTTCTTTCTTCACTACAAGAGACACTATGACATGGACTTATAATGGTGTTCCAACAATTTCCCCAAATTCATAACCTCTGGTTGGATGATATTGAACTACTTATATTTTCCTGAAAAAACCTTGTCTTTGTTTCTCGCCTTTGTACATTTGAAGTTCTTTGTCTAGAATGCCCTTTTCTTTATCAACCTAGAACATCTATTCATACTTTAGTCCTTTTTTTTTTCCTCTTCCCTAATTCTGTAACTCTTATCTAGGTTGAGTGTCTTCCAGTTTGTTCTCATGACATTTTTAAAAAGGTGTTTGTGTGTTTCTCTCTCTCACCATTAATATGGTGTATTTTTTTCACTCCCACTAGATTTTGAGCTCACTAAAGATAGGGATCTATTCATTATATAATCTTGATTCAAAGCCTAGGTATTTCCATTTTATTAAGTAAATCAAGTAATCCTGTCTTAGGCTTCTGGCTTTGAAAAATGTGTTAATCATATTTTTTTTTTGATTATGTGATGTTAAGCAAATCTTCTATTTTTCTCTCTATAAATTCAGTTGATAATAATATTTATTTCTAAATTCTCAAAAGTTCTTAGCTATTAATATTCTGGAATACATAAAATCATTTTCCCCTTTCTTTCCCCATCTGTCTTGGTAAGAACTGAAAAGAGTAAACATTGAGTCAAGCTAGGATCTCCATTACAATAACAGACAGTTCTACTCCCCACTGCTCCTAGGCTTCTGGCTTCATAGAAGCTAATGCAGAGATTTCACTGAATGTATCAGAACTTAAGAGATCATTGTTAAGTGTGATCTTAGTTGGAAACTAAACTATTTCTTCTGGGCTTGAAGCTAATTATGACAATAGAGAAACAAAACAAAACAAAACAAAAGATCTAGATCTAATAATTTCATTAGTTCTCTTGTTCCTCTTAGGTGCCTCTACTTAATTGGGAATATTTTCAGTTAAAAAGTTTCCATGGTCCTAACATTAAAACTTTATTGATGAGGGGCACCTAGTTTGCTCAGTCGGTTAAGTGTCCGACTTCGGCTCAGGTCATGATTTCACTGTTCGTGGGTTCGAGCCCTACGTCGGGCTCTGTGCTGACAGCTAGCTCAGAGCCTGGAGCCTGCTGCAGATTCTGTATCTCCCTCTCTCTGACCCTCCCTTGCTCACGCTGTCTTTCTCTCTCTCAGAAATAAATTTAAAAAAACATTAAAAACTTTTTAAACAACCTCATCGATGCATTTTTTTAAAATTATTATTATGTTGAAGAAGTTTAATGATATTATTTCCAGGTTTTTTCTTTTCTTCTTTCTTTTTTTTAATTTCCTACATTCTGTCCTGGGATAGACATTTGTTTCATGGCAGTATATACTAGAGACATACAAACATAGGCTCCTGGCACTCAAGGTTTGCATTTAATCCATTGCATTTGCAATGTTCTGTATCCAGAATATTTTTAACTTACTCTTCCCAAACACTCTACTTTAACAAATATTCTTTCAGAAGTGACAAGTGAGATCACTCTGGGGAATTCCCTGGATCTTTCTATTATAGTCCCTAGCTAACAGATTTTGAAAGCTTCTACCTACACATGTTTCTACAATGGTAACATCTATGCTAATAATAAGATAAAAAAATTATATTTCAAGATACTGCACTTCAACTATAAGTCAAATTGCCATGTTTATAGTCACTGTTAGAATGTAATTCAGAATATATATATGAAATATATATATGAAATATATGAAATATACACACACAGACACAGAATCTAGAAGACATTAAGGAAACTATTTTTAACCTTTAATTTAAAAAAAAAACTAAGAAAAAATTTCAGGTTTTGCTATGAAATATTTTTTCTATGTGTTGTTAACTCTTTTGCTATTATCTCATCATTTATATATTTTGTCTTCAAACATCTGAATCTATTGGAGCTGTTATAACTACTGTATGCTGAATATGGGTTACATTTTTATGTAGCAGTTTATTCTGACTGTATCAAGGCTAAATACACAATGTCTGACTTACAAATATGAATTAAGTACCTAATGAAATTTCAAAAATTGTAATAAAAAATCCAAAAGCTACAATTAATGGATTTTCACTGAGGATTTGATAGTTACTTTGTTGTTTTTTTTTTTTTTAGTTTGTGTTTTACAGATAAACCCCTAGTATCACAAAAACATTCTGCATGTTACTTTGTTTAATACTGTAGCCCTAAAATGTAATTCTCACAAGGGTCAGGATTTTTGTCTGCTTTGTTCACTGTTGTAATCTAAAAAGTCTAGCATTTGTCCTTGACACACAGCAAACACAAAATATTCGTTGAAAGAATAAATAATCACTTCTTGACTTGCAGGTCAATAGACATAAAAGTTTGGAATATCAACCACATAATTCAACATGATTTCCTTTGCTCTTTATTAACTATACAGTCCCCATAGGAGATGGAGATTGCTTCATTTTAATTCACAGGAAAGAATGAATAAAAAGGTAACTGATGAGGATTTTTCTGGGGACAAAACAATAAGAATGCAAACATTTTTACAAGATAAAGTAGGTAGATCTGCTGTATTTTATGATTATGATAGTTGTTTTTTTGTCTCATGTTTTTCTTAAACAAGAAGCAAAAGAATGAAGTAGATCAAAAAATGGAATAACATTTCAAGTTCTTTTCTGGAATGGCTTTGGGGGCAGAGGTTGGAATGTCAATCCTAAAAGCAAATAGAAAGTATCCTTTGTTCTGCTGGCCCTCAGTCCTTTAGCATTTTTTCCACATTGTAGACCACTCCCAACCCTCCTCACATCCATCCAAACAGATCTAGACTCCACTTAATCCTGAACTCCTTGAAAACTACCTTTTAGTTTTTAATCTGTAAAATTGTTCTTAAAATTTAAATCTGTCTAAATGCCAGAAATTCCTCCACTTTGACAAGTCTAAAAATCCTTGAATAATCTTTAAATAGCTCCCAATCCAGCTAAGATGTCTTAGAATGTCAGTAATTGGGGTGCAAACGGAAGTGTTGCCGTTTGATGTTTAGATCCCTTTAAGGGTGACTTAGATGGAGAGGTCACCCTCTACTGAAGAGGTTCCAAAGGGTTGCCTGGACATCAAGTAGGGCACTCCATTTCCCTTTAACAATGAAACTGAAAATTCTGCAAAATGTGCCGCTATCTCCTTCACCAACTGTTACAAATCACTGTTTAGTTAGACTGATAAGTAATAAGATGACCCAAGAAACCTGTTTTGTAGCTACCTGGCAAAATAATTATTAGAAAAATGATATTTCATAAGGGGCAATGTATGTGGAAGCCTTTTTAAAGCCCTAGTGCTCTATGCATGTTAGTTGTTTACATTACCCATAATTGAAGTTGTCATGACTTATTATTTTGGGGGCTGGGTGTGAAAGTCTTTATTGAACTGGTGTTTCCTTTTGCATCAGCTCAGAAGGTATGTCTCATAGACATGAACTGGGACAGCTTTTTGAAAAGCTTCCTCTTGTTTGCAATGTCTTTGTGGAAGATTTTTTGAGACTATATAGCTAGTTTCAGAATGTGACATTTTAGGTGGTAAATGAATTATTTGTGAAGGAAGGTCACTCTGCAATGTATTATTGAAAACACTGAAGATGATTCAGTTTGCTGACTTTTTCTGAAAACAGTGATTCTTGAATATTTTAATATTGTAATGGAAAGAGTTCAGAAACTGGAAGAAAAGAATTAGAGTCTAATGAGGAAATGCTAGAAGGCATGCTCATTAGTGCCCACTAGAACTTTAACCCATAGAAGTACAAGAGCCTGTTCTCTGTCTCAATACTAATTCACATATTCAGGCCTTAACTCACAGAAGGACAGAAGAAAAGAATTCTCTCCCTAGTTATTCTCATTTCACTTGTTATCTCCGTGTGTGTGTGTGTGTGTGTGTGTGTGTGTGTGTGTGTGTGTGAATGTGTGTACTCAGAAGTAATCATTTAGTATTTCAATGTATACATTGACATTTTTAGATGCACCATACATACTTGTGGTATATTAGCAGTTGAGATTTTTCTGCCCAGCTCGTCAGTTTTCACTTATCAATTACTTTTACTGTAAATCTGTTCCTTAAGCAGCAACTAATGAGTGGTGATCTCTCAGCAGGAAATAATACAGGCAGAGGGGGAGAAACCCTGCTCTATGTGATCCTCTCCAATTGACATCTGCTTAAATAAATTAGCTCAGGGAATCTCCACTGCCTAGTCAGCAGCATAAAATGAGTATCAGCCTATGTGATGAACAGAGTCCATAGTACAAATTTCTATCAATAAAATGAGATTTATCTATATAGCAGTTACACCACAGGTAAATGTATTAACATATTTAATATGATCTCACTTTGGTGTTAATATTGAGAATATACACACATACCTTTGAGTTTTTCTAGCAAAGTTCTAAAAAAACATAAAAAATATGTTTTTTTTCCTTCTTCCTCAAATTATTCTGAAATGTTAAATTTGCATATTCTGCTAGAAAGCAGAATAGACAGGGAGCAAGCCAAGGTTTTTGTCCAGTATGAGATAATTTTTCCTCAAATATATACTCTCAAGAGTTCATTGAACAGTTTGGTAAACTCACCTTACAGGTCTGTAGAGATTACATTGCTTTACCAAGGGTTTGCCAAGTGATTTGAGAATCAGATCAAAGACCAATAAAATGTAAGAACAAAGATTTGTGAAAATAAAAGAAACTTCTAGACTTTTCCCCCCAAAGTTTTCCTGTCTTCAGGCAGCAAAGTTTATACTATACTTATTTTAAGGAAGTTATCTGAAGTTCAGCATGACTAATCAGTAGGTTAAGGGAGAGAAGTTCAAAGTAGTGTTGAGAGGAAGTGACAGATCTTGGCCTTGCTGTAAACCATGATTCTACATTATTTCTATTCTTGACCACATTTATATGTGTAGACTATATTCTGTAGCTATTTTATTGCTTTAGTCCATTGGGGTTGCTCTTAGAATACCATAGACTAGGTAGATTATAAACAATAGACATTTATTTCTCATAGTTCTGGAGGCTGGGAAGTCCAAGATCTAGAAGTGGGAAATTTGGTATCCAGTACGGAACTGCTTTCTGGTTTATGACTGTCTTTTCATTACATCCTCATGTGGCAAAAGAGGTGAGAGAGTTCTCTGGAGTCTCAGATAAGGACACTGATCCCATTCATGAGGGCTTTGCCATTGTAACTTAGTCACCTCTCAAAGGCCTCCCCTCCAAATAGCATCACATTGGGGATTAGATTTCAACTTATGAATTTTGGGGGAGACATGAAAAATCAGCCCATGAGATTTTATAAAAAACAAGTTTCCACCCAAAATTGGGGCCATCACTATGTGCTCACAATATGCTATCAAGAACTAGTCTCCCGCCTCCTGTCTTTGGTCCGGCTGTTGTACCTCCAGGCATTGTGCACACAGTGCACACAGGCCTAGTGGAAGTGGCGAATCCTGTTTCGTTGGCCAAGATTTGGATACATGGCCATGAAGGAACTAGAAATTGAGTTTAGCCTTTACAGCCTCTAATGGTACATGTGTGCAAACTTGTCTTCTGCAGGTCAAAATGCTCTGTTCTTTTTGCTATTTTAGAGGCACTGCTCCTCTAGAAAGCAAACATTTGTTATTCAGTAGAAATGCCCTCAGTGAAATCGGAAAAAATTAATGATGCTGAAAAAGAGCATATATATAATTTCATAATTTGACATAGGTTTCTAATTTATAAAGGTATAACATGTCTAAGGGACAAAACAAGAGGAATGATCCTGTAATGTCAAAAGTGTTTATCACAGTGGAAAACAAGTAGAGGATTTGTGGACAAGCCGGGGCTACCCATCCCTAATGACCTTTTGTGCAGAAGTGCTGTTCTGTGTCCTTTCCCAGGCAGAGCTCCAATCTCAGTCTAGGAGAACTGAAGTGTGTGCAGGCCAATGAGGGTTTTATATTCATAAGAACCAGAGAACAAGACTCATTAATGTACTTAACAAGATCTAAAAAGGAGCCAACGAAGTGTCTCTTATTTCCCCACTGAGAAATCCATCAGTGTTCTTTGTTCAAGCGCTCAATTGCCAAAAACCTTTTGTCTATTCCTGAATGTTAGTTCATCAGTGGTAATCAAAGAATAACAATTGGAAGTATTTACTTAAAATATTTATCCTGTTGATTGTTATTATCAGAAACTTTAGACTTTTTTTTTTTATTTAGTGTTACTTCTTAGTATGGTATATTTTTATAGCAAACTATGTCTGAAAAGACCAATAACACTTAAGAATAAAGATTTTTGAAGGTAGAACAAACTTCAAGACATTTTTTTCCCGAAGTTTTCCTGTCTTCAGGCAGTGAAGTTTATACTGTACTTATTTTAAGGAAGTTATCTGTAGTCCAGCATGACTTTAATCAGTAGTTTATAGGAGAAAAGTTCAAAATAGTGTTGAGAGGAAGTGACAGTACTTTGTTCAGGCAGTCAGAGAAGCAAAGCACTAGCCATTGAGTGTCCACGCACAGCTTACAGAGTCAGAGATTTTGCACATCCTCTTTATTTATTTATTATTTTTATTAAAAAAATTTTTTTTAATTTATTTCTAGGAGAGAGAGAGAGAGAGAGCGCGTGAGCAGGGGAGGGTCAGAGAGAGAGGGAGTCACAGACTGAAACAGGCTCCAGGCTCTGAGCTGGCAGTCAGCACAGAGCCCGACGCGGGGCCCGAACCCACGAACCGCGAGATCATGACCTAAGCGAAAGTCGGACGCCCAACCGACTAAGCCACCAGGCGCCCCTGCACATCCTCTTTAAAGGATGTCATTAGTGAGGCCAGACAACAGATAAGCTGGCACTATGTGTTGTATGATTCCTGGATAGCTGGATGGAAGGAAGGTAGAAAGGAAGGAAGAATGTAGGTGAACTCCACTCAGCAACTGAGTACAGTACTAAATCCTCATTTTGAGTTCCAAGAACAAGTCATTGCTGTGAGTTTATGTAACTGGAGCACAGACAAGCATCAATAAGACAAAGACCTAGTTCCTTGGACTATTCATTTGTTCCTAGCCAGGGGCATTTAAAGACTCCTATTCAGAAGAATGATACAGAGACATGTTTTCTGTTCTGATTCAGGACACCAGTTGAAATAAATGAATTTGTCTTGTTCCTGAGTTCCTACCTGGAAACAGGAAACAAAGAAACTGGTCCGATTTCCAATATAAGAATTTTCAAGAACCATTTTATCTGAAAAGAGGATCCAAGGATATAACCGCATAAGACTACTAGAAACCCGGTTTGGCTGGTGAGGCCCAGCTCAAGGACAACTGGGTCAAAAGGCTGTGCCTTTCCATGGCAACAAGCAGAAATGCTCACAAAACATCATGAGCTCAAATCAGGATTACCAGTGTACTTGACTTTACTCAACTTCACTTGAATCTTTTTCAAATTATTATTTTTTGTGTGTAATTGTCCAATATACAATGTTTTAAAATTCAAGAAATTTTACAGGTTTATAACAGCAACAAAATGCAACATCTTCCCTATTTCTCTCTGCTTTTGATCCATGCTTTCAGAGAAGCAGCTGTTTAAAAATTTCTCCTAGTAATCATCTCTATATTTCTAAATAGAATGCTTAAATGATATTCTGTGAATTTGCAGTTTTAGTTTTAAATGTTATCTGTTGCCTTGCTATAAGAGTCTCAGAGTCCTGTCCTTAGTTTTTCTTGATGTTCTCTACTTTAGAATTTCCATGGTTCAGTTCCTTCACAATAAACTCTATTTTGGAGTTAAGAAATGTTATCTGGAAAACTGCCTCATATAATTTTTTTCCAAACTATCCTACTTGTCTTTTCCCTTGTCATTTTGTGACTTATTAATCATTTATATAAATTTAATGAGGTTTTATGAAGGAATGGAGGAAAGCATGATATTGAATCCACCATAATTAACCAGGATTCTTTACTCAGGCCCTAATTAAGGACAAGAGTGATTCTAGAGCAGTGAACTCAACCAGGGATATTTCTCAATGTCTGGAGATATTTTTTTTCATCACAACTAAAGGCTGCTATATATCTAGTGAGTAGAAAACAGAGATGTTAATATCCTATAATGCAGTAGATACCCCACACAAAATGAGATTTTCAGCTCAAAATATCATTAGTGGTGAAGCTGAGTAAAACTGTTCTAGATGTAGCTTAAAGCTTTTCATATAGGTGTGGCTTGAGGTTTTGAAATAATTTAGAGATTTGAATATGAGGAGCAAGTTAAATGCTAAAGCCCATAGTAACCAATGGTAATACTTCTATGCAAAAGATGGAAATAACTGAACTTTTGAGCATTTGTTTAAAATATAATAAATATTTAAAATAACATTTATGCTGGTATAAAAATTTTAATGTAAAGATAAAAATCCTATAATCATCTCAGTAAGATACAGAAAAAGCATTTGACAAAACTCAACATATATTCATAATAAAGACTCTTAACAAAATGTGTGTAGGGGAAATATGCCTCAAATAATAAAGGCCATTTATGAAAAACCCAGAACCCACATCATATTCAATAGTGAAAAACTGAAAGTTTTGCCCCTTAGATCAGGAGCAAGGCACTTTTATTTGACATAGTACTGGAAATCTTAGCCATAGAAATCAGACCACAAAAGAAATAAAAGCATCCAAGTTGGTAAGAAAGAAGTAAAACTTCACTATTTGCAAATGACATGATACTACATGGAAAATCCTAAAGATTCTACAAAAAGCTATCAGACCTGATAAATGAATTCAGTAAAATTGCAGGATAAGAAATTAGTACACAGAAATTGATTGCACTTACATATACTAATAATGAAGTAGCAGAAAGAGAAATTTAAAAAACAATCGCATTTACTATTACACCAAAAAATAAAATACCTAGGAGTAAATTTACCCAAGGAAGTAAAAGGCCTATACTCTAAGAAGTATAAAATGCTGATGGAAAAAATTAGAAAAGTTAATATTGTATAAATGTCCATACTACCCTAATCAATCTACAGATTTTCAATCCCTATCAAAATACCAATAGCATTTTTTTCATATAATTAAACAAATACTAAGATTTTCATGGAACCTGAATAGCCAATGCAATCTTGAGAAAGAATAACAGAGCTGGAGGTATTACAATCCAAAATTTGAAGATATTCTTTCAAAGCTATAGTAATTAAAATAGCATGGTGCTGGCATAAAAATAAACATATAGATCAATACAGAAAAATAGAGAGCCTAGAAGTAAGTCTATGCTTATATGGTAAATTCATCTATGACAAAGGAGCCAAGAATGTACAATGGGGAAAGACTGCCTCTTCAATAAGTGGTGCTGGGAAAACTGGACAGCTGCATGCAAGAAAATGAAACTGAGCCACTCGCTTACACCTTACACAAAAATAAACCCCAAATGGATTAAAGACTGAAGTGTAAGGCCTCAAACTATATAACTCTTAAAAGAAAACATAGGCAGTAATCTCTTGGACATTGACCGTAGGAACATTTTTCCAGATATTTCTCCTCAGGGAAGGGAAACAAAAACAAAAAAGCTTTTACACAGCAGAGGAAACTATCAACAAAACCAAAATTAAATCTACTAAATGGAAAAAGATATTTGCAAAGTATGCATTCAATAAGGAATTAATATCTAAAATGTATAAAGAAGTTATACAACTCAACACCAAATAATTTGATTAAAAAATTAACAGAGAACCTGGATAGGCATTTCTCTAAATAAGATATACAGATGACCAACAGACATGTGAAAAAATACTAAACACTAATTATTAGGAAAATGCAAATCAAAACCACAATGAGTTATCCTGACACGAGATAGAATGGCTAATATTAAAAACACAAGAATAATAAGTGTTGGAAGGATGAGGAGAAATGGGAACCCTCTACATGACTGGTGGGAATGCAAACTGGTACAGCTACTGTGGAAAACAGTATGGAAGTTCCTCCAAAAATTAAAAATAGAAGTGCCATGTGATTCAGTAATTCTACTACTGATTACTTTTGCAAAGAAAACAAAAGCCCTAATTCAAAAAGATATGGGCAACTCTTTTTATTGCAGCATTATTTACAGTAGCCAAGATGTGGAGGCAATGTGTGTCCATCAACTGTCTATGTATCTATATCTATATACATGTATACAATGGAATATTACTCAACCATAAAAATGAATGAGATCTTTTCATATGTGACAACCTGGATGGACACAGAGGGTATTATTCTAAGTGAAATAAGTCAGAGAAGGACAAATACCGTAGGGTCTCATTTATATGTGGAATATAGAAAAAAAACAAACACAGAGAAACAAAAAAATCAGAAACAGACCCATAAATACAGAGACCTAGTGATTGACATATGGGAGGGGATTAAGGGGATGGGCAAAGTGGATGAGAGGATGTCAGAGATACAGTCTTCTAGTCATGAAGTGAATAAATCATGTAGATGAAAGGGAATATAGTCGATGTATTGTGATAGTGCTGTATGCTGGCAGATGGTAGCACACTTGTTTTGGGCATTGCATAAGGTATAGAGCTATAGAAATACCATGTTGTATATCTGAAAGTAATGTAAGATTGTGTGTCCAGTATACTTCAAGTCAAAAAAGTTATAGAAATTTTAATGTGAGAAGTTAACAGGAAAATGTGTCCATGTTTTTCTTACCATATCTAGAAAACTACCAGGGTGGTTCTGGACCCTATTAGGTAGTCTGTCTTAATTTCTTTGGCTTTCTGTGTAGTTTTCTCAAAGTGACCCTATTCCATCCTTCCTTTCAAAATAGTATTTGATTCTTACCTCCACAAATATTGATTAACTCCAAATAAACTTTTAAAAGTGAATTAAAATAATTAACACATTTTCTGATTTATAATAAAACTTGAGGGATAAAGACGGTATTTTTATAAATTTGTGCAATCATTAACTTCTGTTTATGTTTTTTAATTAAAAAAATTTTTATAGCGTATTTATTTTTGAGACCAAGAGAGACAGAGCATGAGCAGGGGAGGGACAGAGAGAAAGAGGGGGATACAGAATCTGAAACAGGCTCCAGGCTCTGAGCATCCAACACAGAGCCTGATGCATGGCTCAAACCCATGAACTATGAGATCATGACCTGAACTGAAGTTGGACGCTTAACGGACTGAGCCACTCAGGCACCCTCAGGTGCCCAACTTCAGTTTAATGAAGTTTATAGAATAACAAAAACTCCACATGTGTAATAACATATGAAAGTTTTTTAAATACACAAATATGCTGTATATTGTGTGACTTTCATGATAATTTCTGGATGACATTCATTGAAAAATTAATATGCACAAGGCATATTACCTGTGTTAATTTATGTAACATAATTTACTTAATATAAATCATCAAAATATTTAATCTACCTATATGATAAGCACCATTTTAATAATGAGGAAATAAAAGGCATAGAAATAATCAGTACATTGCCAGAGGTCACACAACTTTAATAGCCGGTATTTAAACTCAAAGTTAAATTAAACTCGAAGTCTAACTCAAGAGGCTATGTTCTTAACTACTCTCCTACTTCCTGGCTGAAGAGCTTTATAAATCTGTAAGCATATGGAATAAAACTTCTGGGAAGAAAACAAATACAGCCCTGGTTGTTTTAAATATCCAATATTTTGTTTTTCTTTACTGAATATTTATTAATTTAATAATGTAAATGAATATGATTTATCCCACCGACAAAGTAAAAATTGCGTATCACCTGTTAATTTTAAAATATATATGTAATACAATTATCTACATAAATATTTCTTCTTGTATGTGCTTATTATCAAGGATTTGCACCAAAAGCTTGAGATATAAATTTATAAATATAGACTTTTAATTAATTAACTTGGATTTATCATTTGGATAACCACACCTGTTTAATATTGACTGGCCTCATGCTATTAACTCTTTTTCTCTCATAAAGTTTACAACTGTATTTCAAATATTCTTAGGTTAAAACCTCATGTTCTTGGGCTGTTTCCTTATTTGTCGTAGTAAGTTAGAAAGGGAGTAAGTTTTGGATGTCAGATATTTATATCCAAGGTTTAACATAAGAACTACATTTCCTAGCTCCATAATTATCAGCAACTTACTTAATGTCTCTGAGCTTCAACTTTCCTCACTTTAAAATGAAAATAACACCTAACTCACAATGTTGTGCAGAGACTAATTTACATAGAATAGGTAAAAAGGCCAGTGTAGACTCCTAAAATGTTACATTTATTTCTTCTGCTGTTTCCCCCAATCCCACCACCACCAGCAGCCAGGTCACATTCCTGGAGCAAGAAAGGAAACCATATTATACCAGTCTATTTTAAAACTTTTTTTTTTTCTTTTTAGAAAGAGAGAGGGAGAGAGTGCAACTGGGAGTGGGGCAGGGAGAGAGACACACACAGAATCCGAAGCAGGCTCCAGGCTCTGAGCTGTCATCGCAGAGCCCGATGCGGGGCTCCAACCCACCAGCAGTGAGATCATGACCTGAGCCGAAGTCAGAGGCTTAACCCACTGAGCTGCCCAGGCGCCCCTAGACCGGTCTATTTTAAACTCTATTCTGCTAACAGTCTTGGACAAGAGGACATAAAAATGTCCACTTTCTAGAAGGTACCACTAGATGGGACAAAGATGGGGCAGGATTTTTGTAAGAGGTTTCGGGGTGCATGTCTAAATACGTAACTGTTATAGAAGCTGTGTTGGGAGTTTCCCCATCCTGAACCTAGGAGTGAATACAGAATATAATTCAAAGTATGCTCAGAGGAAATGGATGACTGGCTTGTATCTTTGCGCTTCCTTCTTATTTGGAAAGTGTTCAGCTTTACCACTTAATGGAACATTTCTCTTTACCCTAAGATCCTCAGCCTATACTCTGAAACCTATATAAATTATCTTCCCAGAAGCACAGGGTTCTTTGTCTTCAGTTTCTTAATTGAATTAAATGTTCCATAAGTACCTTGATACTAGTCTAGCATTTTAGAGGTTTTTCAAACCAGAATCATAGTGAGATTGAAATTCTTGGGCTATAAACTTGTGACTTCATATTCTCTCTGACCATTGGTAGATCCAACCCTCCACCTGACTACCTTGAAGACCTCATAAAATTCACAAAATTGGCTTATGTTTCTCCTAGTTTAGGATCCAACTGAGGTGTAGATACATGTAAAGAAAAGTTACAGAATCAAAAGTTTCCAAATAAGAAGAAATCTTAGGAAAACCTCTAGTTTGCCACTCTTATTTACAGAAAAGAAAATAATTTTCAGCCAGCACTTCAGAAAAATGGCTTCTAATGGCTTACTTAAAAATATTATTTAATAAATTATTGTGGCTTATGCACATTTGTCAAAATATCAAAAATACTCAACCAAAAAAATTACTATTTCTCAATAAACCTCATAAATATGTAATATATTTATATTAAATTGATGTATCTTATAAAATTATCATTCTTGATATTCAACAGTTTCCTATTACATTTATTTATATGTAAAAATGTGTAGAAGTCAACAATTAGCAAACAGAAAGCATTTTCCTTGCTTCTAAGTGCTTTAAATAAAGTACTATGCAAGTGTACATATTTTGGACCTGGATTAAGTTACATAATTATGATTTAATACATTCAGTTAATATATGATTATAGAGTCTTTTAGACTATTGCATATAACATTTAAAATTATAGAATAAGATTAAAAATATGATCTGAAGTTCTGAGGCCAAATAAAGAATTGCTGAGTCCAAATGTTAATATATGGTGTCTTTAAAGATTAAAATAACACTAACACTCTACATGTAAAAAGTTAACTTTAAAAATTAGTGTTTTATTGGGGTGCCTGGGTAGCTTAGTTGGTTAAGTATCTGACTTTTGACTCAGGTCATGATCTCACAGTTTGTGGGTTAAGCCACGTGTTGGGCTCTGTATGGACAGCTCAGAGCCTGGAGCCCACTTCTATGTCTCTCTCTCTCTCTCTCTCTGTCTCTCCTCTGCTTGTGCTCAGTCTTTCTCTCAAAAACAAACATTAAAAAACTTCCTTAAAAATCATTTACAAAATTTAAAAAATTACATATCATTTTGTGACAATTATCCAAGTTAAACAGAATATAGCTTAGGAATTTCTTAGTTAGGAATATAGGCCATCATTACAGATCCTGGATTAATGATTGTCACTAGTCTAGATTATATCTATTATTTATGTTAGAGTTATTCAACTCACACTGACATTTAATTCACCGTTCTATAAGTTTTAGAAATAATTTTGTGAAAAACAGTGTGTTAATTCTCAACGCTTAAATTTGCTCAGTTTGATCAATGAGCCAAATATGGCATATTCTTAACTAAAAGAAATTTGTTTTTCCAAATATGCACCTCATTGAAATGTTTGTACTTTTTTATAACTTCTTACTTTTCTCACTCTTTCTCTATTCTCATTTGAAACTTTTTTTTCTTTTTAACAATTAAACTGCAATATCAGAGCTATAAACTAAGCTAAAGACTAGTAGTAATCATTTTAAGAAAATTACTAAGTTATGACATACTTAGGAGATAAATCTCTGTTCTACATAATATGATTTTCAATTCCATATATTACTAAAATCCCTTCAACCCAAGTTAGCATATTGATAAGTGTTAAAATAAAATATACTTTCTGCTATTTATTGCCATTTTCCTTCTATAAAGAAAGTTACTTTGAGTTATACATTTCAAAATTTTGCTTGACTGTTAGAAGTTGTTACCTGAATTCTTGGTATTTAGGTAAAAGAGTGAACACAGTGAACAAATGATTGAGAAATACTGATTTTTATATTCTCACATTTCAGATCCTTAACAGAAAATTAAGAAACAAAACAGTTTCTAAGTGTTTAGGGTATGGTAGCAAGAGTTACCTATGTATCCAAAAATAAACTGTTCCTTACTAATATCAAACTAGAATAGGAGGGAGGAGGATAGAAGACCTATTGGTTGATTATATGCAAGAGCACTTTGGTTCAATGAATTCTAAGATAAAGTAAACATAAAGCTGTTGCAGGGTAGAATATGTTCATTACAATAAATTTGTTTTAAAATTACCTCATCTAACTAGTGAATGGGAATTAAAATACTAATAATTAAGTATAAAGACACTCTTTTCTGAGGGATAGAAATGAAGGTTTAGTAATGCTGTCTAGTAAATGTGGGAAGGTGCAGAAGAATTTGATGCTTTATAAGGCCAAGTTCTATAATTTTATTGATATAAATGGTTTGTTTGAGACTCTTTTCTTTGTGTGAGCCTGCCAGAGAATATGTCTACTGTATCTTGATTATGTAGATTTTATTTATATGGTAACTATTAAAAATCAATGACATGTAGCAACTTACTTTTTAATATACTTTTGCTTTTGATTGAATTTTCCTCTGTATGGAGATGGATGGTGATTGGCTTACTAGCTTAACTTTGTTCAGGAATGCTGCTCCCATTTGTAAAACTTAAGTCAGTCTTCACTTATTTTTCTTGTCCTCACACTCTCAGCATTTTATAACAATATGTCTTGGTATTGGTATATTCATGTTTATTTTTTAAAACTAGGAGAAAACAAGAACAACAAAAAGGATTCCTTAGTGACATGTATCATCAATCACATCATCCTCAATGGAGCTCCATCTTTCTATGCTTAAAGAGCCATCAATGGATATACATCACTTCAAACCCTCTTTCCACTATGGCTGCATCCGAAAATATAGACAAGCATAGGTTTGGAACCTATATTTTACATATTTATTTCTTTTTTTTTTTTTTTTTAATTTTTTTTTTTTTATGTTTTATTTATTTCTAGGAGAGAGAGAGAGACAGTATGAGCAGGGGAGGGTCAGAGAGAGAGGGAGTCACAGACTGAAACAGGCTCCAGGCTCTGAGCTGGCAGTCAGCACAGAGCCCGACGCGGGGCTCGAACCCACGAACCGCGAGATCATGACCAGAGCGAAAGTCGGACGCTTAACCGACTAAGCCACCCAGGCGCCCCTATATATTTATTTCTTATGTAGAAATATTCACATCTCCTTGTGTCTTGAATTGTTGTATGTCCCATGAGTTTTTGTTAACTATAGCAGTGCTTTTTAGATTATTCTTTATTTTAACCTAATAATAAAAAAAGAATAATACATTGTAAGAGGCTTATCTATATTCTCAGTTTTTCTCTACCCTTTCCCAAGGCTGTCCTCTCTCCATGATTGCCAAAATGATTGTGGGCTAGAGGAACAAAAAATATTGAGATGTGGACAGAGTTAATTAGCTTTAGAACCCTAGTAAACCTCCTTATGTGAGAGTCATAATTGTAAATACAAGCCTGCTTCAAACCACTCTCATTTGAGAGCAATCATAACGAGTACCATCTGCCAAAGAGGAAAGAAAAGGCTGCTTGGAGCAGTTGGCTTGTAGGATGAACTGCAACTTGTATCATTGTGTCCTAGCTCTTTGTTTCAAGAAAGTATGTTTGATTTGACAATGATCTCTTATGTTTTCTTTTAAATACTGTTTACATGGGAGTTAAACATCAAATAAACAACAGGCACTGATGTTAAAAAATTCAGAGCTGATTTCCTTTATATTCTTCTTTCATCTAGCAGAGGGTTTTACTCTATTGTTCTTATTTGCATTTGAATTGTTTGCATATGTTGTAATTAAAATCTTTGAAGTTTACTGATTACCAAAATGTGTAGAACAAAGTATCATCTTTAATCAATATGTGCTGTACAGATAAATAATATGTATATAAAACTCTGGCAGGCACTGTTGGTATATACTAAAATTATTGGATACATTTTTCTATTATTAATGGCTAGGTTTCAAGACAAGATGTATACATAATAATGTTGGTAGCTAACATTTTTGGTATGCATTATAATACAGGTACCTGCTCATTTAGATACTTCCCCCCTCCCTAGTAACATGTAACTGCAAATCAAGATACAGTATGAGTCAATGGCCATGTATGGTTCCAAAAGAGGTTCTACTGTTGTTGAGAGGGTGGAAGGTATAACGTTGATCAAAGTGATCAAGAAAGACATCAAAGAAGGAGATACATAGGATTATTACTGTCTTAAATAGGAATAGATTATTAAAATGGGATAAATAAGGGAAGCCAGATGGTGCTCTGTTTAGCAGGATTATAAGTTGCTCTAACACATGGCCTATTTCAGAGGGTATTGGTTAGTAAAAATATAAAGAAATGCCCAATTGAAGGGTGGAGCTAAAACTCAAGTGCCAATTTGGATAAGAAAATAATCACTCAATTAACCCATGGCTAATTGTGATTTGAGAGTAGAAGAGTTACCTTAGTTTATGTCCCAGCAATGGTTGAAGTATGGATATCAGGTGTGGCCCTCTGGATCCCTCTTCATCTTTTTATCCAACAGAGTAGTTCTGAAGGGCCTTTTCTTATTTGTTTATGGTTCTGGGTAAGTTTCCCACTGAGGAAAGAATTCCATGTTTAGAAAAATTATTTGGAGTAATAATGAGTGTTGGAGAATTGTAATCAAGTCTAGGTAAGGCTGAAGCAAGAAGAAACATTAACAAAACAGAAGGAATGGTCAAAGACAGAAGAAAATGCAGATGGGAGTTACAGATAACTAGGGAGAGGAGAGT
The DNA here is from genome assembly GCA_017311185.1 of Proteles cristata cristata. Lineage (NCBI taxonomy): Eukaryota > Metazoa > Chordata > Mammalia > Carnivora > Hyaenidae > Proteles > Proteles cristata. The sequence goes on along the minus strand of JAESUZ010003683.1, from coordinate 1,994,362 downwards.
TTTGGAAAGGAGAATGGGACTCCTAAATGTGCTGAAATTGCATGGGGGATGAGTCCAAGAAGGACTGTCTGGATGTTATGATTAGTTTCTCACTAGTAACCTCTGTGATTACATTTTCTGAAGAGAATAGGAACAGAAGTCAAACTGAAGTAAGCAAGTAAGGCAAGGGAAATAAAAACAAAAATGAACTACTGGGACTTCGTCAAGATAAAAATCTTCAGCACAGTGAAGGAAACAATCAACAAAACTAAAAAGCAACCATTGGAATGGAAGAAGATATTTGCAAATGACACATCTGATAAAGGGTTAATATCCAAAATCTATCAAGAATTTATCAAGCTCAAAACCAAACAACAACCCAAATAATCCAGTTAAGGAATGGGCAGAAGACACAAATTGACACTTTTCCAAAGAACACATCCACGTGGCTAACAGACACATGAAAAGATGCTCAACATCACTCATCATTATGGAAATACAAATCAAAACTGTGATGAGATACCACCTCACACCTGTCAGAACGGCTGAAATTAACAACACAAGAAACAACAGATGCTGGCAAGGATGTAGAGAAAGGGGAATTCTCTTACACTGTTGGTGTGAATGCAAAATGGTGCAGCCACTCTGGAGAATGGTAGGCAAGTTTCTCAAAAAGATAAAAATAGATCTACTTTAGGATCCAGCAATCACTAATATTTACCCAAAAGATAGATACAAAAATGTTGACTGGAAGGGAAACCCTGATGTTTATAGCAGCATTATCAGCAATCACCAAACTATGGAAAGAGTCCAAATGTCCTTTGACTGATGAATGGATAAGGGAAGATGTGATACACACACACACACACACACACACACACACAATGGGATATTACTCAGCCATATAGAAGAATGAAATCTTTGGGGCGCCTGGGTGGCTTAGTCGGTTAAGCGTCCGACTTTCCGACTTTCGCTTAGGTCATGATCTCGCGGTTTGTGGGTTCGAGCCCCCCGTCGGGCTCTGTGCTGACTGCCAGCTCGTAGCCTGGAGCCTGTTTCAGTCTGTGACTCCCTCTCTCTGACCCTCCCCTGCTCACGCTGTCTCTCTCTCCTAGAAATAAATAAAACATAAAAAAAAAAAAAGAATGAAATCTTGTCATTTGTAATTACATGGATGGAGCTAGAGAGTATTATGCTAAGCAAAATAAGTCAGTCAGAGAAAGACAAATATATGATTCCACTTAAATGTGGAATTTAAGAAATGTAACAGAAAAACATAGGGGAAAGAAAAAAAGAGAGAAGAAAGCAAACCAAAGTAGACTCTTATCTATAGAGAACAAATTGAGGTTACTGGAGGGAGGGAGATAGACAGGGGATGGACTAAATGAGTGATGGGTATTAAGGAGGGCACTTGTGATGAGCACTGGATGTTACATGTTAGTGATGAATCACTAAATTCTATTTCTGAAACTAATTCATATTAAAAAATGAAGTCAGCAAAGAATAAAGTGAGGGAGGGAATGAGGATGATGGGCTTACAAAAATGATGACAAATTTTGTCAAAAAAGAGGAAAAAATAAAAGAATCAGAAAGATCAGTAGAATCAATTAAATCGTTATCACCAATAGGTAATGGTTATTGCTCAAACACTTCAATAAATGCATTCTATCAGATTAGCACTGTCCATCAGAACATTCTGCAATGACAGGAATGTTCTATATTTGCACTGATCAATTCAGTAGCCAGTAGCTATATGTGCTTACTTGGCACTTGAAATATGGTTAGTGCAACTAAGGAAATTTTAAATTAAATTAAATTATTTTATTTTATTTAATTTTAAATTATATAGCCACATGTGACCAATAGCTACCCTACTGGATAGCAGATATAGATAGAGATTACTGATATAAAACAAAACAGAATATCACTTCTGAAATTGAAGTATGATTTTCTTTTAAACTCTTGCATTTTTTTTTTTTTACCTTTTCTCTCTCTCTACCCTGTTCATTCCTCCATTAATGTTAAGTTCTCTACATGGAATCTTCCTAATGGGGATTTTAATTTATGCTCACTATTTAACTTACCCGAGTCTACTCTGTAGCCAAGAAGGTGCTCCTGAAGAGTGAAGATTTCATTAAACACTAACCACATTTTTACCATTGAGATTATCAATTCTGTCCAATGGTTAACTAGATCAGCATTTTCTTTCTCCTCATTACCATATTCTCCATTCCTACCTCCTCCGCCAGATAACAAAGAGGACATGATCATGTGTCAGTGCACTCCTAAGACTAGTCAAAAGGAGTGAAAGGAGAACTGAAGGTAAGAAGAAAGAAGATAAATGTAATACAGCAATTGCCATGCTTCAAATACACTGAACTCAATTTCTGCAGTTCCTTGAGGCAGCTATGTTCGATATGTGGCTTTTAATCTACTGGGAATTACCTTAAACTGCAGAAACAGAAAACAGTATAGAAAATTTGTTTGATTCTTAGCAAAAAGGATGTCTTTTTTGTGGCAATGGTTGCTTTATCTTCTTTAATTACCGTAATGTAAGTTTACTCAAGGGCAAATAGCCCTTCCCACCAAGCTGTATAGAAGGGCAACATCTGAAAGAAATTGAGAATTCTTTTTTTTAAAGAAGAATTCTTGAATATGAAAGGATTGTGGAAAAAGGAAATGTGAGTAGGGAGAGAAGTAGCATCAGAAAGAGAATGAGACATAAATGTGTGCTAATAGATGAAGATGAAAAAAATCAAGTAGGAAGGGAAAAACATGACAGAAAAGAAAAAACATAAAAGGAGCAGGCAAAAGCACAGGACAAATCAGAGTTTCTGAATCTAAAAAAGCCAGATCTATTTATGGTACTAGCAATGGGAAATGGTGACTCGTGAAGTGGAAATCAGTTTGTTATCCTTCAGTGTGCCCCATAACCTTAACTGAAAGAATAATCAGTCAAGACCAAAGAGGTGAAATAAATAGATTGAAATATTGAGCTGGTATCCCAGACTAGTGAACAACTGCAGTTCTTTGGTGAGGAGGCAGTGGAAATTTAGTTTATGTTTTTTAACATTTACCCATAAGTATCTGTAATTAGTTCCTGTTTTTAACTCATTGATAATTTAGTTATATTTTTTTAGTTATATTTTTCTTAAAGCGTGCTAATTGAGTTATTTTTAAATAGTCCTTTGATTTTGAGCTATGAATTTGATTGTTCTTCTTATGCCCAGATCGCGACCTCCCCCAAATCCCAAGACTACCAAGGAGTCAGAGTCACGTATGCAAAAGCAAAGGGCGTTTATTCGGGCTTAAGCTCGGGCTCCCAGACCTCACCAACGCAGTGGATCTGTGCTGAGAGCCTCGAACAATGGAGGAGTAGGGTTTTTATGGGGTTTGTGATGGGGGAGTTACAGAAGTTGTGACATGGAACAGTGATCCGATCATAATTATTCAACATCATTGACAGCGGGTTTAACCATACACATTGTCTAGAGTATTCGTTACTTTTGGCGGGATCCAGTTACAACATTTAGAGTACCTTTAAATTCAACCAATTACAGAGCGAGCCTAGAGTCTTGTTTGGCGACTAACGGGTTAACTTTAACATTAGGTAACAGGGTCATATCTATAGTTTCTATCTATAGGCCTCTCCCTCAGTAATGTGGAGGGTGGTCGCTGGCCTTTCCTGATTGGGTGTTGCAAGGGTAGTTTCTCCTGCCTTGGGCAATGCGTAACTGCCTGATAGTTTCAGAGAAGCTGGAAATTAGGCCTTCTAGTCTAGAGGGGAAACTTAAAGCCTGTCATGGAGTCAGTTTGGTTTAGACGTTTAGACTTGTGGCCTTACAGTTCTAACCAAAACTATTTGGAACTGAAATACCTGAATATGTACACACTCTTCTGACATCATTATTATATTTCTGTGTCTTATTGATACAAAGGTCAAATCATTACCTTTACTTTTACAAAATGTATTATTGATATACTATGGAAGATAATTAGAGTATGGCCTGGCAAGTAAAGTTACTTATTTTTATACTGTTGCTAATATAATTTGACGATGCTGTTCAGAAAAATGAGAAGTTTGTAGCAGTGTGGGGCATCATCACTGGGCAATATTATTTTCATCTTTCCTTTATGTAAAAAAGATTCATACACTATTTTTAAATATTTGATACATATCTTAGGTAGAAATAGTTATGTGTTTTGGCAATAAAATAATCTACCAAAATTAGTATTTACATTAAATATATGAAAACTATATATATTTGGTATGCTTTTGGGATATTTCGTATTATTTATAAAATGTGATCTCAATACCTTAATGTACACCATTTTCTGCTATTTTTCTAGGGTAAGCTGCAACACAGCCTTCTCTTCCTATTTTGATGTCTTTTAGTTGATTTTAAAGTGATTTCTGTATAGGATGATATTTTTAATGCCTAAATAAATATCAATACATTTCCTAGAATAGCTTTTCAATCAACCTCAGTTCAAATTTTCACTTAAAATCATTTCCATGAGGACTTGCCAGAACCCTGTCTACAGGTTCACATTTCTTTGTGTCAAATGTTGATTGAATTCCATTCCTCCTTACTGTCTTATAAGCTGTTTGTGAGTTTGGTCAGCTGGTTTCTTGCTTTATTGTTGAAAGAGCTTTTCCAGACTTATCCAATCATGGAAATTTTCTAACCAAACCCAGAACACTTTGATGAATCATAGTGTGCATTTAATATACACATATCACAATAGCCTCTTATTTTGGCCAGCCTCTGGTTAATGTGTTTGGAGTATTTCATTCAGAGTCATCATAATGAAAATCAAGCCGTCCAATCCACTTTAATGCAAGACCCATGTCCTAGGGAAAAAGACCAAAAGCACTGGTGGAGCTGTTAGAAATTATTTTTAGTGAATTACAAAATAATTTTCTATATATTTAAAAATAGAGAAGTGGTAAATAAATAAAAATAATAAACATGAGTTTAAAAAAATACATATATTTCTATTTTCTTTTTCAGGGGAAAAACATAGTAGTATTTGACATCTGTTAGTTGATGCGTATTAAAACCCACACATAATAAAATAATTCTTGGTTTTGTGGTTTGTTTTCTACCAAATCTTCATTATCTCTTTCTTAAAATAAATGTTGAATAGCCATCATTTCAGATTTGAGAACCTGCTCTTGATCTCCATACTCTGTTTTGAGTCCGGAGGCTACATGATTAGAACTTGTTAAGATTTCCCTCTTGTTTTATAAATTCTACTTTAGGAATTCTTTTATACTTAGATAATTCTTAATATGTAAGTACTCTGCTCCAATAAATAACATATTCATCTTATATTGCCAAAACACAAAATGCTACATTATTTCCATGGTTGAAACTTTAAGTTTCCATGTTCCTAACCTTGAAAAAGTTGTTACTGTATCTGCATATTTGTATATCTGGAAAATCCTTCACCTAAAATTCTCTGGCCATACAGAAATCTGTCTAGGTGTTCTTGAAACCTAAGGCTTTAATGATTGTCTGGAACTTAAATAACCTTAATGGGCTATCCTCCAATTGTCTCTATGTCTTTTGAAAAATTTTTATACATATATATATATTTTTATTTGTTTATTTATGTTTTTGAGAGAGAGAGAAAGAGCAAGAGACGGTGTGTCAGTGGGGGAGGGGCAAAGAGACAGAGACTCTGAAGCAGGCTCTAGGCTCTGATCTGTCAGTACAGAGCCCAACGTGGGGCTCAAACCCACAAAATGCAAGATTATGACCTAAACTAAAGTAGGACGCTTAACAGACTGAGCCACCCAGGTGCCCCAATCTTATTTCTAAATTTATTTTTCATTTAAATGTGATCATTCACATATATTTATTCCTTATTTATCTATTTTATTTTGTCTATTATCTATTTTTATCTTATTTACCATCTTTTGACTTCCAGGACCTTGTGGCATCTCCTTTCCTTCTCAGTTCTAATGGCCTGTTGTCCTTCCTTAGGACATACTACATTCTCATACATTTTAGCCCACAGTCATCAACATCTAGGTACAAAGTACTGCAAATGAAAATAAATCTTATTTTCTTTAGGTCTAAGCACAAGGGCTTATGAAAATATTTTTTATGTATAGTATAGCTTCATGAAATACTTTGATGTTAACTATTATTTCTCAATTGGTTTTTAAAGTTCTATATAATAATGGTATTATATTATCTCTATTTCTTTTAGAGGACAAAGTAGATACCTACAGAATTTATATCACTTGACCAAAGTTACTGAGCTGATATCCAATGAATGGGAGCTTTATACTAACTCTAAGCCAAAGCTTTTTAAAATATTGCATTGGGGCAATATTCTAGTCAGAAATTATTCTTGTAATATTCTTGATATCAATACTTAAGGACATTATCTCTGAGTTTCCCTAAATATGCAATCTAAGCATCTACTTTTAAGGATGTGCTTCCAGGTATAAAGCTTTATGATACTAGGCAGAGGTTGAGGGGGAAATTTTATTCTATGAAAGTCAAAAGATATTTATTAAGTGACTTCTTTGTTTTGTATTGTGAGGGATTTAAAATAACTAAAATTTAACTGAAATCATACAAAGAGTTAGAAAAGAGGAGAGAACTGGGACAGCATCTATAAATATGTTATTATACCTGCTAAATATGTGATCTATGATTAAATGAGTGGAAAAAGATAAGAAATACTTTAGGAACAATTATAGGTACAAATTACTGAACACTTGTTATGTCTATATACAGGACACTGTATGCAAACACACCTATGTACACACAACTATATACATATGGAGTTAAACCAGTCTTTACAAAACTATATGAATTAGATATAGTATCCAATTCCAATGCATAAGGAATTTGAATTTAAAAAATCAAGAAATGCACCCAAAGTCAAAAGATAGGTAAGAGATAAACATTTAGATCCTGTTCTGTCTGTTGCCAAAGGCCACCTTGTTTTAATGCCTCAATAATGGGGGAAAGTACCATTAAACAGCAAGCTCAGGAAAACCTTCCTGAAGTGAGTGAAATGTGCATTAGGCTTTTAAGCATTAGTAAGATCTGGATATATGAGGAGATAGGAGAGAGATTATTAAGATTTGGAACAATAGCAAGTACAATGTACTTAAAGGAATGGAAATTTTTATAAGAAATTTAAAGTGCAGTGAGAATATCAATTTGGTTGGAATTATGGTGACACATGGGGAACTAAAGCAGATACAAACAGAAAAGCAAGCACATTGTTCAGGGCTTATAATATTTAGATTTCTAGGTGGAAAATCAAGAAGAGTAATGTAAGTATCCACTGAAGAATATTAATAAAAATAACTTTAAATGTATGTATAATTTTTAAATGTTTGTTTATTCTGAGAGAAAACAAGTAGGGGTGGGGCAGAGAGAGATAGAGAGAAAGAGAGAGAGAGAGAAAGAGAGATTCCCAAGCAGGCTTCACGTTGTCAGTGCAGGGCCCAAACCTGAGTTCTATCTCATGAACGGTGAGATCATGACCTGAGCCAAAATAAAGTCTGATGCTTATATGACTCAGCCATCCAGGAGCCCTTATTCATAATTTTTAATTTTTTTATAGCAGTTTTAGGCTCACAGCAAAATCAAGAGGAAGATACCGAAATTTCGCAGATACCTTTTGCCCCTATCCAACATCCCTCCTGTATTTCCTACACCCCCCACCAGAGTGGTACATCTGTTAGAACTGATGAACCTACATTGATAAATCATAATCATATGAAGTTTGTAGTTTACTTTAGGGTTTACTCTTGGTGTTTTACATTCTGTGGGTTTGAACAAATGTATCATGACACGTCTATCATTATGATATCATACATGGGATATTCACTGACTAAAAATCTTCTCTGCTTTGACTATTCATCTCCTCCCCCCACTTCACCACTGAATTTTATATAAAAACATCTAATTTTAATACAGAATATCATGGGGCACCTGGGCGGCTCAGTCGGTTGAGCTTCCAACTTTGGCTCAGGTCATGATCTCATGGTTCATGAGTTTAAGCCCCGCATCAGGCTCTGTGCTGACAGCTAGCTCAGAGCCTGGAGCCTGTTTCAGATTCTGTATCTCCCTCTCTCTCTGACCTTCCCCTGCTCACACTTTCTCTCTCTGTCAGAAATAAATAAAAACATTTAAAAAAGAATATCTTAAAATTTGTATTTTAAGAGATTAATCTATGTTGATATTCTCTAGGAATGAGAGGTAACATATAATAGGACCATAATTTTTCTTAGTTGTTTTTTGGAATAATTTATTCATGGAGTGACTATAAAAGAAGGATCCCAAGAAAAAATAGAAGAACTTAAACCTCGGGATACCTGGGTGGCCTAGTCAGTTGAACATCCTATTTTGGCTCAATTCATGATCTCAAAGTTTGTGAGATTGAGTCCCATATTGGGCACGCTACTGTCAACACAGAGCCCTCTTCAGATTCTCTGTGTCCCTCATTCTTTGCCTCTGTCCCACTTGCACTCTCTCACTCAAAAATAAAATAAACATTAGAAAATAAAAAAAAAAGAAGCCAAACCTTAGTCTTTGAAAAGAGAGAGTGGGGCATAGGAAAAAAGTACTAGTTTTCAGTGTAAGTAATAGGAAAAAATGTGATGCAATTCACAGCTGGGTGAAACAGCTTGGTATAATATACCAATTAAGAGTGAGACATCATAGGGGCACCTGGGTGGCTCAGTTGGTTGAGCGTCCAACTTCGGCTCAGATCATGATCTCTTAGTTCGTGGGTTCAAGCCCCACATCAGGCTCTGTGCTGACAGCTCAGAGCCTGGAGCCTGCCTCAGATTCTGTGTCTCCCTCTCTCTCTACCCCTCCCCTGCTCGTACTCTGTCTCTCTCTCAAAAATAAATAAACATTAAAAAAAAACTGAGGCATCATATTAAGTATTAATACTTTAAGAAGTATTAATACTTTTTCTAAGTACCAATTAAGAGTGAGGCATCATATTAAGTATTAGTATATAATCCTGTTCCAACAGATAAAGGAATTGAGAGGAAAAGGGCATTTTAGACAGAGATGAGTTTGGTATTACAGTATAAAGAAGCATTGGGAATCATTTAATTTGAAGGTTTGTCTGAAATTGAAGATAGAGGTCAATATTTGAAAATTTGAAATGTCTTATTGAGGTATCTGGGAGGCTCAGTTAGTTAAGTGTCTGACTGCAGATCTGGTCATGATCTCTCAATCCGTGAGCTCAAACTCTACGCTCTGACAGCCCGGAGCCTGGAGCTGCTTTGGATTCTGTGTCTACCTCTCTCTCTGCCTCTCCCCACTCATACATACACACTCTCTCTCTCTCAAAAATGAATAATCATTAAAAGTTAAAAAAAGAAAATAGTTTTATTAAGGGTCAGAGTATAGAATTTAAAGAAGTGACATCAATGCTTTTCATGTTGAAGAGTACGTTCTTTGAGGGAAGAAAAAAGAGCCAGTGAAGAAGATAAAGACCAGTGAATAAAGTGAAACCAAGAGTGATGCATTTTCATAGAGGAAAGATAGTTTATAAATTATGGAAAATATCACACTAAAGGTTCATTTAAGAACTTTGGTAAATGAAAATTTACTTTGGTAAATGAAAGTCTCATTTGTTTTTTAGCATATATATATTTTTATTTTGTTTTGGCTTAAAGAGATGTTGTAGTTTTTGTTTGCCTTTCAAGCACATATTTTCCTTCTATAAACTGTAGCCTTCAAAAGAAAGTTCAGATTCCTGTTTAAGATTTCTTTCAAGGTTTTTTCTATAGTGTTCTTACAAAACAAGCATACAAAAAAGAATACTTTGCTGTTTAAGCAAAAAAAAAATTGAAACAACAAAGGAATAGATCTTTTACAAAAAATTAAATTTTCTAAAACAGTTTATTATGAAAATATGATCTAGTTTTTCTTTATACAAGGGATTGCAAAAAAAATGTGTAGAATTTCTAATCTCTCAGGAATGACACAACAAAAAATTATGATACCATGGATGAATTGCACAGCTCTCATTAGTTATGGTAATATATGTTAAGTATAGAATCAACTTTCTTAAAACGTTTAAAGACTATTGCCTAAAAGAAGTCTTATTGTTTCGAGTCACTATAATTTTCATGTATAACCACTTACATTATGCTAAGAATATACCCAGAGTTCACAAAGAAGTAAATAATAACCACAAAATTGATTTGGGACATACCTTCACTTAAGGAATTTATAGATGATGGTTCTAAAGCATGAATTGATTTTCTTAGGATGACAGATGCAAAATTGAATTGTGTGACGTCAAGTCCATCAAAAGATTTCTAAGGCCAAACTCTCTCCTTTGAAATCGGTATGCATATTTCACATTGCTTTATATACTTTAATAGTATTTGACTCAATTTTCTTAAAAACTGTCAAGAATGCTGCTTTAATTTTAGTAATATAACTCATAGAAGAGTACCACTCCTTTGATAGTAGCTGCTTAGAAAAATTTGATAATTCTAGGTTACATAATCTTTTTAAAAATTCATGTTACATTCAATAACAGTTTTTCACCTCTGTTTTAACAGTCTCCCTTCAGAACAGTTTAAAAATAAAAGAAGACAGGGGCGCCTGGGTGGCTTAGTCGGTTAAGCGTCCGACTTTCGCTTAGGTCATGATCTCGCGGTTCGTTGGTTCGAGCCCCGCGTCGGGCTCTGTGCTGACTGCCAGCTCAGAGCCTGGAGCCTGTTTCAGAGTCTGTGACTCCCTCTCTCTCTGACCCTCCCCTGCTCAGGCTGTCTCTCTCTCTCTCTCCTAGAAATAAATAAAAACATTAAAAAAAAAAATAAAAGAAGACAAATCAAATATATACCTCCTATTGTTGAGGTACCACAACAATGGCAAAGCTGCAGAAGCATGGGAGATGCTGAATCACCTAGAAGTCCAAAATTGGTATATTATTGGCTTAAAATAAGATGCCTGGGTGTAACAACTTGGTATAATATAAAAACACAAAGAGTTTTTAGTTGACTCTGTCTTTATTTGGTAAAACTATATCTCTTTCTTCAATCACGTGATTACTGTGTGAATTAAATATGTAATTAAATATCAAGAGCAGATGACCAGCATCTGTATTTAGATCATAAAATTATTTGCAAATAATAGCCCAGCTAAATGGACTATATTTGGTGATAATAATGCTAAAAAGTGGAGGGAGTTTGAAGACTTAAAACACAGGTTACTGACAGGTTACTTTGGATAACCAACTTCTACAAATTCATAAGTAATTAAAATTGAGAAATTGAAGTAACCACAAATAAGTGTTTTTGTAATATGGGTAAATAGAAGGTTGTAATGTAACTGATGGTTTTCTCTAGAAAAATCTAGACAAAAAAAAAATACCATGAGGCATCTGGGAAGGTGGTAGAGTAGAAGTTTTCTAAGTTCACCTCATCCGTGGATACATCTAGACAATGGAAGTAACCCTGGAAATGACCCAAAGACTGGCAGAATAGACTGTCCATAGTCAAATATAGAGAAGAAGCCACATCAAAAAGGGTGGGAAGGATAAAGACATGGTTGGGAGCTAAGTGACCCCCAGGACTATCCCCATAGCTAAGGATGTCTTCAGCACAAAAAGAGAAAAGAGCCTTTCACACCCGGCACCCCAAGCACAGGAAACCACAGAGGAATATGGATCTCCATAACATTTAGCTTTGAAAATCAGAGAGGCTTATTTTGCAAGTTTTTACAATCAGAAAGCTTAACAACTGGAACTTTAAAAAGCAGCAGGCTTAGCTCTACAAGATCTGGGAGAGTAGGAGGAAACAGAGTCTGCACCCTTAAAGAGAGCACAACAAATAGCTCCACAGAGATACATAGGAAGTTGGGAACACATCTGAAGGTATTTGGGAGGATGACTTGTTTAGTAATCTCAAAGCATATGTGGGTGGGGCAGGGATTATTGGGAGACTTATCCCGGAACAAAGAACTGCCAGACCCCATTTCCCTTCTCTGCCTGACAGCCTGGACATACAGACACCTGCAAGAACCAAGACAGCACACATTCTCCACCTAGCTAACTAACAGCATCCCATGCCCATGCTTCTGTGGATCTGTTCCCTCCAATCCATATGGCTTTGGCAGGAGTTTTGAGTGGGTGCAATTTCCCTCCTGTAGTGGACTGTGTGGAACTTGCTGTCACTGCATGACTGACATTCTCCTGTAGATCTGCTTCCTCCAAACCTGCCACAGGAGTTTTCTAAAGTGGTTCTATTTCTTCTCCCACAGCAGATCTGCTCTAATCTTGCTAACACTGCACCCATTTCTGCATTTTCCTGCAGACCTACACCTTCCAATACACCCTTGGCAAGAGTACATCCAAAGAAGTTCCACAAACCTAGCAGTGTACAAGCAGCCCAGATGGGGGTCAGCACCACCATGAAGTGACTCCTGCCCCAGGGAGAGGGGAAGATAGTCATGTACATCAGTCTTACTTCAGCCCCAGAAGTGGGCTGGAGGAAGACATCTGGTCTAACTGTGGGCCCTACTCACCAAAGAAAGCTTCTCAGAGCACAGCACGGATAAAGTACCCTGCAGGTTTGTGCTACTGCAGCTCTGGCGAATACCCAGTCTGTCTCAACACAAATCCAATGAAGCCCCAGATTGGCCCACTAACAACACAGGGAACAAACTCTCACTCAATAAGCAAAGAAAGCCCAATGTAGAACACTGGACTGAAGGCAAACACAACTCAGATATAACAGTAGGGCACATGAAAACACACAGAAGACACCCCTGAAGCTAGAATTCTGATAAATAGGAGATATCATACTGTAAGGCACTACAGGTCCTCTGCTTCATAAGGCCTCTACTTTCAAGAGCAGGAGATGTAACTGACTTTCCTAACACACAGAAACAGACACAGAGGTAGAAAAAATGAAGAGAAAGAGAAATATGTCCTAAATGAAAGAACAGGACAAAATCAAGGCAAGAGGGCTAAACAAAACAGAGATAAGTAATATGCCTGCTATAGAAAGTAATGGTCATAAAGATACTCCCTGGACTTGCAAAAAGAGTGGAGAACATAAGTGAAACCCTTTACAAAGAGAAACCATACAAAAGAATCAAAGATGAAGAAATCAATAACTGAAATTAAAAATACACTAGATTAAATAAACAATAGACTAGAGAAAACAAAAGAACATATCAATAACCTGAAGGACAGAGGAATGGAAAGTAATCAAGCTGGATAGGAAAGAGATAAAGAAGTAAGTAAAAATGATAAGAGATGTAAGGAACAACATTGACATCATCAAGGGTAATAACATTCCCATTGTAGGGATGTGAGAAGAGAGAAAGGAGACAAAAAATGTATTTGAAGAAATCATACTCTATCCAACAAGGCTATCATTCAGAATAAGAGAGATAGAGTTTCCCAGACTAGGTTAAAGCATTTAATGACTGCTAAGCCATCCCTACGAGAAATGTTAAAGGGAATTCTTTGAGTGGAAAGAAAAGACCACAAGCAGGAATAAGAAAAGTAGGAAGCCCCAAATCAATAAAATAAATATAACTATAAAAATTAGGCAAAGGATTCACAAAATGAAAGGACCCAAAGGATAAAGAAGGTGTGAGATGGATATAATAGAATATTATTCAGCCTTAAAAAATAAAATCTCTTCATTTACAACATGGATGGAGTTAGTATTGTGCTAAGTGGAATAAGTCAGTCAGAGAATGATAAATATCATACGATTTTGCTTATATGTGGAGTTTAAGAAACAAAACACAAATGAGCAAAAAGACAAAAAAAAGGTTGGGAGAGAGAGGCAAACCAAGACGCGGACTCTTAAATATAGATAACAAACTGATGAATATCAGAGAGGAGGTAATTAAGGGGATGGGTCAAATAGGTGATGGGGATTAAGGAGTGCACTTGTGATGAGAACTCAGTATTGTATGAATGTGTTGAATCACTATATTATATACCCAAAACTAATATTACACTGTATGTTATCTAAGTAGAATTTAAATAAATACCTAAAAAACAAGGAAACAGTAACTTTGAATGACACATTGGACCAGATGTACCTAACAGTGTATTCAGAAAATCCCATCCTAAAACAGCAGAATACACATTATTTTTCAAGTGCATGTGGAACATTCTTCAGAAAAGAACACATATTAAGTCACAAAACAGTCCTCAACAAATTCCAAAAGACTGAAGTCATATCATAGATCTCTTCCAATCACAATGCAATGAAACTAGGGTGCTCGCTCCCGCAGTGTATATACTAAAACTGGAACAACACAGAGAAGATTAGCATGAACCCTACAAGATGGATGACACAATGCTATGAAACTAGAAATTATGAAACTATGAAACTACAAGAAAAAATATGGAAAGAACACGTATACATGGAGGTTAAATAACATGCTACTAAATAGTGAATGAGTCAATCAAGGAATCAAAGTGAAAATTAAAAGATATATGGAGAATGAAAATGAAAATGCAGTGGTCCAACATTTTTCAGATCCAGCAAAATTTGGTTTAAGAGGGAAGATAAGAGCAATGCAGGCCTACCTTAAGAAGGAAGAAAAAAAATCTCTAGTAAACATCCTAACCTTATACCTAAAGGGGCCTGCAAAAGAAGAACAGAGAACCCTCAAACCAACAGATGGATGGAAATAATAAATATTAGAGCAAAATTAAGTAAAACAGAAACTGAGGAAACAATAGAACAGGTCAATGAATCCAGGAGTTGGTTCCTTGAAATGATCAAAAGAGTGGATAAGCCTTTATCCAGACCACAAAGAGAGACAGACAGACAGAAAGACTCAGATAACAAAATCAGAAATTAAAGAGGAGAAATAACAACTGTCACCAAAGAAATACAGAACTTATACTATCAGAACTTATATATGAATTCAGTAAAGTTGCATAGGAAGAAATCAATATACAAAAATGTTACATCTCTATACACTAATAATGAAGTAGCAAAAGAGAAATTAAGAAAAAATCATTTATAATTTTCCAAAAAACAATAAAATATGTAGGAATAAACTTAACCAAGGAGATGAAAGACTTATACTCTGAAACTATAAAACATTAATGAAAGAAATTGAAGATGACACAACCAGACGGGAAGATATTTGATGCTCGTGGATTAGAAGAACAAATATTGTTAAAAGGTCCATACAATCTAAAGCAATCTACATATATAATGCAATCTGTACCAAAACACCAATATCATTTTTCACAGAGCTGGAAGAATCAATCCTAAAATTTGTATGTAACCACAAAAGCTCTGAATAGCAAAAGCAATCTTTAAAAAAGAGGAACAAAACTGGAGGTATTACAATCCTTAATTTCCAGATATAATATGAAGCTGTAGTAATCAAAACAGTATCATACTCGCACAAAAACAGATCAATAGAAAAGAATAAAGAGAGCCCAGAAATAATCCCAAAATTATACAGTCAATCAGTCTTCAACAAAGGAGACAAGAACACGTAGTGGGAAAAATACAGTCTCTTCAAAAATGGTGTTGGGAAAACTGGACAGCTACAAGCAAAAGAATGAAGCTGGATTAATTTCTTTTACCATATGGAAAAATAAACTTAAAATGGACTAAAGATCTAAATGTGAGACCTGAAACCATAAGATTTCTGGAAGAGAAACAAGCTGAAAATTCTCTGACATTGTCTGTAGCAATATTTTTCTAGATAAGTCTTCTGAGGGAGGGGGAAAAAAAGGAAAAATAAACTATTGGGACTACATCAAAATAAAAAAGCTTCTTCACAGCAAAATAAATAATTAAAAAACTAAAAGACAAACAACAGAATGGGAGAAGATATTTGCAAATGACACATTCGATAAAGTGTTGATATCCATAGTATATAAAGACTTATAAAACACCAAATAAAAAAATAGAATTCAATTGTAAAATGGGCAGAACACATGAAGAGTCATTATTCCTAAGAAGACCTACAGATGGCAGTATCACTCATAATCAGAGAATAGCAAATTAAAACTACAATGAGATATCATCTCACATCTGTCAGAATGGTTAAAACCAAAAACACTAGAAATAAGTTTGTTTGAAGCTGTGGAGAAGAAGGAACCTACATGTACTGTTGGTGGCAATGCAAACTGGTACAGCCTCTGTGGAAAACAGCATGGAGCTTCCTCAAAAAATTAAAAATAGAATTACCATACAATCTTGTAATTCCCCTACTGGGTATCTAACCCAAAATATGAAAACACTAATTTGAAAGATATACGCATCACTATGTTTATTGCAGCATTATTTACAATTGCAAAATTATAGAAGCAACCCAAGTGTCTATCAATAGATGAATAAAGATATGGTATATGTACAATGAAATATTACTCAGCCATAAGAAAGGATGGAATCTTGCTATTTGCAGTGACATAGATGGCACTAGAGAGCATTACGGCAATGAAAATAAGCCAGTCAGATAAAGACAAATACCATATAATTTTATTCAAATGTGGAATTTAAGAAACAAAACAAATGAACCAAGGAAAAAAGAGACAAACCAAAAAACAAACTTAACATATAGAACAAACTGTTGGTTACCAGAGTGGAGCTGGGTGGGGAGATGGGTGAAATAGGTTGAAGGAGATTAAAATCATGATGAGCACTTACTAATGCACAGAAATGTAGAATTATTATATTATATACCTGAAATGAGTTTTACACAGTGTGTTAACGATAGAGAAAACAAAAATAAACAACATACATACACACATACCACACCCCATAACACACTGAATATGTTGAAAGAGCAGATAAGTGCTAAATATATAGTAAGATGTCATAACAGAATGTGAGAACACTTCTATATGAAAAGTGATAGTTTAAATTTTTTTAATGTTATTCATTTTTAAGAGGCAGAAAGAGACAGAGTGGAGTAGTGGCAAAGAGAGAGGGAGACACAGAATCTGAATCAGGCTCCAGGCTCTGAGCTGTCAGCACAGAGCCTGATGTGGGGGTCAAAATCATGGATGGCAGGATCATGACCTGAGCTGAAGTCAGATGCTTAATCAACTAAGCTACCCAGGTGCCCCCAAATTAAAAAAAATTAATGTTATTCATTTTTGAGAGGCAAAGAGAGACAGAGTGTGGGTGGGGGAAATGATAGTATAAGACAGGACACAGAGGGATCTATGTGAAGCAACTGGTAGTATATTTACAAAGATCAGAAAGAAAAATGTCTATTGAGGTAAAAGCTTAAGACCATGTAACCAAAAGTGCTGCCTATTTTGAAAATCCAAACTGAGAATACTGTTCTCACCATTTTCAGTGATTTTAATTTTGAGAAATACAACTTTTTTTTGGTTTAAGTTTTCAGTAGTTAGAAGTTCTGCAGTGACTGACTTAAATTTTATTCACCTTCATATCCTAAGGTAAAGTGAAGTATGTGTTAGAATATAAATGGTAATTAAATGTTTGGCAATGAGTGAAGTCCTATTGGGATTAGAGAATAAAGATGTACGTAGAATCTTTAAAGTATATCATAGGCACATCACAAAATGGGGACCACGACAGAAAAAGAGAGTCAAATACAGGATAATATGATAAAGGCCGTCGCAGAAGAGAAGAAATTTCAGTGATTCTTAACCTTTTAGAATCATGAGCCTTCTCAGAGACTGAGGAAAAATGGCTATATATGCATACATGTACACACACAATAAAACACACACACCCACGCTATGATATTTGCTTTCAATTTAGGGTAACTATATACTATCTAAAGCCATTCCTTGATTTCATGAGTGTTTTGCTTTTCTTTTTAATATAGGATAATAATATTTATCCAGTCTGTCCTGAAGCATCATGTTTTACACCTGTGTCCTAATGTAACTATTAATAGTCCTTGATTTTGCTCAACAACAACAACAGATAAAACCATGAACAAAATGGAAAGAGAATCTATGGATGGCAGAAAATATTTGCAAGTCATTTACCTGATAAGCAGTTATATCCAAAATCTATGTTATTCATACAAGTCAACTGCAAAGAAAATTTCAAAGTGGGCAAGAGTTGAATTTTTCCAAATAAGACGTACAGATGCCCAACCAATACTTGAAAAGATACTCAACATCACTAATCATCAGGGAAATGCAACAACAGTTAAGACCAAAATGAGTTATTCCCTCATACCTGTTAGAGTAGCTACCATCAGAAAGACAAGAAATAAAAAGTGAAAATAGGGAACCATCACACAGTGTTGTTGGGAATGTACATGGGTACAGCCACTATGGAAAACAGTATGGGGTTCCACAAAATTTAAATACAGAATTAACATATGATCCAGCAATTCCACTTCTGAGTATTGGAAGAAAATAAAAACACTAACTTGAAAAGTTATCTTCACTCTATGTTTGTTGAAACATTATTTATAATAGCCAAGATGTGGAAACATCATAAGTATCCATCAATAGATTAATGGATAAAGAAAATAGAATATTACTCAGCCATAAAAAGAAGGAAATTTTGCCATTTGTGACAACACAAATGGACCTTGAGGGCATATGCTATGTGAAATGATTCAGATAGACAAAGACAAATACCTTTTGATCTTACTTACATATGGAATCTGAAAAATGAAACAAAACAAAACCTAATCCCAGCTCATAGATAGAGAACAGAATGGAGTTGCCAGATGTGGGGGGTAGAAGTTAGGGGGTGGGCAAAACGGATGAAGAGGATCCAAAGGTACATTTCCAATTCTAAAATAAACAAGTCGAGGGGATGTAATGTACAGTATGGTGATTATAGTTGATAATGCTGTATTCGATCTTTGAAAATTAAGAGAGTAGGTTGTAAAAGTTCTAATCACAAGAACAAAATTGTAATTGTACCATGTTGGATTTTGACTAGACTTATTATGTTCATTTTACAATACATACAAATATTTGGTCATTATCTGTAAACTTGAAACTAATGTTATACATCAGTGATGTCTCAAAAAGAAAAGAAAAAAACAACTAAAGAAATACTCGTCTAATCATAAACTATTCTTTTCATTCAAGAAAAAGCATATTTCTCTTGCCTAGAATTCTACAAATAAAATTCTTCCGTTTCACCGGAGATCCAGGGAATAAGCTACTAGGTGCCACCTTGGACTACATGTTTAAGAATTTGGAAAGGGGAATTTCCATCCTGATTATTGCCTTTGCAGTATATCCATCTGCCAGTACATGGTGATTGGCATGGGTCTCAGCGCTTTTGTGGTCATGGCTGACTAATAAGCCTGAAATGCTGTCCTCCTTCACTACAGAACCCGGGACACTCACCAACCAACCAGCTTTCCTGAGTGTACCTACTAGATCTGAGACTTAAAATAGTTTACTTCTTTATTCATTTTTGAAAAGTACTAGAGGGAAAGTTAACACTGAAGACAAAACTAACATAGAGTTCTGATACCACCAAAGTCAAGTGATTTGCCCAAGTTCTCAGACGCTAGAAGGATAGATTTATGATTTTGTTACATCAACCCAGTTTAAAACGCAAATTTTTTAGGAAGACTAAACTCATTGGGACATGGCCAGTACAAGTCTTGTTCCTTTGTAACTTGCATACTTGGCTTCATATCCATCTTATGTTCCTAGACAGCAGCCCACTTACTGATCTCTAGGCCAGTGCACAGGCAATTTCATGGGCTTCTAACACTCTGTCCAGGGTTCAACCCTTCACCTGGCTGATTGCTGGCTGCTTTTTTGTCTTCAGCATAAAAAACTCAAGAAAGTCTCAGCCTATTGGAAGGGGGATAGAGTATATGCTCACTCTATTAATATACTTGAATGGATGAGTGTATATAAACCTACACACTCCTATTTGTACATACACACTGAGTATGCACAGGTCAGTCACTCAAGCTTCAGCTGTGGAAACAGATGAGCAGGAGTGATAAATTCAGATATCTGTTGCAGGCAATTAGCATGAAGGATTGCTGGGGCTGGTTGGGAAAGTCCAAAATATATGAGGCAAGGTCAGGAAAGGCAGGCTGGAACCCTGATGGCCGTGGCTGAAACTACTGTCTATAGATGTAATTTCTTTTTCATCAGAGAGGCCTTAGCTCTTAAGGCATTTCATTAAATCAGGGCCATTCATATTATCTGGGAAAAATCTCTTTTAAAGTCAACTAACATAGAATTTAACTAGACTTGTAATGAAATACCTTGAAAACATTACCTACATTAGTGTTTGATTGACTAACCAGGGACTGTAGCCTAGCAAAATTCACACATTAAAAAATCATCACAAAATTATACATAGTATCTAAGTTTAGAGTTGACATTATTTTACAGTCACTTAATGCCCCATCTCTTTTCCTCAATATTGTTAGCATCTAATGTCCAGGATTGGCTTTTTGGATCCTTGGATTCTAAAATATTGTAATATATTAATAAGTATTATCACAATTATGTTGAATACTCATGAAAATCATTGAAATTGTGAATTATTGGTTTTATAAACTGAAGTAATTATCCAAACATATTTACTCATATATTTTTTGTTTTAATTTTCAATATAAGCATAACCTATTTTTTAGACTCCTGAGGGAACTGTTATTACAGTGCAATTATTCTCTAAAATGCTTAATATATATGTATGTGTATATACATTCATACATATATATTAAACATATCTGTACCAGTCTATTAGGTTAAGCTAGTAATATACATTTTATTCTTGTCTTATGTTCTCAGCCAATGAGAGCTAGTAAACAAATGGTTATACTTGTTTTTGGTCAAAAATTTTCTTGTACCATATTACCAAGCCTTAGCCAATAAGTGCTAGATTCAGCTATATTAAATTCAGTAAGATGTGAAGTCTCTGCTGTTTACTGTGGCTTCCTGTCAATATTTTCTAATTTAATACTTTTGCAACATAGTGCCTGGGGGAAAAAAGTTACTGGTGATAGTATAATAGCACTGTTTAGTGGATCCAAAAAGTGAATTTCAGAAGATTCAAGGAGTAGATGGCACACACAGAGCTCAAGTTGATTTGGAAATTGGGGATTTATAGAATTCTCCATACATGTTAGAGATTCAATAAATCTCCATTTTCCTGGGAATATTACTCAATAATTATAGAAAATGTAGCTGGGATAATCTATGGTCGAAGGCATGTCATTTCCTCTGTAGATTCAAAGAAATGAGAAGAGTGACCACCAATACGTGAAGAAGGAACTTTGAGCTGGTTGGTTAAGTGTGCCTTTGGTACAGATGCATGACCCCTCTTCTGATCCCAGGCAAAATATGATATGTAAGTACTGAGATGTTTTTAATGTGAACACCGTTCTCTATGCATTTAGGGCTAATTGTTGGGTGATTAGAGAAAACTGTAACAAAGCAGTTTACATCCTTATACAACAACATAAAAACTAAACACTAATTCACGGAGTAGTTACCTGAGAGGTGAGCATATGATACCTGTCAATACCATGGCAAGGACAACAGCAAAGGGACTGTCATCAGAATATATTGTAATGTGCAAAGGAGAGATGCAAATAAGAAATAGAGTTAGGGTTGGATTTGATCTCAAAAGAAGGGTACAGTTTGCCTAAACAAAGAGGAGGTGAAGGCTCTGGTTGGAGGGAGAGGTATTATGCGGGCTTCAGGGTTCCTACCACACCTTCAGACAGTGAATAGGACAGCCTGGTTGCTGTGGATGATTTGGGGTACAGAATATCAGGGGATGAGGTTGGAATAGTAGGCTGTGACCAAACAGTGGAGGAACATAAATACCAGGAAACAAAGTCGGAATTTATTCTTATAGGTAATGATTCCTGAGAGCATCATCAGCCTAGTGAGTGGTGACAAGAATAATTGAACATGAGAATTTGAGAGAACACTTTAACTTAATAAATGTATCAGATGTATCACTTACCATAATGGACAGAATAAAATGATTTATTTTAGTGCTAGTAGTAACACATGAAGCCAGTGTTCTAATGAAAATGATTTGATTTAATGAATTAACTTGTAAACCTACTGGACAAGATATATAATGCTATGTCAGGTATTAGCTTTTGCAGGCTGCCACTTTTCAAAAAGTGAAATGTAATAATGGGACTTGTCAAGACTCTGAAGTAATAAATGTCATTAAACTCAGGAGACAAGGAGATCACTTTCCTTTCATTTACCCAGGGACCTAAAGCTCCAGTTTCTGAGGAAAACCTAAAAGCCTATTAATAAATTTATATTTAAAAGAATGAATACATTAGTTAATGTTTGATTCAGGACTCCCCATCATTAAGGACAGGGAATTTGTCTTACGGTGATTGGTCTCTCAAAGATGTATAGGAAAACACCCTTCTCCTAA
Source organism: Proteles cristata cristata (assembly GCA_017311185.1). Taxonomy (NCBI): domain Eukaryota; kingdom Metazoa; phylum Chordata; class Mammalia; order Carnivora; family Hyaenidae; genus Proteles; species Proteles cristata. Next base: position 1,972,038 of record JAESUZ010003683.1, on the reverse strand, counting down.
TCACTGAATTAAAGAAAATTCACTAGCATTAGTTTAATCAGTACCCTGTAATCAAATCAGGCATGAAATCAAGTTTGATTATATATTATTCTCCCTATTACGAACAAATTGCTAAATCACTGGAAACGCCCTTAAGTAAGAGGGAGGATAGCAAAGGATGGGGGAGGCAAAGAGTATATTTAGTAAAACAGAGAAAAGCAATTAAATTTCTGCAAAATTTACAAAGTTATTGGGCCTTTTTTGGGGGAACAGGAGTAGCTTTGCTGAAACAACTCAGATTACTTCATATAACAGATCTTAACTTTACGTAAAGGGCTGCCACCAAGTAGAGAAATAAAGTTAGTCATTTTCTAAGAAAGTCTTCCAAAAATGCTTAAAAATAAAACATCATTTTATAAAGCAAAAAGAAGGACTTTTTACTTGTCTGTAATTATTCTTATTTAATCTTCTAATTAAAAGTATTATTTGCTACTGCATTATTTTTCCGAGTTCTTCATGGAAACAAACAATGGAATCTTGGTCATCTTTATATACCCTACCTTTATATGCTCCTACTACAGTGATTACTATAATTACTGTGCAATCAAATATTGTTGGAGTGATAAAGATATGCTTTTATTACATGCCTACTTAGTGTATATTTTCTAAAAGTTTAGTAAGCTTTTATTTTCAAAATAGTTTTTTGGTACTTGTAAATGATCCTGTCTGCCCAAGATTTTCAGTTCTGAGATTTTTAGTTCTCATCATATAAATGACAGTGTAACTGAACATATAATTCTGCAGCTATATAATTTTTGCCTTCACAATTTGGATATAACAATATATTTTTCTGATAAATAGAAGAAATTATAGGCCAAACACTTCTCTAACCAATTTCAGCCAATATCCTTTTTTTAAAAAAAATATTGTCACTTTTCAGGCTAAATATCTTATTCTTGTCATTCACTTGGCCACAATTTGTTCTGATGCTCCTCTCTGTCCATTAATCATTTCTGTGATTTTCTCATTATGTTATTCCAGTCATAGTCCTCAGCCATAGTCTTCTTTAAATGAATGACAAATTATCCTTTACCATGTGTCTCCACTTGGAATAAATACATGGCCTGCAGAATTAATATAATTTTGGAGGGTCAGTTGTGTAAGTTTTCTTTACAGATAACAGAATACTTGATTCAGTATTTTGCACATAATTGTCCTATCAAAAAAATCTTGAGATAACTCAATATTTGATTGAACAGTTTGTTTGCCAACCACTAACCTTTTCTATTTCCAGTTTTATAAAAATATTAAAGCTAGTAAGAGATTCATTTTGTTTCTAATTTTTAACACCATGCATCTATTTAATATAGCATACTTGGTTATCTTCAAAAAATTGCATTTTGTTGACTGATGCAGAAATACAATGGGTCATAAATAAACTTTTTTTTAATTGAGTAATTTGATGTGCCAATCAAAAATCTTGTCTGACTTTTAGTTTAAAAAATTTTTAATTTGTTATCCTGAGAGGGTACTTTTAGTTTTGAAAATATTTAACTTGTTAGCCTGAGAGGGTAATTTTTCCCACCCTTAGTACCTACCTTGCTGGCATCCTGAACAGGAAAAAATATAAATCCTGTAATAGGAAACTGGCTTTTATATTGGAGATATGAGAACCAGTTTTCTGGAATCAAGCACATCTTGATTTCACATTTGCTAGTTTAGTAGCTGGTATTATGAGGATATTAATCTTATTTTTCTTATCTGTAAAATGTAATACACCTCTGTCATAGGATTGTTGTAAGAATTTAATGTGACTATGCAAGTTAAGAATTTGACAGGATGATTGGCCTTAAATATGACTCTACCTAGAAGAAAACAATATTTTTATAATTTACTTTTTTCTTTTTATAAAATCACTTTTAATTAGAATATTAAATAATAGTTTTAGAAACCTAGAAAGTCCTATACATAAAAAACCACATGTAAATATTTTTATTATTTTTTTGACCATACAATTTCAGTTACTTTTGACAGTTCAGTACAATTTCAGAGATTTTGTTTGTTTGTTTGTTCAGGTAGAGCACCTGTACTGGTTCTTACAAAATGACTTACAGGAGCAAATTCTAAAAATCCCCCTGTTAAGGTCATCATGAGAACCTGTGTTAGAGAAGTAACTAACCATGAACTTGCTATCAATACTTTGTGACCTATGACTGATTAAGCAAATAGTCTTTTTTCAAAATGAGCTCATTTTAATACTATTGTACAGCTGCTTACTTTTTCTCCATTACCTATAAGGACTTTGGATTTCATGATATTGAGGTTGTAAAAATACTTAAATAATAAAAAATTCCCCATTGTTCTTTTAAATATATTTTTAAAACACATAGTATAAATAGAAACATTATACAAGAATATCAGTCTACATTTTGTATAGAAGAGTCTGGGGCACCTGGGTGGCTCATTCATTTGAGCATCTGACACTTGGTTTCAGCTCAGGTCATGTTCATGGGTTCAAGCCCTGGTATGAGTGCAGAGCCTGGTAGGGTTTCTCTCTCTCTCCCTTTCTCTCTGTCCCTCCCCTGTTCACACTCTTTTTTTCTCTCTCAAAATAGATAAGCTTAAAAAAGAAAAAGAACCTCTGAACTTTTTTCACTATGGCTTAGAGTCTTATGGATCAATGCCTTAAAAAGCTACTAGTTTATCACCAATCTTGAAGTTTGTATTAGTATCTAGCAATGAAACTTTCTTCTTTCCTCTTGTTAGATTTCATAATGTTAACAGGGAAAACTCTGCCAGCCACGTGCAGCCCCATACTCACACTTTAGTTAATTTCTGCCTACTTGTCATGTGAAGCTAGGATTGTTGAACTGTAGCCTTCCTCCATGTACAGAGATACTCTTTTGAAACATATCATGACATCAAATTTAATGTCATTTTCAAGTAGATTAAGGTGCCTTCAGAGTGCCCATATTGATAAATAGCCTAGTCTTGTAGAGATGATGATTTTCTACTTAAAAAGATCAAGCAGTGCACATATTTGGACACAACAAACACCTCCCTTTCTATATAGAATTTTCAAAAGACTTCACAGGATCCCTGCCTTCCTGGGCTCTGTAGTAGAAGGCCTATTTACCCCTACTGTGGCAAGCATATGTCTCCAATGTTCATGTATGGTTTATGGCTTTGTCAGGTCTCAATTGTAGCAAATGTCTGCTTTTCTGTATTTGATTATACCTTTTGTTCATGCTTTTCCTCAAAGCCTTTAAGTCAGAGGTTCTCAAGGACTAACAAAGGAAAGGGCAAATGGAAAGCAAGATGTGCACATGGCTTACATTCTCAGACCTGGTCTGGCCACTAACATGGCTTATAACATCAGGGATCACTGGGTTTTCTATCCTTTGAACCCAATCCAAATATATGGAATAAAATAGCCCTCTAAATTGGTTAGTTAATATAAACACATTGCTAGCTTTACTCTTTTTAGCAGACATCTATTGAGATTTTTCATTCTCTTAGCATAGGTTATCCATAGAATAATGAATACATGTACAACTTCTTAGGATTTTAACTTTAACTTTAACCCATTGGATCTATATATAACAATATAAAGCATCTAAAATCTCCATGTTGACAATGACCAGATTTCTGTTACAATCAGTTACACACATTATTCATTCATTTAAATTATCAGCTCTTCTTGCAGGCTTATGTTTATATCCACCTATTTTAGACCATGATCCTAGAGGGGAAAAATGAGGCAAGGATTATTACTAGTATTTCATTGAGGAGGTATAATCCCAGGGCAACAAGAATGAGGGAAAATGGAAAGTAAAACAGTAATGTATGGAAAGCAATGCAAGCGATAGGGTTCTATCAGAATATAAAAGAGAAAAAAAAATCTAATAATGTTTGAAGGCATCACAAGATTCTTTAAGGAGAAGATAGTTAACCCAATCAAGTTGGATAAACATGGAATTAAACAGGTGGATAAAGCAGAAAACTCATTAAAAGGAATTATACCATATTGTTCAAACAATTGGAGGAATGATAGTGTTTGGTATATCATGATTTTAGCAAGGTGTTTTACTTGAGAGAATGGTAAGAGTTGAGTCTGGGGCTTCCTGTGCTTAGCTTAAGAATTTTAGTTTTATCCTCAAGGAGCCATTGAAAAATATTCAGATCAATGACAATACAGGTTATGAGTTTGGGAATATCGCTCTACTTGTTACATGAAATTGTTTGGAAGTATCCAGACTGTGGCAGAAACTAGCCAGGACTTTGTTGCATGGAAATAAGTGAAGACCGACCAAATGAGAACAAGCAAAGGCTATTTATTCAGAGCTTGTCACAACCAGGGAATCAGCCACTATCACTTGTGTTTTGGCAGAGACTCAAACATAGGCAGAGGGGTGAGCAGTAGAAAAAAGGGAAGCTTCAGCCATTCCCTTATGGAGATTGTTGACATAGGATGTCAGAAGGTGTTCTAACTGGGAACAAAGAATCCTGTGTGTTTAATTGAGGGTACATATTTCACTTTCTCTGTTTGGTCCTAGGTCATAAGAAGGGACAGAAATTAAGAAAGCTGTCAATTAACCAAGTACTGGTCATTTGGGGCCAATTGTTAATGAAGTTATTGTTTAGCCCCTGTATTGTTACTGGATATTGTGTTTTGACTTCCTAAAAATCTGACCTATAGCAGGCTGGCTTCCTGGGCTATTTATTGTAGATAGGATAGTTGTCTTCCTGGGAAGGTTGCTGCAAGTTATGGGACAGAGTTCTGTTTTTATAAATGTTCTGGTCATTGACCATTTATACATTTAGTTTCTCAGTTGTTAAAGTTAACACATTAGGACCGAAGAAAACCAGTGACAGTAGTTATGGTTAGAGAAACATTTCAGAAGAAGTAGTTGTGAGATTTTCACAATAATTTGTATGTAAGGGGAAAGAAACATAAATATGTTTCTGTTTGATGCAAAATCACACATTGGTGTAGCAGTAATTAGAGTAAGAGGACTACAGGGCATAAAATCAATAATAAACAAATGAGACTACACCAAAATAAAAAGCTACTGCACAGTAAAAAAACAAATTTAAAAAAACAAAAACCAATAAAATAAAAATCCCTACAGAATGAAGAAAAATATTTATAAATCATGTATCTGATAAGAGATTGATCTAAAACACATAAAGAAATTCTATAATATAATGAGGGAAAAGTAACATAATTAAAAATGAGCAAAGGACCTGAATTTTTCTCCAAAGATGATACACAAATAGTTAACACGTACATGAAAATGTGCCCAACATCACTAATCGTCAGGGAAATGCAAATGAAAACATGAGATATAGCCTCATGCTTGTTGGAATGGTTATCATAAAAAATGAGATAAATACTGGTGAGGCTGTGGAGAAGAGGTAACTCTTGTGCACTGTTGGTGAGGATGTAGATGAGTGCAGCCACTATGGAGAATAGTATGGAGGTTCCTAAAACAAAATAAAATAGAACTACCTATGATCCAGCCAATTCCACTTCTGGAACAGAGTAAAATCTTAGTTTGTGAGCGTAATTTATTCTGGAAACTTGTTTGTAATCCAAAGCATTTGTATATCAAAGCAAATTTCAGGAACCATTGGTTCAGTTGTGATCATGTGACATTTGATTTCATGTACTACTCGAATTACAAGATATTGTTCATGTATCAAGTTAAAATTCATTAGAAATATTTGCTCATCTTGTGAAACACTTGAACAGGTTATTTGCAACCCAAGTTTTACCGTATATTTGAAGGAAACAAAAACACTATGTCAAAGAGAGTTCTGCACCCATGGTCACAGCAGCATTATTTACAACAGACAAAAAAATGGAAACAATTTAAGTGTCCATCAATAGAGGAGTGGATAAAGAAACCGTACACACACACACACACACACACACACACACACACACACACACACACTATTGAGCCACTAAAAAGAAGGAAGTCCTGCCATTTCCAGCAACATGGGTGAATCTTTAAGACATTATGATAAATGAAATAAGTCAGACAATGAAAGACAAACACTATACAATCTTACTTGTATGCAGAATCTAAAAAAATAGAAAATGAAAAAGAAAAAAATTAAACTTACAGAAAACCAATTAGATTTGTGTTTATCACTGGTGGGAGGTTGGGGGAAGAATTTGATAAAGGTGATCAAAAGGTACAAACTTCCAGTTTCAAGATACGTACTAGATGTGTAATGTACAACATAATCATTATAGTTGACACTACTAGATGGCATATTTGAAAGTGAAGAGAGTAAATCCTAAGAACTCTCATCATACACACACACACACCCATCTTTTTTCGTTTTTATCTATATAAGATTATGGATGCTAACTAAACATAATGTGTTAATCACTTCATACTGTATGTAAGTTACATTATTATACTGTACACTTCAAGTTTATACAGTATTATATGTCAATTATATCTCACTAAAACTGAAAAAAAAGACAAGAGGATTTTCTGAGGGCTTGGTAGTAGTTCAGGGGAGGTAATGACAAATTCAGTTTGAGGTACATTGACTTTCAGATATCAATGGTATCTAAACATGTACAAATGAAGGTGTAGGCACTCTAATACATCAACAATGTCTGGCAAATAGGACATTTTCAAAACAGTTGTTAATTAAATAAATTAAATATATTGATTGGCACTCAGGAGAAATATAATACCTAGAGATAAACAGAGCCCTTCTGGTGTTACAAACCATAGTCATGGATGAAATTATATAGGTTAAATACATAGAGTTAAAATGAATGTCAAAGGGTCAATCCCTAAGAAAACCGTAATGTGTCAAGTGTAGGATATAAGAAAGATTGCTAAGGTGTGGTAATCATAAGGTATTTCATGAAAATCAAAGAAGATAGCATGTGAAGAACAGCAATGCCAATAACTTCAGAAAAACAATAGGAAATACAAGCATTAAGATACAATTTGGCAGGCAAATGATAACTTGGAAGATAAGTGGTAACTTTGTTGAAACCTATTGTCAATTTTAATGATAAAAAACACAATTTGTTAATAAAAATCAAATAGCACCATTATAATTTTTATATTAAATAAAGCTTGATTTGGTAATATACACAGGAAATATCTTATTTGCTGAAAAATATGAAATATTGAAATATTAACACCTAAAGGACTTACAGACAATTTGTAAAAACCCTGAGACATCCTGGATCTTCATCTCTTAACCTAAAATGACTTTGAGAATGGTATACATGTATTGTAGTTCTAGAGAGTAGGAAATTTCATCACCATAAATTAGGGTACCTATAAACTTGTTAGGTAATAATGAAACATAAAAAACATATTAACATAATTGAGCAATCACTAAAGGTGGAAATGCTGTTTTTTTCCCCTATAATATCTATTGAACATCTACTGTATGTTTGTTAGTGAGGTGGCAACAGGAATACATGTTGGACCAGAAAAAAAAATTTATATATATGGTACCTCACTTAGGGAGATTATCATCATGTGGATAAGTTAAACACTAAAGGAACAACCATATATATAATAATAAATGAAAACTAATATGAGTAAGTGCTATAACTGAAGGATAAAAGGTATATGAGAGCACAGGGTAAGAAGAATTGACCTATTTAGGAAGATAAGTTAAAGATTCCATGAGGAACTGAGTTTGAGTTTATATCAAAGGAAATGTTAAACAGAGAGGAAGAGTGTATGTATGGGGTCAAGGAAGGGCAGGCAAAATGGTGTAGGTAAATGGTACCACATGTGTAAAGGTCTGAGTAAGATAAGAAAATTAAGGAATGGAAGGGAGAGTGCTAGAGAACACAAAGGACAAGGAAATTGAGGTGAATGGTAGTCAGCCCATGCTATTTCATTACCTGACAATGTCAATGAATTTGGTCATTATCCTAAATATAATGGAAAGAAAATGTTTTTTTTTAATTTTTAACATTTATTCATTTTTTTGAGAGACAGAGAGTGAGCAAGAAGGGGAGGGGGAGAGAGAGATTGAGAGAGAGAGAGAAAGAAACAGACAGACAGACAGAATCCAACCCAGGCTCTAGGATCTGAGCTGTCAAAACAGAGCTCAATGTGAGGCTCAAACTTACAAATCACAAGACCATGACCTGAGCCGAAGTTGGCTGCTTAACCAACTGAGCCACCCAGGCACCCAAAAAACATGTATTTAAATAAGGGCAAGCGATTTAGCAAATATCCATATCAAAACTATTGCTCTGGATTTAGTAGTGATGGAATGAAAGACACACACACACACACACACACACACACACACACACACGCACGCACGCACACACACACACAGGAATATTATCCTAGCATAAGAAAGGAAAAACCCTGTCATTTGCAACAATACAGATGGGCTTTTGAGGGCATTATTCTAAGTGAAATAATAAGTCAGACAGAGACAAATATTGAGTGATCTCAGTTATATGTACAATCTGAAAACACAAAACAAAAACAAACTCATAGAAAAAGATAAGGTTTGTATTTTTTAGAGGTAAAGAGTTGAGGGGGGAGGGTTAATTGGATGAAGATGGTCAAAAGGTAGAAACTTCCAGTTATGGATTAAATAAGGACTAAGGATGTTATTTACGACATGATGATTAGTTAACACAGCTATATGGTATATTTGAAAGTTAAGAGAGGTTTTTTGTCTTGTCCTTTTCTTGGTATCTATATGAAATGATGGATGTTAACTAAATTTATTATGGTGATCCTCCTTTACTATATGTAAGTTAATTTATTATGCTGCACACCATACACTTAAAAAGTAATGTATGTCAATTTGGTATTAATAAACTGAAAAAAGTATCATTTTACTGCTTTTGTAATTTTTTCTGATAAAGTCTTATGTACACATGGTAAAGAGCATTATTACCAATTAAGATTTTAAAAAATATATCAGCATCTGTAAGTTTCATTATTATTCTCTTATACTAATTTGCTCTTGTAATTCTAAAATTTATGTACTTATTACTAAAATGATATAGACATTTAGTGTATTTTTTGAAATAATTTTGAGTTCATTTAGGAAAAAAATCAATAAAATACTCTTCTTCCCAGATTTTTAATAAAGTTATTTAAAATAGTACAAAGAAGATTTTGATAGATTACTTCATGGGACTTTCAAATACATTGAATGATATTTTCTTTCAAGGGCATTTGCTCCTCTAAACAGACCTTCTGTTGATATCAATGGAATTTGCTGTTTGACTAAACGTAGAGTGTAGGATGGACAAAAGATTATGAACCCTTGATATTGGAAACACTGGGAGACAACCTACGGAGATAGAAAAGTGAGCCACAAAGAAGTTTGAGTAAGTTAGAGGAAAATTATTGAGCTTTACTTTAGGTAGTTTTTCTGAAAAGAAATAAAATAATATCTTGTGGAGATATTTTATAGATAATGGAAAGTAATTGAAAGTCTAGGAGCTGATGTATTCCTCTAGGAAAAGTAATATGTAGTAACAATGTAAAAAGACATAATATATTATACAGTTCAACCAAGCCAGTGGGAACTTGTATTGAGTACATTGGCCTTTGCTTAAATCACAAAATCAATAAAGATTTGCCTCTGTATGAGAAGGCTTTCTGAAGATAAATTTCAGGGTACCAACACTAAAGAATTATTATTTTTTTTATCTACAGTATGCTGGAAATAAACCAGTTTTTCAGGTGGCACAGAAAACCTCTTTCAATATTGAAAACATTTGGAAGAATGCATAGGCATAATCATTAATAAACACTTACTAAATATCTGAATAGCTGCTGTGTGTATAACACTATACTAGATCTTTAGGTATAAGACTTGAGTTTTTAGGTTTTTTTTCTTTTCTTTTTTTTTTTTTGAGTAGACTCCACATCCAGCATGGAGCTCAATACAGGACTTGAACTCATGACTCTGAAATCAAGACCTGAGCTGAGATCAAGAGTTGGATGCTTAACTGACTGAGCCACCCAGGTGCCCCTAGTTTTTGGTTTTCAATTGGTATGTTGACCTTTGATAATATAAATCCCCAAAGTACAATAGAGTAATAATCATTTAAACTCCTCTTTAAGCCTGGGTTCCTTCCCCCATTTTATATAATGTTTAAATATGTTACTATGTAGCTTATTTTTTCTAGCATAAAATGAGTCCATCGTGAAGTTTAATTACTGTGTCAGACATGTTGTTAGGTAGCCTTCAGATGTAAATGTAATGTAATGTAAATGCAATATACAATTAATACATAAAAGAGAAGAAGTAACTAAATCATTTGCAAGCACTCTAAAAAATTTTCAGACATTACTTCAGGAGAAAAGCCAAATCATTAATGCAACATGGAATTAATTAAGATACAGATCAAGATGACTGTGATAACAGCTTTAAAACATGCATTTAACATCAATAGCCTTCAAATGCTATTGCAATGATCTTACTGGGCAATGACTAGATTTCTACACATTCAATTACTTACAGCACAGAATGAATAGCACAAATATTTTATAGGCAAAGTTTGAGAAATACATAGGAAACAATAGCTTTCATTGCTGAGATCAAGGACAATGAAATAGAATATAAAAGATACTTTTCTTTCACTCAGAGTCCATCCTTCCTCTTATGAATTCATGTGCATGCACATGTGCACTCTAAAACAAAAAGTTAATAAAACAATAAAAAGAAAAAGCAAAGTATGAAAGAAATAAGACTAGGCCTAAATTAGATCCCAATACTTAGGAAAGGTTTCTTCTTTATAAATAACGTTCTATTTTGGGAGGAAGATTTTTCCAGTCAAGGGGAAAATCTATTTTTAGTGCAATATCAAAAGCTCAATGTCATTTAGGAGCAAAGAAAATTAAATATGAAAACAGGCAATATCAGCAGCTAATAGCCCTAGTGGAATTACATTTTCTTATTTTCTCTTCTAATTAGTTGCAAAGGACTATTAGCCTACCACAAAGTGTCTTTCTTCTATACCAGTAGTAAACATTTTGGATTTCACTGTATTTGTGTTGAGAGTGTTTATATATTGTATGCCTGAAGGGTTCTGAAGATGAGTTAAAGTGTCCATTTAATGCCAAGTTACTTTTTAAAATTTAATTAACAATAAGTAAACCTGGTTAATTTATTTATTTTACAGTCTTATTTTGTTTGTGCTCTCTACAGCTTATTTCTACCTTTCTAGGCTACAACATATTTAATGTCTTTGATATGGGAGTTTGAGAAATGTATAATATCTTCTTTTAGAATAGCATAAAGTACTTTCTGGGTGACTATGCCTCACTGTAATTTCACTAGATAGTTGGAATTAGTGACAGTTTAAATTTAGCTGTTATTAACTTTTCCTAAAGCTATTAATTATGTTTCCCTTATCAGCTTTGCTACTGTTATGGCTAATACTATTATGGCATCTATCAAATGCCAATATATTGTGCAAATAGAAACAGCACCTAACAATAGTGGTCCTATGAATACTGGATGCAGTTGCCTGGAGTTTGGCACAATTTTTTTATTTTTTAATATTAAATATTTAATGTGAAAATATTAAACAACTCACTACTGTACAGCAATGGGCCAAATAAGAAATTGAATGACAAATCAAAACAGCTCTCAAAACAAAAGAAAACACAATATTTCAAAATCTATGGGATACTGCAAAAGCAGATATTAGAGTGAAACTTATAAATGCTTATATTAAGAAAAAAGCATAAGTAAACAACAAGTACTACAAGGAACTAGAAAAAGAAGACATAGCTGAAATTTACTAGAAGAAGGAAATAACAAAGAAAAATCAGAAATAAATGGAAAGCAGAATAAATAATAACATAACATTGAAAGTAAAGACTAGTTTCTCCAAAAAAATAAACAAAATTGGCAATGCTCTAACTACATTAACTAAGAAAAAAGAGAAGACTCAAAAACCAAAATTATGAATGGAAGGGAAAACAATACAGTAAACAGAAATGGATAGTGTGATGACAGATTACTATGAACAATTATATACTAACAAATCAGATAACTTTGAAAACAACTCAGATAATTCCTATAATTAACAAGTTACCAAGACTGAATCATGAATCTTGAATAAGGAAATAGGAAATCTTAGACTAATAAGAATGAAAGTTTAAATAGGAACCAAAAATTTCCCAACACAGAAAAGTTCAAGACTACATGGTTTCATCGGTGAATTCTACCAAACATTTAAAAAAATCATTAATGACCAGGGCTCCTGGGTGGCTCAGTCAATAAAGTGTCTGAGTCTTGATTTTGGCTCAGGTCATGGTCCAATGTTCATGGGATTTTCTCTCCCCCCCCCCACGCCCCTCCCCCACTGGTGTTTGTGCGCACTCTCTCTCTCTCAAAATAAGTAAATAAAATTAAAAAGAAGTTTAAAAATAATTAATGACAATCTTGACCAAAGTGTTATAAATACTAGAATGGAAGAAGCGGCACATTCAAAATCATTCTATAATGCCAGACCATTCTATGATATCCTGGTATCAAATCAAGATAAAAACAACATAAAAACAAAAAAAGTCTAGTTTGTCCAATTCAAGTATTGCTACTCTGACTTTCTTTTGACATCCATTTGTGTGATAAAGATTTCTGTAGCCCCACACTTTCAATCTGTAGGTGTCTCTAGGTCTAAAATGAGGTAAGGTGGCATATATATGGGTCTAGGAGAGAGAGACAAACAGCGTGAGCAGGGGAGGGTCAGAGAGAGAGGGAGTCACAGACTGAAACAGGCTCCAGGCTCCGGAGCTGGCAGTCAGCACAGAGCCCGACGCGGGGCTCGAACCCACGAACCGCGAGATCATGACCTAAGTGAAAGTCGGACGCTTAACCGACTAAGCCACCCAGGCGCCCCGATGGGTCTTTTTTTTTATTCATTCTGTCATCTTTTGTCTTTTTAATAGTCCATTTACATTCAAAGTAATTATTGATAGACATGTAATTATTGCCATTTTATCACTTGTTTTGTTATTGTTTATGGGGATTTCCCCTGATCCTTTCTTGTCTGTGTCACTTTAGTCTTTCTTTTGTACTCAGAGTCCCCTTTAATATTTCTTACAGAGCTGGTTTAGTGGTCACAAACTCCTTTAGTTTTTGTTTGTCTGAGAAACTCTATCTCTCCTTCTGTTCTGAATGATAGCATTGCTAGATAGAGTATTCTTGGCTGAAGATTTTTCCCAATCAGCACTTTGAATATATTATGGCACTCACCTCTGGTTTGTCAAACTTCTGTTGAGAAATCTCCAGTTAGATTTATGAGTTCTCTCTTGTAAGGTAAGGACATGTTTTGTCTGGCTGCTTTTCAGATTTTTTCTTTATCACTATATTTTGCAAATTTAATAACAATACGTCTTGGGAACAAGACATTGGTTGAAACTGGTAAAAGCTTAGCCTGCTTTTGTTGATTTTGATGAGAATTCTCTGTGTCTCCTGAAATTGAATATTTGTTCCTTTCCCAGATTAGGGAAGTTTTCTGCTATTATTTCTTGAAGTAAATTTTCTGCCCCCTTTTCTCTGTCTTCTTCTGGGACTCCTATAATATAAATATTAGTATATTTGAGAGAGTCACTGAGTTCTCTAAGTCTCTTCTTGTATTCTGTGATTTGTCTCTTGTTCAGATCCTTTATTTTCCATTACTGTCTTTTAGGTCACCAATATATTCCTCTGCCTCTTCCAGGCTTATATTCATTGCATCAGACCATTTCTAATCTTGTTTCTAATCTTGTTTATTGCATTCTTCATTTCTAATGGATTCTTCTTCTTCTTCCTCTTCTTCTCCTTCTTCCTCTTCTCCTCCTCCTCCTCCTCCTCCTCCTCCTCCTCCTCCTCCTCCTCTTCTTCTTCTTCTTCTTCTTCTTCTTCTTCTTCTTCCTTCTCTTCTCTCTTCTCTCTTTTGTAAGAGTTCCACTGATATCTTCTATTCTTTTCTCAAGCCTGGTGATGATCTTTATGATTATTACTTTAAATTCTCTATCATGCAGGTTACATATATCTATTTCACTTATCTCTGGCCATGGCCTTATCTTTTTCTTTTGTTTGGGATAAATTCCTTGGACTTGGCATTTGTCTAAGTCTCTACATTCTTTGTGTTAGAAAAGCTTTTTATGTCTCTTGCTCCTGAAAATAATGAACTTATAAAGAAGAGGTCATGTCCTGGAACTTCTTTTAAAAGTTTTTTAAGCTTTAGGTCAGTGCTTCTTTTCATCAACCATTCACTTACTTTAATAATGGAATCTTTATGTGTACTGACAATCTTTTGCCATCCCAAGTTACGTTTTGACAAAACTTATACATGTTTTTTTTAAAAAAACTGATTTACTATTCAAAAGAGGGAGCAGAAATAGTCATTGATAGATCAATAAGACATACCTTTATAAGGACTTACCTTCTTTAACAACTTGCATGTATTCAAAGGGCTATTACTCTGAAGTAAGATATTGAAGAGTTTTCAACCAAATTACCTTATGGATTCTTATACATTTTAATACTTTAGTATAGCAAATATTTAGTGTGCCTGTCTTGCATTATCACAGATAAAAAAAATGTAGATTGTATAAATGTAGCTTTTCCCCATGACATCTATCTATCATCTATACATCTATCTTTCCTCTATCTATCATCTATCACCTATCAATATAATGCTATCAAATTTTAGATATCTGCTGTTACCAAAAGTTAATAAATTGATTACAAAAGGAAGCTATTATCCACCAATCAAATTGGAAAGTTAAAAACTGTTGATTTGCTGTTCCCTGATTTGTGAATGGCACTGTGCTAAGGAATTATATTAAGAAATGCATTCCTATTAAGAAGAACATTAATACTAATTAAAATATATACATAAGCAGGAAATATAGGGCATATATGTTAAAGTGTAGAACACAAAATTTGCCAAATGCCTACAGAAAAACTTATGTACTTTAGCTCTGAAAAAGAAACTGAGTTCACTGAGATAACCACCTGTTCCAAAGTCTAGTAACTGTTAAAATGGGTGTACTAAACAGGAATTTTAAATAGATATATTAGTTTAGATGGTTGAGGTAGTTGTGAGATTGATTCTAGTCTATAGAGAGATTTACACAAAGTTCAGAAATAATATTCAAAATATATCAATAGCAAAATAATCAGTCACATTGGCTGGTCTTGAACGGAAATTCTGCACAAATAGTAATGAGCAATAAGTACAATAAATTAGGGAAGGTAATACAAAACTGATGACATATTCTTGAAAAAAGATACTAAAGAGTTTCAAAATAATGTCAAGAACATGCCAAATTTTATAAAGAAATAATATATTTTACAATGTCTACATAGTTTACAAATCTGATATCCTGTTGTATACCTTTCAATTAGATTATAGTATAGTTCACATCCGCTGAGCTTGAGTGGTCAAGCCCACAAAATGCTCTCGAAATGCTAAAGAACACTTTTTCCCTCCCTCATATGAGCAGTTGGAATTCCAGGGTTGCCAATGCTTATCAGTAATTTTTGAAGTGTGGGCTTGGCAATTTTCCTCGGAGAAGTGATAAATGAACCAGACATCAGTTCTTTAATGGGTTTTATTAATACAATTAAGGCTCATTGATTTGACTAATAATTTCCAATAATCCAATACTTATATTTGTGTCTAATTTAGGAATCTCTATGGATTCTAGAGCAATGTTTGGCTCCATATCATATTGAAGGGAATTTATTGGAATTAACATTTGGGTAGATAAATATATTAATATGACCTGAATATCACTGAAGTAGAAATTACTTTAGAAAACTAAATACCACTTTCTTTTTTTTAACTCACAGGCAATATTCTTTTGTTTTAATGTTTGTTTATTTTGAAAGAGAGAGAACACATGATAAGAAGAGGGTAGAAAGAGAAAGGGAGAAAGAGAGAATCTGAAGCAGTTTCCACACCCAGCATGGAGTCTGACACGGGGCTTGGTCCCACGACCTGGGATCATGACCTGAACCAAAATCAAGAGTCAGAAGCTCAACCAACTGAGACACCCAGATGCCCCTCACAGGCAATATTCTTTTTTCAATGTAGGAGTTTCTCACTGTTAAGTCCTGGTATATTTCCTTTCCATTTTTCATCATCTTCTTCTGGGATAATCTTATACACACCCACTATTACAATAACCATTTATATTCACCCTAACCACATATTTTATATCCAGCCCAGCCATCTCTCATGAGTTTTGGATCCATGGATACTTGGCATGCATACAGATTATTCAAAGGCACCTGAATCTCAACAGGGCTCAGAATCAGCCCATGATATTTCTCACATTTTCATTGTTTCAAGTCTAACCAAATGGCAACAGAATTTGTAAAAATAAAGAAAAAGAAAGAGAAAGAAAGAAAGAAAGAAAGAAAGAAAGAAAGAAAGAAAGAAAGAATCTAGAAGCTTGTATTAATCTTCACATCTGTAATTTTCATTGCAAAGCATTCCTTAATATATTTCAGGCATTTTGTTTAGGGTAATTTCCTTTATATTTCTATGTATATCCTTTAGAATTTTCTTTTGTCAATTTTTGTTAGTTTTAAAATGTTTAGTTTGTTCAACACATTATTTGTCATAACTTTTGAAAAGTATTTTGGATTCATGTACTAAGGTTGGTCATTTTCTCTTAGTGCATTGATGTTATTTCACTATACAGTTGACCCTTTAACAATATGAGTTTGAATTACATTGGTCCACTGATACCTGAATTTTTATAAAGATAGCATAGTGCTGTATATGTATTTTCTCTTCCTCATTGTTTTCTTAATATTTTTTGTAGTTTATATTATTGTAAAATACAGTATATAAATACATTGCATACAAAATATGTGTTAATTGACTGTTTCTCTTATTGGTAAGTCTCCCAGTTAAAATTGGGCTATTAGTAATTAAGCTTTGGGAAAGCCAAAACTTATACATGGATCAGTGCCCCAACCCCTGCATTGCTTAAGCATCAACTGTATTCTGGCTTCCATTATTTCTAATGTAAATTTAGGAGTCACTCTAATATCAATTCCACTGAAGTTAATTATCTTTTTTTTTTTTTTTTTTTTTTTACTGTTTCAGGACTTTCTTTCATACATGTTCAATATATTAATTTGTTGTGCATAGTTGTATATGACTCTATTTTTAGGTGATTCAGCAGCCTTTTCAAATATGTAAGATGTTGTATTTGTATTTGTATGAAAAATTCTCATCCATTTTCTTGTTGAATACTGTATTTCTTTTCTTTCTTATCTCCCTCAGAAGTCCCAGTTGGATGTGCTTCATATATTCTGTCTTTTAAGGTCTCTACTCAATGTGATCGTATTTTTAAACTCTGTTTCTCTGTGTTACTTTTTTGATAATTTCTTTACATCAATTATCAGGATACAAATTTCCTATAGTTTCTCTTAGTTCATTACTAAAAACAAATACTTTAGGTATATTATTAATTTCTAGGGTTTTTATATATACTTATAATTTATTTCTATATGCCTGCCAATTTTTAATCCTTCACCCTTTACTCATAATTTCAATTTCTTATTTCTTTAAAACCTATTTTAGGGGCATCTGGGTGGCTCAGTCAGCTAAGCATCTGACTTCGGCTCAGGTCATGATCTCGCGGTCATGGTTTCGAGCCCTGCATCAGGCTCTGTGCTGACAGCCAGCTCAAAGCCTGTATCCTGCTTCTGATTCTGTGTCTCCCTCTCTCTCTGACCCTTCCCTGCTCACACTGCCTCTCTCTCTCTCTCTCAGAAATAAATAAAACGTTAAAAAAAACCCAACACTTATTTTAATATTATTCTTGATAATTCTAATGTTAGAAATCTTTGTGTATCTCAGCCTTAGCTTTTTTCTTCTTTCACTCACAACAGCCTATGTTTTGTTTGGTTGTTGTTTTTGTTCCTTTGCTTTTGCCACTGTTATCTTATTATCCTCAAGCTTTAATTCTAGAAATTCCTGAAATTCTCACCATAGAAGGTAAGAGCCTTCTATATATATATATTTTGCTTTGCTTTAAAAATATATGGGGGCACTACCAACTTTTAATCGTTTCATTTTTTTAATGTATATTTATTATTGAGACAGAGAGAAACAGAGCATGAATGAGGGAGGGGCAGAGAGCGAGTGAGACACAGAATCTGAAGCAGGTTCCAGGTTCTGAGTTGTCAACACAGCCTGATGCCAGGCTTGAACCCATGAACTGTGAGATCATGACCTGAGCTGAAGTCAGACGCTTAGCTGAATGAGCCACCCAGGTGCCCCAACTTTTAATCGTTTTAAATTAAATTCCCACCATGAGGTAACATGACCTCGTATGTAGGATTCCTTAAGGAAACTTGCTTCCTTTTTAGTAAATTAATCCCACATATCTTATTTATCTCTCCTTATCTGAATACCAAGCCTAAAAATATGTATCCTGGATGATGTGTACTTTATTAAATACATTTGTTTTAAGCTGTCACAGTCATGAGGATTTAGTCAGGCTCCAAGTGGTATATCTGAAATAATTAATTGCATGCACTGGATGACTAAGAATGTAAACAGTATCATCAAGCCCCTCTTTTAATTGAAAAAAAAAAAAACAATGCCAAGTCCTATCTCCTGGTGTTTATAGTTAATTTCAGTTAAATAATTTGGTGCGAAGCAATAATTTCACCATAGGCAAACAAAGCATAAAGATAAATAAAATTAAAGGCATACAAAAAATCCATTTCAAACCATTCATAGAATGTTATTTGTTAAATTTAGCATGAAAATAATTTTGTATGTAAAGGATTTTTTACCAAAATTCCATTGTAGTCATTAGTTAGATAAATTTTCTGTAGTATTCAAATTCCTGTTTCAGTGAACATTATGAAATGGTTTTCAAAGTGTTTCCTGGATTTGCTAATCTTATACACCCAAAGTTTCTAATTTAAGAATTCTTAATGTAGATGCACAGGGCAGTTTTTTTTTTTTTGTTTTCTTTTTTGCATTCTATGTCTGATTTCAATATTCTCATATACCAAGTGCCATCAGTGTGCACATTTTAGAAAATGTTTCCTAAAGACCACCTTGTATTTAACTGATCTAACACAGTGGTTAATAACGAACTTAACAACCTCTTTATCTCTCTTCACAAGTAAAACATATAATCTTATATTTGAAAAAGTTCAGCATAGGATCAAGTACTAACTAGATAGCAAAAGACAAAGAAATGTACATTCTTCTAAGTTGCTATAAATGTCTTTGTTATGTTACATTAAAAGACTCATTTTCATAGATTGCTGTTTTCTCGTCTATGTTAAGCATAAGAAAAATTCTGCATAATTTGCTAATAGAACTTTTTGTTAATAATATTTAGAGTATTGTGCTATTTAATGAAGTAATTCTACTTGATTCAAAGTGCAAAGAAAACTGAGATAACTTCAGTAATAGAAACAAAAATGGCCTAAAATTCAATATCTGAGAAGAATCATCTGTTTGGAGTGGATCTTTCTAAACTTTTTCTAAGACATATATAGATAAATTATGTAAAGTATGTAAATTAATCAATACATGTAAATACATCATGCTTATATCTCACAAAATCTATAACTCAGGGAATATATAATTTGTGACTTGTTATTGAAACATACATATATACCTACATATATACTGGATAGTTCATACAACTCTTTTCTTAATGTTTTGATAAGCTACATAATATATATGATCCTTATGCTTTTTTATGTTTTAAACTACATATCTTATCATAGTATCTTTTTACCTACTCTAAATGAGTTCTACAGTTTACAGTCTCCTTATTCCTGTAATTTAAATCTCCCAAAGACACTACATTCTGGAAAGAGAATTTTCATCTTCTCCTATGATACGGGTGCTGATAAATGTCCATCTCACATGCATAAGCCTTGAGAGGCTAAAGAGCACCAGAGTACTATAAGTTCCTATAATAGCTACAGCTTTTATATAATGTTATATTTTATGAAGAAAAATACAACCACTCTTAATATTTTAGAGGTAGATATTAGTAACAGAACTGCAGATTTAGGATAGAAGCATACCTGGTTAAAATTAGCACAATTTCCAAGTTGTACCATCTCTGGTAAGTTCATTAATATCTTAGATACTCAGTTTTCCCTTCTTTAAAAACAGGTAACATTATCCATCCTTAAGTATCTTAAGTGCTTAGCATTATACTAGCATGTAATAAGTACTTAGTAACTCAGTTGTTACCATGTGCCTTTTTTTCAAATGAGGAAATGGGAGCATGGAGAGAAAAAAAATCACATATCCAAACTTAGTTGGTAATAGTAAAAGCAGAAATAGACCTTGAATCCCAGTCTTTCACACTAAATACTATTTTCAAATATCGTCCTTCTAATGTTGAATATTAGATCTAATTGTGGCTCTAACTCAAAGTTATAGAATAAGAGGAGAGTTGAATATTTTCCCTATGCCTTATATGAAGTCCAGTATAAGGGAAGTGACTAGAATTTTCAGGCATAAGTAGCTCACCACAATAAGGAGGGATTAACAGAAATAGAAAAACAACGAAAGCACAAAAATGAAATAATTCTCCTTTATGGCCAGTTCCAAACACATTGTCCTAAAAAATAATTAGCAAAGGAGGAGAATTTTTCTATCTATGTCACTCTACCCAATAACCAACCAATTCTGTACAACCTTATTTATGATAATATATATTTCTGTACAAATTCTAGATTTGGAGTATTTGCTATGCAATATAGCTTAAAATTTATTTTCTATACTATTGTAGCTAAATTAGTATAGATATTCAATATAAATTTAATATGAGCTAATTATATGTGAAATATAGAGAAACAATTCTAATGCTCTAGTTAAATGAATTAATGTAGCCTTGACTTAATTTGACAATGGACCACATTTTTAAATGGTTGTTAACTGTCCGTATCATTTTTAAAGCAGAAATAACTTTAAAATTAAAAAAAATATGGACCTAAGAAGATTCATATTTGTGTTAAGATTCTGTCAATACTGAAGGTAAAAGTAGAATAAACTCCAAATAGTCTTCCAAAGTCATCCATCAGCATATCTGAGACATAAAGATCCATCTAATCCATCTAAATAGATACATACACCTCTCAGAAAATGTATCAGCTACTCTAAATGCTTATGTTGGTTAAAATCTAAAACTCAGTTGCTTTGTTTTTACTGAAAACTCATAACATCATGCAACTCCTTACAACTCTATATCCATTCTTTATTAAATGTAGAAATAGCAGAAGATTTAAGGAAAGAGATTGAAACATCAAAATGGCAAAGTGAGATAATGTGTGGTAACACAATGGATGGTCATTAGCCAGAGTCTGGTTCTCAGTGTTTCCAGGTTTGACACTTGATTTGAATATGGCATAAGGAGACTGAATTATGCTAATTTACTAGATAATGATTCTAAAGTAAATTCCTATTCATTGCTTAACTTTAATTAAAGAAAGTATAACTTTACCCAGATAATTCATGGTTTCCCAACCCATAATCTTTTATGTTATCTAGATCACAGGGAAACAAATTTATAATTTAAATCTGTCAATTGTGTTTGAACATAGCATCCAAGTAAAGGGATATAGTTGGCTGTGAGCAGGTTGTTTTACATGGTGTTGACTTGGGGATGAGTCAGTTAGTCTTCAAATTTACCTGGGGAGATTACAAATCTACCTTATTATTTCCCAAATTCTAACACTTGATAGAAATTCAGGGGCAATAAAGCACATACAGATTTTACAAAAACAAATATATCCTAATCAGCATGTGTATTTGAAAAAAATTCCTTAGGTAGTCTTGATACACAGTTTGAGAACTAGCAGGTTTGAGAGAGATTTCTTCCAGGCCATGGGAAAGCCACTGTCCATACTGTACTGCAGATCATTCTATTCCAGAACAGTCAGATTCATGTCTGCCAGATAGTCAGTCAGGTCCTAAACTTACTGGGCAGCATTAGATGAACCTGATAAACCTATTTCACTTATCGAGATACTCTCTTAATTTCTTTTCATTGATTATCCCTTATTTTATTTTTTTTAATAGATGAGGGATTTGGAATGAAATATGTTAAATCACTTGTTCACTGTCACAGAGGTAAGAAGTACCATAATTAGGATTCAGACACTTACTTACTTAAAATTCTAATCCTTACAACTTACTGTCACTAGGGAAAGTATTGGTAAAACAAAGTATCTGGTATTTCACAGAGTACTATTTTGTACCTGACAAATACATGATAAGTATATATCCATATATAGAAATCATAACATAGAGTATTTTTATACAACAGTATAGTTAATCATATTTTTGGTCATATTTTAATTCTGATGATAAACTTCAGTTGGATTCCAATGATTCCTAGATTTTCATCACATTAAAAGCAGTTTGGGATGGATTATTCTACTTATAAGCAGAAATGAAAACATACTCAGCAAGGATTAAACATCAGTAAAACTATAGTAATACATTAGCAACTAGACATAATATAATTGGGGTGGTCTTGAATAAATTACTGGACACTTCAGAGTACATTTTTGACCTTTATCTTACAAATCCAAAGTTTGTCCTAAGTGAAGAGCATTCCTAAACTGTCACTTTCTGATAGAACAGAAACAGCAATGCAGAATCGAGCTCTTTTGCAGAATTCCGAAGAACTGTAAAGATGATCTTGACAGGTATTTTTTTCCTTGAATTAACTATACACATTGTTAATCTCCTGAAACCTGCCCTTATTTACACATTTCTATTCTCTATCTTGTAAAATGATAGATATATTAATGTCATTGGAGAATAAACTGGAAGTAAGTGGGTTTTCTGAGAATCAGAATAAGGAAGTCTTATGCTACTTTCATATAAAATAAACTTTTGATCTCTAGCAAGAATAGACAATTTAAAAACCTCTGTACTTTCAATGGGTTATGTGAACTTCTATTAAAAAGGCTGCATTATGCCTTGTAATAAAATACAGTGTTAGAAGTACCCTGACAATATCAAAAATTCTCGTTGGAGGGAATACTGAAGTTCATGAGAAGGTAAAGTATAGATCATTTTCTCTTAAAGTCTTCAGTCTCCATTGCCTCTGACACCCTTGCCATGACCGGATACATTCTTTCTTATGGCATTTGAAAGCAGCACAATATCAATTTCACATAATTTAAATGAGGACCGTGTTCTATTGCATTTGTGCTTATGCTGTAAAATCAAGATTCATGAGGGCTCAAGGAGAATCAGGCTATGAATGTGTTATAAGTGAGATTGCTAAAGGCTGTAAAACTAAGAAAGTCATGTTATGACAAATTGCAATTCCCATTATACATACAAATTTGAAAAATATATGCTGTTTTGTAAAAGATGATAATAAATATAAAAAATATACCCACTTAATTAGATTGTTTTGGCATTTGAAAATAAAACATTTCAAAACCTCTAGAAATGATTGCTAAATATCAGAATGCTTATAATGATTGATAATTGATACACATGTGGTCTTTACAATGGAACTTGTATGGGCTTTACTGACATTCTTATGTAATTGATCTATGCTAAAATAGACCTTTTTCAGATAGATGATAGTTGCCTCAAGATACAGCTTTCTAGGAGCACCTGGGTGACTCAATCAGTTAAGCAGCCAGCTTCAGCTCAGGTCACGATCTCATGGTTCATGAGTTTGAGATCCGCATCAGGCTCTGGGCTGACAGCTCAGAGCCTGGAGACTGCTTTGGATTTTGTGTCTCCCTTTCTCTCTGTCCCTCCCTCACTCATGCTCTATTTCTCTCTGTCTCAATAATACATAAAAAAAAAAAAACCATAAAAAATTTTTTAAAAGGTACAGCTTTCTAAATTCATACAATATAAAATAAAGGTTTTAGACTTTAAATACACTTCCAATAATTATGATGCTAACTCTTTTCATTAAACTTTTACATTTACCTATTTCCTCTATCGAATCATATCCTCTCAATAGCTTTTTGTGACATTTCTAGTAAACAGAAAATCTTGGTAGTCTTATGTTTCTTTTTTTTCAGCCTTTTATTTAAAATCTAGTTAGTTAACATACAGTGTAATATTAGTTTCTGGTTTAGAATTTACTGATACATCACGTACGGCGCCCAACACTTGTTATAAGTGCCCATCACCCATCTAACGTATCCCCCCCTGCCCTCCTCCCCTCCATCAACCCTCAATTTGTCTTCCATAGTTAAGAGCCTGTTTTGTGGTTTGCCTCTTTCCACTCCTTATGTTTATCCATTACATTTCTTAAATTTCACATATGGGTGAAATCATGTAATTTGTCTTTTTCTGACTCACTTCTGCTTAGCATATACTCTCTAGCTCCATCCATGTCATTGCAAATGGCAAGATTTCATTCTTTTTTATGGCTGAGTATTATTCCATTGTATATGTATACCACCTCATCTTTATCTAGTCATCAGCTGATGGATGTTTGGGCTCTTTCCAGTTTGACAGTTGTTGATAATGCTCCTAATAAACATCCAATGCATGCATCCCTTTCAATCAGTATTTTTGTATCTTTTGTGTAAATATCTAGTAGTGAAATTCCTGAATTATGGGGTCGTTCTCTTTTTAACTTTTTTGAGGAACTTCATACTGTTTTCTAGAATAGCTGCACCAGTTTTCATTCTCACCACAACGTAAGAGGGTTTCTCTTTCTTCACATCCTCTCTAACACCTGTTGTTTCCTGTGTTGTTAATTATAGCCATTCTGACAGGTGTGAGGTGACATCTCATTGCAGTTTTTATTTGTACTTCCCTGATGATGAGTGATGTTGAGCATTCTGTTATGTGCCTGTTGGTGCTCTGGATGTCTTTTGGAAAAATGTCTCTTCATGTCTTCTGCCCATTTCTTCACTGGATTGTTTTTGGACTGGTAAGTTTCTTAAGTTCTTTATAGATTCTGGATACTAACCCTTTGTCTGATATGTCATTTGCAATATTTTCTCCCCATTTTGTAGGCTGTCTTTCAGTTTTGTTGACTGTTTTCTTTGCTGTGCAGAAGTTTTTTTATCTTGATAAAATCCCAATAGTTCATTTTTGTTTGTCTTTCCCTTCCCTCAGGAGATGTATCTAGTAAAAAGTTTCTACTACTGATGTCGAAGAGGTAACTGCCTATGTTCTCCTCTAGGATTTTAAAGGTTTCCTGTCTTACATTTAGGTCCTTCATCTGTTTTGAATTTATTTTTGTGTATGGTATAAGAAAGTGTCCAGCTTTCCCAACATCATTTGAAGAGACGTTTTTCCATTGTATATCTTTTCCTGTGGTATCAAAGTTTAGTTGACAATGTGGGTCCATGTCTGGGTTTTCTATTCTGTATGTTCTGTTCCATTGATCTATGCATCTGTTTTGTTCCAGTATCATACTGTCTTGATGCTTACAGCTTTGTAATATAGCTTTAAGTATGGAATTCTGATGCCTTCAGTTTTACTTTTCTTTTTCCAAATTGTTTTGGCTATTTGGGGTCTTCTATGGTTCCATACAAATTTTAAGATTGTTCATTCTAGCTCTGTGAAAAATGCTGCTGGTAATTTGATAGAGGTTGCATTAAATGTGTAGATTGCTAGATTGCTTTGGATTGTAGATTTTGTTGCTTTATTTTTAAATTTTTTTAAATTAAAATTGTTTTAATGTTTACTTATTTTTGAGAGAGAGAGAGAGAGAGAGAGAGAGAGAATGCAAGCAGGAGAGGGGCAGAGAGACAGAGAAACACAGAATTTGAAGCAGGCTCCAGGCTCTGAGCTGTCAGCACAGAGACCAACACGGGGCTCAAACCCACAAACTGCACTGAAGTAGAACCCATGATCTGGGCCAGAGTCGGACACTTAACTGACTGAGCCACCCAGGTGCCCCTGTTTTTTTGCTTTAAATACATCAACTAGTACAGTGCCTTTTCTTTTGGCCATTACATTTAAAATATATGATAATGACTTTAAATACTAGTGTGCATTTTATTTCTTTATTTGCCTTTGTATGTCTGAATCTATGTATAATTAATGATGTAAGTGATAATTACTAACACTGCACTTGCTTTATTAGAATTGGTCATGAATGGGCTCTTTGTGATTTTTTTAAAGTAATACTTGACTAATGTGTACAGATGACATATGTGCTGAAAAAGTCAACATATTTAAGCAAAATATTAAGCATTGTAATTACATTCCCCATTAAAAATATTTCAAACCAGTGTGCTTTGACATATTCATAATCAATTTCTACTAAAAATGCTTATGGGTAGCACATGCTTGACACAGATAGTGCATGCTTGCCTTAAGTAGTACCTAGTTTGCTAATAGTCTTTGAATTTGTGACTGCTCCATTATGAAACTATGAATACTCACTAAAAATAACTGGAAGTTTCTGGTTTGTCAAAATGGTTTAAATATTAAATAATCACATGTACTTTCTACCTTTTCTCCCACACCTTTCTTATGGCTGATTGCTATAAGTTAGCCTCTCCCCCACAGTCATAATTACTGTCTTCTGCTCTAATTCCTTCAGTCTCATCACCTGATAAACTCTCCTCCATCAAAGTGATCTAGCGCTACTTTTTTGTTGTTGTTTTGTTTTGTCTTCTAACCCCTTTCTTTCAAACTCAGGGATTTCATAATCATTATTTCTTCTGTCTAGACTCCTTCTCCAGTCTTCCTTCTGCCCTTTTTATGCTTTGTCAGTGAGTATTTGGTTAAGTGCTACTTCCTCAAAGCAACTTTCCCTGGGATCTCGTTCTGAATCGAGTTTCTCCTGTTATCTCCCCTCAGTTAAACTGGTATTTTTCCTTCATATTACTTACACCATTTTAAATTGTGTATCTATTCAACTATTTGATTGGAATCTGTTTATTTTTCTAAAAAGCAAAATCCAGTGACACAGAAAAATGTCCATGAGTACAAGTACCATGGTTTCTGGCTTTACCATTGTACTGAATTCTCAGTCCAGGGAGAGTATTTTGAATGAAAGAACTATTGTTAGTGTGAACATTTCCTTGATAGGCAAAACAATGATCTGTGAAATACCTAGAAAAATTACTTTATAGATTGTATTTCAACATGACCTATAATGAGGATGAGTTTAATAGAAATCTATTTTTTTATTTTTTTAATGTTTTATTTATTTCTGAGAGAGAAAGAGAGAGAGAGAGAGCGAGCATGAATAGGGGAGGGTCAGAGAGAGAGGGAAATGCAGTATTTGAAACAGGCTCCAGGGTCTGAGCTAGCTGTCAGCACAGAGACCGACATGGGACTTAAATCAATGAACTGTGAGATCATGACCTGAGCCCAAGTCGAATGCTTAACAGACTGAGCCACCAAGATGCCCCAAGAGATTTGGATTTTAGACAATTATTTAAATCCCAGTTATGATACTTCCAAACTATATATGTAATAAAATTATTGAATATATTTTATTCTAGCTCCCTCATCTATAAATGGGAAAGAATATAGTGTCTGAAATGTAATATGTACTCAATCAACAATTAATATTGTAGAAACATATTACCATAGAACTATAGAATTAGATCTTTTATCTTTTCCTGGATTTCACATTAACATGTGAAACTCAAATTAGTTTTAATTCTAAAACTGATCATTACTGCTCCAAGCAAGTCACTTAGTGATTTTTATCTTGCTTATAATTTCTATTCCATAATTGTGATCTTAGGTATAATTTAATATTCTGTTAGGATTATGCAGCACTCTATTTTGCACATAGTTTTATAGATAAGGTTTTACAGAATCTGAAATAGCTATTGGAAAAATCAGTTATATTTCAAAAGTCTTATCACAATCATCGCCTGTTGTTACTATGTGAGGTTTTAGTAAGGGCATATGAATGGCTTGATGTATAACGGTGTTGAAACTGATGCTTTGTTTACTAACGTGGCAAATATTCTTCTGGGATTTCCATCTTTCTTTCTGTTGGGATTAAGCTAAAAATGATATCAGGCTGATCCAAACATATTTTAACAGTAAAGTTTTGGGCAAACTTCATGTTCTTAATGAATGACATGTTAATTAATTAAATTGGTTCATAAGATAACATTTTTGGTTCAGTGATTTTGTTTTGTTTTAACATATGCTCCTATAGTTGTTTGATGAATAATTTGCTATAGTTTTAGATATTCCATTGAGGAATATACAAACATTTTTTATTCTATACCAAATTAAAATGTTATTTCTATTGTAAACATGATCCCACAAAGATGTGAAGAAGAGAGTAAGCTGTACAAACATAAAGATATGGAAAGATATTGAATCTTCTACTCAGGTGAATGCATTTTAAAAGGAAAAATAATTTAAATCTAAAAACTGATAAAAGATCGGTGGGAATTTTTTTCATAAAAAACTATCTGGCTTACTTATTATTTTGGATCCCTTCACAAGCTTTTCAAGATAAAAATGGTTACTAACGGGGTATTACCTTTCTTAGAGATTTCTCAGATCACTATTTTATATCAAATTTACATTACAACACTTACGTTGAACCTTAACCTAAAATTCATAGGTGATCATTTTGAGGATTTGTGCATTCTTTTAGGGAAAAAATTAATTACAAGGGTAATATTGCTTCTATTTTTAGCATAATATAAATGTCACAGCAACCCAAAGTCATTAAAAGGTACATAGGATGCCACTTCATCTATTTTCTTCCCTCTGAAAAGAGTTGACAAATTAAATGTTTCTGGAGACTGAGATCTGTCAGCACCACACTGTGCTTTCCTTCTTTCATTCTCTTATCAAACAATAATAATGATTAAAAGTGATGAACAGCAGATGCATTTGAATCTATAATTGAATTTCTTTAAGCAAAATGACATCTTCTCTCATTTTGAATTGGCTTGTAGGATCCCGATGTTCAGCAAGAGCAAACATTCATCCTAGAATGACTTATCTTTGGTCCCAGGTTGACTCCTCCAAACACTCTTGTTGCAGCTGGCAACCTTTCAATCAGGCTGAAGCCAAATTATAAGAGAGCTGAAACTTGTGTCGTATTGAAATGCAAGATATGTACTGGCGTATGTACATATTATGCATTTTCTTTTCAGAGGATTATGTTTTTTCCTACATTGATAGGACCAGATGTTGCTGTTAATACATCTGGGAAACACATTTTTCTTTGTTTTGTGTCAGTTGAGAGGATGCTGTCAACTCTGGCAGTGTCGACCGATAGTTCTTAAGCTGCTCAGGGCACTAGGAACGTAGATGCTGGCTGATCACAGATGGAACTTCAGTGTTCCCAGCCATTGGAACTTTGACCACGGGTTCACATTATTACTAACGGAATCCACAATCCTCAGCAATGTTTAGTTGTGTACTGGGTAATGAGTCTTTTATCAGGCATTGTTAATGTATTGCTTGGAGTATATTTTGAACATGTCAATCATTTGAATCAATGCAACCACTGACCATTCATTTGTTTTACTTCTAGACATGGAGACTAAATATGTTGTTTGTCTCTGTGAGACAATAGGCTACACTGGGAACATGTATATACGTACATATGTATATATCAACAATCAGAATACCAGAGTTTAAGTTCTACTTTTGTTGAGACAGCCTAGTGGTCTTATTTCTCAAAGATCCCTGAATTATAAAAGAAGGAAACTGACAAACTAATCTATGAGTCCTTTTGACTTCTAAGAGTCTATGTCTTCCCTGCCTTTAACATTACAACACAATTATTTGCTTATATCTCACATGTATTTTGAACAGAAAACACTGTATTCAATGCCTCCTATCTTATTAAGCAGGGCACTTGTAATGAGCACTGGGTTACTTGTATGTAAGTGATATATCACTGAATTCTATACCTGAAATTAACACACTGTATGTTAACTGGAATTTAAAGAAAGACTTGAAACTATAAAAATAAATGAATGAATGAATAAAATACCTCTCAGTTGCTGCCCATCGCTCTTTGATCCTTCTGTTTGATTATTTTTTTATTTTTTTGATTTTTTTAAATGTTTGTTTATTTTTGAGAGTAAGCAGGGAGGGGCAGAGAAGGAAGGAGACTGAGCATGCAAAGCAGGCTCTGCACTGTCAGCACAGAGCCTGATGCAGGGCTCTAACCCACAAACTGTGAGATCATGACCTGAGCTAAAGTCAGATGCTTAACTAACTGAACCACCGAGGTGTTCCTCCGTTTTGACATTTTATTTGTTTTATTTTATTTTTATTTTTATTTTTATTTTTTAGTTTTATTTCTAGAAGAGAAAGAGAGAGAGACAACGTGAGCAGGGGAGGGTCATAGAGAGAGGGAGTCACAGACTGAAACAGGCTCCAGGCTCTGAGCTGGCAGTCAGCACAGAGCCCGACGCGGGACTCGAACCCATGAACCGCGAGATCATGACCTAAGCGAAAGTCGGACGCTTAACCAACTAAGCCACCTACGCGCCCCCATTTTGACATTTTAAATTGAAATGTGTTTTCCATTTCACAGAACTTTAGTAATCATTTTCTCATTTTCCTACAGCAAAGTCTAAAGCAAGTATAAAAATATTAGTATAATGATATAATTATTAATATTATTTTATCATTCTTCTTATGAAAGTCAATGAAATGAAAAAGAAAATTACCTAAAATTTCTCATTGAATAGCAGGAATTAGAACACATTGTTGAATTCAGGTCATTTGTTTTAAACTTTCAAAGCATATTAGTTTACTCTCTCTTTAAACCTGGAACTAAATGAGAACTTGTAGTTCATTATTCTAACACCTCGTTTTTCTCAAAAATTGAAATCTAAGGTTCTCCATGCTAGTTTTGATATGGATAAAGCGTATACACAAAGTTTAGACACACTGGAATAAAAAAAATGATGAGACAGCATTAAAATGCAAACGGCAAAATAAAATATTAAAGGTAATTATAAGGTACATATGTTGAATACATATATCTATATTACAGCATTATTGGTCATATAAAGTTTTCTCACCTTCTGTTAAATGGCAGACTCTTCAAGTAAAATTCAAATTTCAGAAATTATTTATAAGAAGCTCAAATAGTAGTTAAAGAGAAGCAAATTATTATTTTTTTAAAAGTTTATTGTCAAGTTGGTTTCCATAAAAGAGAAGCAAATTAGAAGCAGTAGCCAAGTGTTTCCAGACTAGCTGTTTGCTGCTCTACATAAATTAAAGCCACTCTAGATCTTGATTTCTTCATCTATAAAATAAGGATTAGACTAGAGAAATGTCAGTGCTTCTTAATTCCAAAGTTTTGTGATAAGATTTTTTTTTTTTAAAGCTCAGTAACCTCCTTAAGGAATATATCAGGAAGGCAGCCTAGAATTAGCCACTAATAGTTCAAGCTTTCATTCCTGAATGCCTCCACTACTAATTACTTGGCCATACTGAGCACTTCACACCTCAGTTTCCTCAACTATGACACTGGGATGGCATTAATACCGTCCCCCAAGGAGTTTTTATGATGACTAAATGAGATAATTAACATGTAATGCTTCCAGAAAATGGCCTACAGTAAAATACTTATCATTATTGAGTTCTCACTAAAGACAATAATCTTTTAGTAAATTAGCTATTTTTATTAGAGGAAGAATGTAATTTTATAGATATAATCATAGTAGATAACAAAACTATGGGATGAACACCTAATCTCATGCTATTCCTTATTCTTGGAACATTCTTTCAACTTTAGATTCTTCCTTGTCTTCACTCAATACTTTCTATAAAATGGCACTAAACTTGCACATTTTTCTGTGGTTTTGATAAGAATGATAATTTCACGGTTTTGATAAGAAAGATAATGGCTTCCTTGGCCAGTTGTGCTCTGCATGTTCCAAAATTTACTTACTCTGCTTTTGGTACATTTGTTACCTGTGTGTTAGACTTTAACTTCTAAAATTTCCCCTTTTAAAAAAGAATTCAGTTGTCGAAATGTCATGATCATTTTTAATTTTTCCTTTTTAATCTACTTTCTACAATAAGCTTCTTCATCCTTCCTGACATTTTCTTTGCTATTGGTTTCTAGGGCATTGGCTTGCCTTTGTTTTTTTCATTTGTCAGATGTTCCTTTGTAACCTTAACTACTTGTTTACTTTCTTCTTCCCAGTTTTTGAAAGTAAGGTTCCCTTCATTTATAAGCTCTAACTAATGCCAAAATTAGCTACCTTAAGCTCTTATCCCATTCCTTAACTAAAGACCTCTGTTTCTAAAAGCCAGTTCCAGATTTCCTTATAGACCTCATAGATATCATTCAAGCATTTCAAGCTCAATTTACCGAAATATGATTCACTGTATTTTCCAACCCATCTTCTAATTCAAATATTATCCTATCCCCTAATTTTCAATATTATTCAATGACATTTTTTTCTATCTAACATTTTATTTTGTATGTTCTTAAAAACCACAATATTCATACCTGTCTTAAACTATATAGTTGCCTTGGTTGTTCAACAAATGGTAATGAAACAGAATGGTTTTATTTGTTTATCATCTGCTCATTCTAAAAAGTATTTAAATGGACATACAAAGTACAAGTAATAGAGTAAGATTAATTTTAAAAATAAGAAAAATGAATCAAACTGTCATGCTGATTTTAATCATATGCCTAAGGTACTAATCTCATTATAACCTAAATTTGTTACATAAATGTCATTAATACCAAATGCGTGATGTAAAAACTACATTAAAATTATAATTGGGGGCCCTCTAGTTTCAATCAGTTATACAAAATTATCAGTAATTGAAAACTGCCAATAGATATAGTTTGCATAATAGGTGGGTTCTAACCTGTATATTATGATTTACAAATTTTCTTTATTTATATAGCTTTATTTCAAAGAACTTTTATTCATAAGTGTAAAAATAATTTCCTTTTTCTTTGATTTATAACTTTGACTTTTAACATACTATTCTTATTTTTGAAAAGCATTTTGGATATTTTATTCATAACAAAACTCCTAAAAATAGTCAATATTTTGTTAATGATTTTCAAAGCACATTCAAGGTCTTGTTATTTAAAACAACTTTGTCGGGGAGCCTCTGTGGTTCAGTTGGTTAAGTTTCTAACTTTGGCTCAGGTCATGATCTCACGGTTCATGGGTTCAAGCCATATGTCGGGCTCTGTGCTGACAGCTAGCTCAGAGCCTGGAGCCTGTTTCAGATTTTGTATCTCCCTCTCTTTCTTGACCCTTCCCTGCTCATGCTGTCTCTCTTGCTCTCTCTCAGAAATAAATAAGACATTAAAGAAAAACACTTTGTAAATGAGATTATTAAAATTTTTATGTTTTTAATTTATAGATATACATTTACAATGATATTAAGTAACTTGGGTAATGGGGCACCTGAGTGACTCAGTTGGTTAAGCATCCAAGTCTTGATTTAAGCACAGGTCATAATCTCATGGTTGTGAGATCTCACCTTGGGTGTGGGGCCTGCTTAACATTCTCTCTCTCCCTCTCTCTGCTCCTCTCCCCACTCATGCTCATGCTTGCTCTCTCTCTCTCAAAAAGAAAATAAAAGATAACTTGGTTAAACTCCCACAATTTTAAATGGCAAAATTTGGACTTAGACTATATCTTCAGATCCCAAATTCAGTGCTTCTACTCTATGTATCAAAACATTTGGGGACATATTTTAAATTTGACCTTTTAATTTTGGGAGAAAAGAAATTTAAACTTATTAACTACCATATGAATTTGGTACCAGAATAATCTTACTAAATCTCATATACGATCAAGTTACTTTACTACTTCCCTTATCTTTGCCCTCAGATAATGCAGCTTCCTTAGCACAGGGCTCCAGATCTCTTCCACTTCCTCTCTCTGTAGCTCCCAGTGACCATACTGTCACACACTCAATGTTTTCATTTCTTTAATCTACATGCTTTCCTAGCATCGAGATTTCTCCATGTAATGTTTTCTCTGTCTGGTACAGACAGGATTCTCCTACTCATTTCTATGACTGGACTCTTTAGGTCTCATTTATATATAATTTCTCCTAGACGTTCTTGTTGACCAACCTAACTTAAATCCAGGTAAGGAGGTTTGTCAATCAGCTCCCTTAAGACTGTATTTCTTGATCATAGTACTTTTTCCTCATTGTTTTTGATTTCTCTGCTCACATAATTGAATCTTTCTCCAGACCTTTTTTAATTGTATCTTTTGTGTCTGACTGCATATAAAGCAGCTGCTCAATTAATGTTCTTTGATTGAATGAATCATGGCTTTCCTAAACTACCCTAGTTTTTTTAAATAGTTTATTGTCAAGTTGGTTTCCATATAACACCCAGTGCTCATCTCCAAAAGTGCCGTCCTCCATGCCCATCACCCCTCCCTCCCCCCATACCCATCAGTCCTCAGTTTGTTCTCAGCATTCAAGAGTCTCATGGTTTGCCTCCCTCTCTCTCCCCCACTATTATTCCCCCCTTCTTCTCCCCCTTGTTCCTCCGTCAAGTTCCTCCTAATCCTCCTATACGTGCAAACATATGATATTTGTCCTTCTCTGCCTGACTGATTTCACTCAGCATAACACCCTCAAGGTCCATCCATGTTGCTACACATGGCCAGATTTCATTCTTTCTCACTGCCATGTAGTATTCCATGGTATAGATAAACCACATCTTCTTGATCCATTCAACTTCTTGATCCATTCGTCCGTTGATGGACACTTAGACTCTTTGTGGAGAGTGCTGTTGTGAACATTGGGGTACATGTGCTCAGCAAAGGACTTTCTTCAGGCAGTGTCTCCTCAGAGACAGTCTCTGCCCAGAGGTGTTCCAGGCCACGGCGGAGCCAGACAGATGCACTCACTTTGTACATGAACAAACAGATAAATGCTTTAGGGATTGCCTAAGTGAAGAAATAGCTAGTCCTTTTGTGACTTTTGTGCTGCTGTTTGGTTGAAGAGCACAAGTGGTGAGTGTGGGGAATAGCTCCCTTTCACTTTTTTTGGACTTAAGCCAGAAGTTACCTTTTACCACCCAACTATTTTAACGCTCCAGTTAAGACATAAGAGGAAAGAAAAACGTGGCCTCACTTGAGAGAGAGAGGTTTGCTTTGGAGGCCAGGATATACATACTTGACAGGAGCCTTCAGAGGTCAGCTAAGAGAGGAGCAGGAGTTCATGCCAAATCCCAGCTTCCCAGAGTGGTCTGGTGGGAGAATCTGACCTTTTCATTAAACTATCCGAGTTTTATCTCATTCAAATTTATTTTTACTATTGGTAAACTCATGGTTTTTAGTTTCTTTTTATACTTATGAATTTTCAGTTTTAAGGGTGGATGAACTATAAGCCAGAAATCTGTATGTAAGTTAGGCACTAAGATCACATTTTGAACCAAATACAATAGAATCTTGGTATTTGTGGATTTAACATTGGCAGCTTATTTCTATAATGATATGCTGATCTACAGAAGGTTAATGAAATATAGGAACACTTGGTTCAGAGAAATTATAACATATAAATAGTATTAACTGCCTTTCCAGTCATTTCTGGAATAAACAGAGTATAAATAAATAAGAGATAACATGCAATATTGATATTCAGAAAGATACCCAGAAATATATTTGTACAAATATTAAAAGTGTATCTTATGATAGTACTGTTGGTATTAGTTTTATCTCAGACCAATAAAGTTATAGAATGAAAAAAATTGGTATATTGTGTTCTGATCATTTGTGTATTAGTTTTTTAAGTGATTTTTTGGATGGTACTATAAATTAACAATTACTAATTAGTGATTTTAGATTTTATATTAATTTATTTGAGGCTTTTTGTGTCCATAGTAAGTTTCCTAACTTCCTCTGATCTCTTCTTTCTCTGCTTGAAGAACCTTTTGTTACAGTTCACTTTTCAATAATACACTTCTCTCTCCACCTCGATTGAGTTTGGAAGTTCAACCTTTTAGTGCTCTCAGTTTTTGAGTTCCTTTCTCTTTTCTGCCAGGGCCTTCATAATTAAGTAAGAATTATGTCCCCTCTAATCAAATTCCAAATCCTACAGTAAAATTATATTGACTTAAATCAACAAGCGTCTGAAGTAATTTTTCAACTCTTATATTATTTTAATTGCTTTTCTCTTTTATAGTGACTTTGTCCTTCAGTATCAGATTAGGAGTTCTCTAGACCACTAGGATAGTACAAAACAACTTCTTCCTACATTTTCATAGGAAGATTGGAATATTTCCTTAAGAGTTACAGAATCTGAATTGAGGAGGAAAAGAAAGAATATCAGATTTCTAGATTGATTGTTTTTAGGACCAAATCATTATAATGATAAATAAAGCAATTTGTTTTTATTTTAATGTTTCTTTTTGCAACAGAGAGCAACAGAGAGTGAGTTGAGGAGGGTCAGAGACAGAGAGAGACACAGAATCCAAAGCTAGCTCCAGGCTCTGAGCTGTCAGCACAGAGCCTGCAGGGCTTGAACCCACGAATTGCGAGATCATGACCTGAGCTGAAGTCAGATGGTTAACCGACTGAGCCACCCCGGTGTCCCTCCTACCTTGTTTTAAATTTGCTTTTCTAAATATGTAATCTCTATTACTGGGTGAAACTATTTTCAAATTTTGGATAATTTTGCATTTGTTAAGTTATACTAGGTAAAATGTGAGCTATGCAAACTACATACCATGGGTATATTTAAAGTTACGCTATAATAATCAGAAAAATGTTTAAGGTAAAATTCTTGAAATATTTGCACATAATTAACTCATTTCCATTGCAGTCAAAGTTGAAGTGCTTACATTATTTTGCAGTGTTTCTCTTCACTCGAAAAGCAAACATATAATCACAAATGATACCTATGACCATGTTGCACTATTGCTCAATATTTAAACAGCCCTTCTAATGTTTTCATAAAAACATACAACTATATTTTTCACTTTGAAGTGCTATTGTTTATATACTATAAATAACTTATGTTTCTATTGAGAATTGGCTAAATTTAGGTTTTTGAATTATTTTAAATTCTGCTGCTTGGATCTGGTCAATGGAAAAAAATGTTATAAATTATCAGAACAGGATGCAACAGGAGTTGGGATTAGTAGAATATAACTAGTAAGGATGAAAACTTGTGTACAGTTTAAAGAATAGTCTGGGAACAATATATATATTGATAAGTCCCATTATTCATCAAATGTCAAACATATACAGTATAGTAGCCTGGGAATTCAACAGGTGTGGGAGGTAAGAGATTTCACAAGCATAGTACCAAAAAATAAAGTCAAAGAGTTAGAATCAGTGACAGAGATTTCTTTCTTGATTTTTATTATCTTGTCATTTTTAATGAGGTGTAACACAGCCACTATGATTCCAGAGTACAAGCCTTTCTTAGATTTGGACAGCTTTCTAAATGTTGTGAAAATCTTTATAGATACCAACACAACTAAAATATTCAAATCACTGGGAGGACTCTTTCCATGCCTCTTTCAAGTTGACATTTGACATTAGCAACCACTCCCTAATTATGAAAACACACTCTTGACTTTTTTGTGTATTTTTACCTAAATCTGACTTCTTTTTCAAATTATTTTTCAACTTTTGGTTTCAATGATATTGATAACTCCTATGTCTTGTCCATATTTCCTCTTCTCATTTGTTGAACATATTTATTAAGCTCCCATTGTGTGTGCCAAAAATTGGTGAAGGCAAATATAAGCAATATACTTAATCTTTGTCATGGACTTGACAGTCTAGTGGGGGGAAGGGGCTGAGAATAAATACATAATAGTTAATTAATTAATACCAATTTAATAAGTTGACTTATATCCCTTCAAAAGTTATGTCCAAATTCTTATCCTTGTTACCTACAAATATGACATTATATGGAAAAATAGTCTTTGCCTATTTAATTAAGAATTCTGATATGAGGTCATCATGGACTGGGGACAGAGGTACTAATGCAATGACAGTAATGACAGTTTTCTTTATAAGAAGAAAAGACAAAGAGATACTGAAGAAAGTCATGTGAACACAGAAGCAGAGATTGAAGTTATGTAGCCCCAAGCCAAGGAATTCCCAAAGGTTAGTAGCAGCCATCAGAAGCTAGGAGTGAGGAACAGATTCTCCCTTAGAAACTCCTGAGGGAACCTATTCAACCAACACCTTGATTTTGGACTTCTGGCTTCCAGAACTGTGAAAGAATGATTTTCTGTTGTTTTTAGCCTAGAGTTTGTGGTAATTTGTTACAGCAGTCCTAGAAAACTGATAGAGTCAAGATGCTGAGAAGTACTATTGAATAAAAGAGAAGAAAGTTAGGAATTATGAATATATGTAAGAAAATGCAAACTTAAATGTGAGCATATGACATTAGTGGAAGACATTTTCAAATGCAGAGAACAAAGGAGCAGAACACAGCTATATATTAAACAGCAGCAAGGACAACAGTGTGGGTTGGCCAATATGAGTGAAACTGACAGAGGAAAATAAGCTTAGTTATCTAGCCTGATACCTGCAACTGCTTTATAAGGTGTCTTATAGGTAATGTTTTTTACAATGAGATGTGAGTTGTTGGAGGTCATGTGCAGAGTAGTAAGGTGTTATGGTCTAGGTGCTATGTTGAGAATGTTCTAGTTTGAAAGAAGGTAAATACACTATTAGGAAAATTAGTTAAAAAGTTGTTATAATAATCTGAGTGAGAATAATTTTGCCAAAGGACAGAATGATGGGACTAGGATAGTACGTGTTTAAACCAACATGATTTCCTAACAGATTGGTTGTGGAATATGAGAGAAAGAAAAAAGTCATGGATAAGTTCATATTTGTGGCCGCATAAACCAGGAGAATGGAGTTGATCTTAAATAAAGGGGAAAATATTAGGGTGACTTACACAAGGAAGATAGGTAATTAGATGTTAGGTATGTTAAAAGTGTGACACGCATTAGGAAGCACTTTTCCTCCCTCAGTCAGTAGACTATATCCTTCTACCACTACCTCAACTACCACACATTTGTCTCTAGATATGGACTATTTCTGCTAGCTGATGTTCCAAAAGAAAATCATCATTTTCCTTCTTTACCATTCAAATATGTTACTAATTTCTTATTTCCTCCCTTGATCAATAAAAATGCCATTAATAAAAATCAAATTATAAATTGTGATGCTGTCTTTGGCTCATCCGTCTTTCTATTTACAATTAATTAGCAAATAATCATGTCAGTCAGTACATCCCTAAATTTTGTCTCACGTGTCTTCTAGGATCCTGGTTCTAAAGTATATCATCCTTACAATCTTCCTCTCAAACAGCTACCATAATCTCCTACCAAGTTGTTTTTCTGGGGCTTTTTCCCTTTTCATTTCAGGTTCTGTATTGATTACAGATTTGCCAAGTTACTTTCCATTTTAAAACTTGTTAGGAAATTTCATATGGTTAACAGTCTCTTCAACTCCTTCTTAAAATAGTTAAACATTCATAGGAAACAAAATATATAATGTCCAAAACCAGTTTATTAAGAAAATCTTTGTGAAATTCATGAATATTCAAAAATGATGGAATTTGATGGAATGTTATAACTGAGGGCACACATCCTCTTCTTAATGAAATAGAGATTACAAAAAGAGAAAAGGAAAAAAACACAAAATGAGAGATTAAAAAAATCAAGCATTTAGTTGATGTTCCTCTGTATTACTTTCTTCTGGTTAACAGAGAATTTTTCCTTTGTCAGTAACATACCTCTGCTTCTTTCAATTCATACGTTAATTTTAACATGCAGCAAATAAAAAATATTAAATAGTAACTGGGTCAGGGATTGTGGGTAAAAATATAGTGTATGTTGGGTAAGTTATGTAAACTACATATTAAGTAGAATACAGGTTAACTGGTAAATTTAAAAGAAAATAGGATGGATTTTTATAGAAAATTTGAAAACAAATCTACATGTTAAAACTATTTTAAAATTATGAGAATGTTACTATCACACATAGATTGAATACTTCTGCAACAGATGAAAAATTGCAAAGCATTAGAAACTTGGATAGGGAAGATGCACATGACAAGTAAGAAATAAGTTAAAATCAGGGTGCTTGGGTGGCTCAGTTGGTTAGCTATCTGACTCTTGATTTCAGCTCAGGTCATGATCTAATGGTTTGTGAGATTGAGCCCACACGGGGCTCTGTAAGCCTGCTTAAGATCCTCTCCCTCTACCCCTCTCATACTCACACTGTCTCTGTCTCTTTCAAAATAAATAAATAAACTTAAGAAAATTAAGTTAAAATAAATATTCTCAAATAAATAAGTTATTTGAGAAACGCTTGAATCAAGTGATTAAAAATACAATGAGGAAAAGGAACATTCCATACTTCTCTGGGGCAAACTTTGAGATATATTTAAAAGTGAGCAAATAGAAGAAAAAAATCAAAATGGGTGATGCAGTGAATATGGCAAAATAAGGAAATGCAAATTTATGCCCCTCTGTAGAAGCAATAAACAAAATGATAAAACATATCAGAGTAAACTGTTATGGAACTCTGGAAAATAACCAAAAGCTTGCAGCAATTATAGAAATTCTTCTTCAAGAAATGTGGCTGAAAATCTCTAAGAACTGTAAGTCTTGTTGCCATTTTAAGCTACACTAGTCCCTTCCCCCACTTCCCAGCCCAGTGGTATAGTTGAAAGTAACAAAACACTTCTTCCAGTACTTGAAGGAATAGAATTTATCTTCTTCCCAGATAAATATCCTTATTTGAAAGGTCTGGTGACTCCTAGGAAAATCCAGTCAAAAAGTTTATCTTTATCTTCCCTGATTCAGAAGTCAGGCTGCACTAAAACCATTATCTGGGAGTCATTTGTCAAAAACATCTGCAGGTAGATGTTTTGGTTACTGAGGCAATGGACAGACATTTGGACAAACAATAGAATAACCAAAAAGCTTAGGAGACCTGAGGGAGTGAGATGCTTTGGCAGTATAAAGGTTTAAAAAGTCATATCCCTGGGAATCTAGAAGGCAGCATGTATGCCCAGGGTTTGGGACATGCTCATCAAATACATAAGACGATGTAAAACTCTAACCTCTGGCTAACTTTGAGGCCCTCTGCAAGCAGGAATTGAAGACGAAGGCAGAGTTGTAAACTACTTGTTGGAGTGTGAAAAATGAAAACACATCCACAAAACCCTTGAAAATACTGGGAAATATTTTGGTTCCAAGCTTGTAAGAAAATCTCTATCCAATCAATAACTGATCTCTTAGCTAATGGAGTAGAAACCTCAGTGACTACACATGACAAAGAACAGACTTTGTAAACTTAGTGCAGAAATGACATAAAACAAACAGCAACAACAAATCCTAGGGAAGAATCTTATTTCCAGTATGGTCACATTATAATATTTGAGATGTCGAGTTTTTAACAAAAAATTATGAGTCTTGCAAAGAAACAGAACATATGGTTTATATATAGGAAAGAAAGTAACCAGAAGAACTATCCCCAAAGAGGCCTAGATGTTATATCTTTAAAGACTTTAAATAATCTACTTTAAATATATTAAGATCTAATGGAAGTCATGTTTAAAAAGTGTCTGTATGTGTATGTAATAAACCTTGAAAAACTGCACTTAAATATATGGGTACACATGCACATACCTACAAATCCTGTCCTAAAGTAGATATTTTACCTTCCACTTTTGGTTTTCTCTTAATGGTCATTCTAGTCTGAGATAATAAATTCTAACCCATGTTGATGTAAGTGAGAAAACGTCATCCCAAACTGTAAGAAGGTGGCATAGCTAGTAGTAAATACCATGTTTTTATATTTCCAAGACAATGTACTTTCAATATCACATTTCTTCTTGGAACTTGTATATTGTCTCTACAATCCTGGATACTGTGGTATAATTTTTCCTTTTTCATTTGTTTTAACTTACATTCCTCTCACAATATCATAATATGGCAGAATTTAGGTGCTGACAATCTAGATGATCTATTTCAGCTTCATTGTACCTTTCACTCTCCATTCAAATTGCCTAACTAGATCCCCAAGGTAGCATTTCCTTCCTATTTTGTTTTGTAACTCTGAAAATCTAAATCTCAACAGCTTTTAAGGTATCACATAACTTATTGATTTATAGATTATAGTTTTCAAAATAAGTTTGAAAATATATTTTACAAATATTAATATCAATTTAAATTGTAATAATTCTGTAAACCTACATGGTATATGCTATTCTTATGTAATGGCATAATATTTAGTAATAGACTCCGCTCATACATAGAACCCAATATCATTCTGAAAAGAAAAAAATATATATAATTACCAATTTTACCAATTTTTAGATTTGTAATAATTTGGGAACTAGGCTTTACATATCTCATATTTCAAAGCTTTTCTTCTATTTTTTCATTTGCTAACAAGAATAATACCTAGAAATAAAAAGTAAAATCCATCTTCTAAACTTCGTTAGGAATTATAATTGCTATTCAAGATTTGATACTTTAAAACAAATGTCAGTGGGGCGCCTGGGTGGCTTAGTCGGTTGAGCGTCTGACTTTCACTTAGGTCATGATCTCGCGGTTCATGGGATCGAGCCCCGCATCGGGCTCTGTGCTGACTGCCAGCTCAGAGCCTGGAGCCTATTTCGGAGTCTGTGCCTCCCTTTCTCTCTGACCCTCCCCTGCTCACGCTGTCTCTCTCTTTCTCCCTCTCCTAGAAATAAATAAAAATAGTAAAAAAAAAAAACAAAAACCAAAAAACAAAGGTCAATGTTCTGAAATTAGGCTTTGGTGTTTCAACAGGGAAATTTCAATTTCTCAGTTACATTTCTTTGTTTTAATTTTAGTTGATACCTTAAAGGAAGGGCATACACTCACTATTGAAAGAATTATTTGCACTATAATGTATTATAGTTTCTTTTTGGGTTAACAACAAAAACTGTTATAAAGTATTATTGCTATATAATTAATTAAATCATGGTTAGTTGGGGAGAGGGAGGGAGGCAAACCACGGGAGACTCTTGAATGCTGAGAACAAACTGAGGGCTGATGGGAGAGGGGAGAGGGGAAGGGGGGTGATGGGCAGAGGAGGGCACTTGTTGGGATGAGCACTGGGTGTTGTATGGGAACTAACTTGACAATAAACTATTTAAGAAAAAAAATCATGGTTACATCTGCCTTGTAGGTATTCAAGGTGAAAGATCAATAACAATTTTCTGCTTGTTCTTTGAATCAAGCAAATATACGAGAAGATATACCAACACTAGTTTATTGTTGTTTTCTCTCCATAACTTTACTTGCACGGTAATTGAAGACTGCACACAATATAAAAGCAGCATCTAATGATAAAACTTCAAAGGAAAAGTTGGGAGGTTGAGAGGATATTTAACTAAATTGCATTAAAAGGCTTAATATTATTAATCATAAAATGCAAACTAGTACATTCACTGTGGAAGACAGTATGGAGATTTCTCAAAAAATTAAAAATAAAACTACCATTTCTGGAGTAAATCTACTGGGTATTTACTCAAAGAATACAAAAACACTAATTCAAAAGGATACATGTACTCTTATGTTTATTGCAGTGTTATTTAGAATAAGCAAATTATGGAAGCAGCCTAAGTGTCCACTGATAGTTGAATGGATAAAGAAGATTATTTAGCTGTAAAATATAATGAAATCTTGCCATTTGTAACAACATAAGTGGATCTAGAGAGTCTAACACTAAGCTAAATGTCAGTCACAGAAAAGACAAACTATATGATTTTACTCATATGTGGAATATAAGAAAGAAAATTAAAAAGGGAAGAAACACAGAGAACTGAAAAAATAGATTATTAGCCCAAGAGAACAAATAGAGTGCTGCCAGAGGGAA
This sequence comes from Proteles cristata cristata, assembly GCA_017311185.1. Taxonomy (NCBI): domain Eukaryota; kingdom Metazoa; phylum Chordata; class Mammalia; order Carnivora; family Hyaenidae; genus Proteles; species Proteles cristata. Next base: position 1,928,262 of record JAESUZ010003683.1, on the reverse strand, counting down.
GGTGGGTAGAGGATGGGTGAAACAAGTAAAGGGGATTAAGAGTACATTTATCTTGATGAGCACTGAGTAATAGATGGAAGTGTTGACACTATATTATACACCTAACACTAATATAACCCTATATGTTGGCTACACTAGAATTAACCTTTTTTAAATGATAGAAAGGTATATATTAGATACTACTTTTTCACTGATATATAAAATATTTTCAAAGCATACAGAATTGAAAAATTTATTAAATAAGGTCTAAATCTCTGAAGTTATTTTCCTTTATGTTTTATAATGTTTTATTACCATGAGACTATACAAATCACACAAACATTAAACAGTTCTAATCAAACATTTTTTCAATTCTTTTCTAATTCTTTTCTTCATAATTATCAATACAGATTTTGAACAGTTAATGACACTGTTCTACAGAATTTCGTATATATTGATAATTTTAGCAATAATTAGACAACGTTTTCTTTCTTTTTGGATTGAAACTTCAAAATCTCTAACTGGGTTAAAAACTGAACATTTTACGTTTAAAGGTACATACTTAGAACTTCTAGTGAAGCAAGGCCTGGAGAGCTCATACACAGTACCTAGACTACAGACAACAAAACTGTTATAAACATTAAACTTGTTAGGAGACTAGGCCTTATTTGTTCCCAGTGCTAGAAGAAATGGAAATTATATTACACAACAAAAATGTTAGCTAACACTACAATGGCAATCATATTGCAATATAAGTGTACACCAGATCAGTATGTTGTACACCTTAAACATAACACCATGTTATATGACAATTATGCCTCCATAAAAAACAAAACAAAAACTTGAAAAACCAGATGGGAAACAATAAGAATTAGATGAACAAAGTCTTCCAACTTTGGCAAGGAACTACTACTTAGACAATACTCATCTTTTATATCTTAGACTGGAAGGACAATGAATAAGATATATATCAATTTTTAACTAGTCACTGAACCCAGGGGTTTTCTCCTCCACATATCTCAGTCTTGTACAAGAAGACAATTCCACTGTCAATAAGTAGGCAAATTCCACTGTATCTTTCCTTGATGAAACAGTTTATAAATCCTGAGATGATGTGCTCATTTTCTACCAAGGTATATGTTTCCTCCACATTTCCAAATTGAGGTCTTTTGGCAGACATGATTTAGTCTAAGTTAGTAGCTTGTCTCTGTTTCCTTCTCCACCTCTGGTGGATGAAATTGGAACACAAAGTTAAAAAGTAAGTAGCCTAAATGTATCAATTTTCTGCAAACTTAATGTCTATCACTTAGTTCAAACCAGTAAGAGAACTGGCACAAAGACACATAGATCAGTGAAACAGAATAGAGAGCCCCAAACTAAATGCATACACATATGGTCAATTAACCTGTGATAAAGGAGGCAAGATATATACAATGGGGAATAAACAGTCATTTCAATAAATGGTACTGGGAAAATTTGGCAGTTACATGCAAAAGAATGAAACTGGACCACTTTCTTACACCATACACAAAAGTAAACTCAAAATGGATTAAAACCCTAAGTATAAGAATTGAAACTATAAAATCCTGAAAGAAAACAGGCAGTAATTTCTCAATTCTCAGCCTTGGCAACATGTTTATGATAGTTCTCCTCAAGCAAAAGAAGCAAAATCAAAAATAAACTATTGGGACTATACCAAATTTAAAGCTTTTGTGCAGTGAAGGAAACAATCAAAACAAAAAGGCAACCTCCTCAATAGGAGAAGATATTCACAAATGATATATCTGTAAGTGGTTAATATTTAAAAAATATAAAGAACTTATACAACTCAACAGCAGAAAAAGACAATCCAATTTTTTTAAAAAAATGGGCAGAGGAATTGAATAGACATTTTTCCAAAGAAGACATAGAAGGCCAATAGACACACAAAAAGATGTACATCACTAATCATGAGGGGAATCCAAATCAAAACTACAAAATCAGATATCATCTGACATCATTCAGAATGGTTAGTATCAAAAAGACAAGAAATAGCAAACATTGCTAACAATGTGGAGAAAGATGATTCCTTGCACACTACTGGTGGGAATGTGAATTCATACAGCCACTCTGGAAAACAGTATGGAGGTTCCTAAAAAATTAAAAATGAAAATACCACATGATCTAGCAATTCCATTAACATTTATTTTGACCCAAAGAAAACAAAGACACTAATTCAAAAATATTATTTATATATATAACATATATATGTGTATTATATGTATACACACACACACACACACACACACACACACACACACACACCTATGCTTGCTGTAGGATTATTTACGGTAGCCAGGATATGGAAGCAATCGAAGTATGCACTGATAGATCACTGGATAAAGTGGTGTGTGTATACACACACACAGAGAAGAATATTACTCAACTATTACAAAGAATAAAATCTTGCCATGTGTGACTACATGGATGGACCCATTATGCTAAGTGAAATAATCAGATAAAGAAACATGAATGCCACATGAAAAAGAATTAAAAGGTAAAACTTTCCATTTATAAAACAAATAAGTCACTGAGATTAGAAGTATAGCATACGGAATAGAGTCAATAATAATATTATAATGTGGTATGGTGATAGATGGTGGCTATGCTTCTTGTGGTGAGCATTGAATAATGTATAAAATTGCAGAAACACTATGTTATACACATGAAACTAATATGACAGGGTAGGTTAACTACACTTAATGTATTTTTAGAAAGGAAAAAAAATGGGTAAGTGATTTATTGCCACATAAATCCAATGATAAAATATTCTAAGACAATGTCCAATAAAAATAATAGGAAACAAAACAATTCTATTAACAAAACCAAAAAATGATCAGGCAGAATTGGCTTTTTCACTGGCAGCAATAGAACTTTCGACAAGTGATTTGTTCTAAGCCTCAGTTTTCACATATTTAGAAATATGGAGAAGGTTATTTATACACTCTTTAAAGGTTTGCTGTAACTATTAAACAAAGTCAATACCATGCACAGTGATTGACACAGAAGATATATTATCGATTAGTCATTATTTTATTATTTTTTAAACTTTTAAGAAACTTATAAAAACATTTGTACAAATGCCTAATAATCAAAACCATATGGAAAAAGAATAGAGACTCATTTTTTTTTGTTTTTGTTTTATTTTATTCAATAAGGGAATTTCTGTCTTGTATTTTGCTCATGGATGTGGTTCAGCATCTACTGCTGAGTTGGGAGGAAATCTTTTATGGCTACATTAACATCATATGGCCAATAAGGGTTATTTTGTTCACTCCGGAGCCATAATTTATTACATCGGCTTTTTATTAGTTTGAAGAAGTCAATACTGCATTCCCTATGCACTAATATGGTCAGGATTTTTGTTGGGTAACAGCTATGAAGTTCTCAGTGAATTATATTCTATAAACATAATTTGATGATGTTTTAATAGCAAAGGTTTGGTAATAATTATGCTTTCCAATGTGCTGAGTAGAAAAGCTCTTTAATGTCTTGTGCTTTTGAGGTCTTAACTCTGCAAGATGACTCTTGCTAAATATCTGGCAGCAAGTCACCACCAGGAAATGAACTTTATGCTTCTCTTTGTGTGTACATGTATTTTCCAAATGTTGAAACATCTAGTCTTATTTCTAATTAATACAGTGATGACATCGCTTAATTATATGCTTATCAAAAATTAACATGACAGTAACTGCCATAGACACAGCAGTGATAATTTCCTGCAATATCCTTTATACATGTTGCATTTAAGTTTCTAGAATAAAAAATTCTAATAAAGTATTAATGTAAAATCTTAAAATCTAATCACTGAAATAACAAAACTAATTACTTATAAACACTGACACTTCAGAGACTTATTAGGTTGAGACCCTAAGGAAGAATCCTCGCCTTTAAAATTTGTATCTATATCTATACACACATATTTATGTAACATCTTAAATACACCCATGCATATATATGTATATATACAAAGGAATATGTGCATATATTCCTTTGAATACTTTACCATACATTACCCAGTTAATTTCTCATAAAAATATTCTTTGCAACTATTAAAACACAATCTATCAAAAAATAAAATTAAAGCAAATTCATTGTTCTTTGATAAACAAATTTTATATCAATTCAAGGAACAAAATTCAATAAATTGAATCTAATGATTGAGAAAATTTCATACTTGAACTTCTAAGAACTTTTTATCTGCTCCCTTCAAGTCCTTACCCTTATACTACATCTCTTTTCTTTAATCTCTAGCAAAACAGGCTGTGAAAACAAAGCATTTTATTTTTTTCTACTTTTAATTGCTCTGAAACATTTAATGTAGTAATAGTAACAGTGTGTTGGGTCATTATAGACTGTGGATCAATTATGGACTGTGGGTAAAACAATCTCACAAAGGTTAAGAGGGAGAAATTGGGAATACTCCAATATCATATACCTTTAGAACACATGAAACAAAACCTAATAGAACTGAAAGAGAAATAGACAAATCTACTACTGTTGCAGGACTCATTACTTCAATACCCCGGGTTCCTTGTCTCACTGCTTCGGAGAATGAAGAGGTGGACACAGAAGAAAATTAGCAGCAGGCAAAAGTGCATTAGAGTATAAGATCAGAAAGAATAGTATGAAGGCTCTCTTTACAGAGAGATTGGGCATTCAAAAGTGAATACCCACAACTATAGGCAAGGGACTTTGTTTTATAGGATTTTAGTCAGCCCCTTTCCTTCCCCTCTGCTCCTTCTTAGGTTCTACCCTTATTGACTAGATAACCCTAAATGCCAAGTCATTCCTTTTTGATTGGCTTTTTTCCATGGTATGAGGGGTGGTCTATGGTCATATGGTTCCTTGTGGGTCATATGTTTTAGGATCTACTTATTTTTGGTCAGGTTTTTTGTTTGTCAAATTCCTGAGGGAAATGTGAAGGGGAGTAGATGGTGTCTGTTACATTCTTAAGAAAAATCTTATGCCTTAGGGAGCTTGCTCCTGATCAAATGCTTTCAGCATTGCTTTAAAATAATTGTTTTCCTCACCCAGAGGTCTCGGGTCCTAACCTTGCCCTGTCTGCCTATTTTATGCTATCTTTCTCTGTCATATTATCATATTTGGGACTTCAACACACCTCTTTCAGTAATTGTTATATCAAGCAGGCAGGAAGTCAGTAAGGATATAGTTGATTGAACAAGACTATAAATCAACATGATCTAATTGACATTTATAAAAAATGTTTTCTAACAACAACAAAATACATCTTCTTATGTTGACCTGGAATAATCACCAGGCTGGACCAGTCTGTGTTATAAATCACATCCTAAATTAAATGATATCATCCATACAAAATATGTTCTCAGATCACAATGGGATTAAAGTAGAAAGTATTAAACAAAGATGGCTAGAAAATCCTCAAATATCTAGACATCAAAAAACACACTTGCATATAACCCAAATATCCATAGGGAAATCAAGAGTAATTTTAAAATATTTGTAATGAGAAAAAAAATATTTTAATGAAATTAAAATAAAAATCCAACTTACTAGAATTGACAGGACACAGTAAAAACAAAACCTAGAGGAAAATTTACAGCATTGTATTCATGTATTAGAAACAAAGAAATTAAAAAAACAACAACAATGACTGAGGTGCCTTGGTGGCTCAATTTGTTAAATGACCTCCTTTGGCTTGGGTTATGGTGTCACGGTTCCTGAGTTTAACCCCCACATTGGACTCTGTGCTGATAGCTTGGAGCCTAGAGCCTGCTTTAGATTCTGGGTCTCCCTCTCTCTCTGCCACTCCCCTGCTCATGCTCTGTCTCTCAAAAATAAATGTTAAAAAAAATTATAAAAAGAACAAAAAACCCCACAATGATATATACTTCTATCTTAGAGAACTAGAAAAAGAAAAATAAAATAAGCCAAAAGCAATCATAAGCAAGAATACACTTAGAGAAGAAATTAAGGAGATTGATAAAGGAGAACAAAAGAGAAAAATTAAAAATCTGAGTATTTGCAAAGAGCACCAAAATTAATAAAACTCATCATCAAGCCAAATGAGAGAAAAAGCCAGAAGACTCAAATTACCAATATTAGAAATAAAATAGTGGTTACCACTAATGATCACATGGTTATTATAAATATAATAAAGAAATATAATGAGAGACACCTGGGTGGCTCAGTCAGTTAAGCGTAAAACTCTTTATTTTGGCTCTGGTCATGATCTCATGTTTTGTGGGGTCAAGTCCCATGTCAGGCTCTGTGCTGACCGTGTGGAGCCTGCTTGGGATTCTTTCTCTCCTTCTGCCCTTCCCTCACTCATTCTCCCTCTTTCTCTCTGTCTCTCTAAATAAATAAACATTTTTAAAAAAAGAAATATGATCAGCAAATTCTAGGACCACAAATTTGGTAGATGAAATAGACTGCTTTATTGAAAGGCACACTACTAAAACTTACACAAAAAAATATATATCCTATAAATAGCCAAATATATATATACGTAGATAAACACACACACACACACACACACACGTATACATACATACATATATATATATATATATATATACACACACACACACATTTTTAATTGAGTCAATGATTAATACTCCTGAGAAAAAATTCAAGGCTCAGATAGTCTCACTGGTGAATTTTCCTAAACACATAAGAAATTATTCCAATCCTGCAGTGTCTTAAAAAAAAAAAAAGAAACAAAAAAAGAAAGACTTTGGGGCGTCTGGGTGGCTTAGTCAGTTAAGAGTCCGACTTTCGCTTAGGTCATGATCTCGCGGTTCATGGGTTCGAGCCCCGCGTCGGGCTCTGTGCTGACTGCCAGCTCAGAGCCTAGAGCCTGTTTCAGAGTCTGTGTCTTCCTCTCTCTCTGACCCTCCCCAGCTCACACACACTATCTCTCTCTCCCTCTCTCTTCTAGAAATAAATAAAACATTAAAAAAAATTTAAAAAAAAAAGAAAGACTTTTTAACTCAATGAGGCCAACATTATCTTACTTGTAAAATGACGTACAGACTAATATCTTTCATCCATAGATATAACATTTTTCAAAATAATGGCGAATCAAATCGAACAATGTTTAAAAAGAATTATACACCATGAACAATTATACATTATAATTTCCAGGTATGCAAAGCTAACTCAATATTAAAAAAAAGAATCAATGTAATTTTCTACATCAATAAGTTAAAGAAGAAAAATTACATTATTAAATCAATTGATACAGGAAAATTAATTTGACAAAACTCTAAATCCATTCAGGATTAATACCTCAGAAAAATAGATATACAGAAGAACTTCCTCAATATGATAAAGAACATCAACTAAAATGTCTATAGCTAATGTTACATTTAATAGTAAGAAATGAGATATTTTTACATCTATGGTAAGAAGACAAGATGTCCTTTCTGCCTACTGTTCAAAATTATACTGGAAGTCATGGGTGATGCAATATGACAAAAAATAAAAATTTTATAGAAGAAATAAAATTGTATTTATCAAATGTGACTTGACTGTCTATGGAGAAAATTAAAGACTCAAGATTAAATTTTTGTAATGAATAAACAAGCATAGCAAGAACAAAGGTATGTAAGTCAATCACTTTTCTCTATACCAGCATTAAATAATTGAAATCAGAATTTAAAAAATACCATTTACCATAAGACCAACAAATGAAATACTTAGATATAAATGTACAACATATTTGCTGAAACTATATGTGGGAAACTCCAAAACTTATTAAGGAAACCAAAGTAAATCTAAATATGTAAAGGGATACTTCACATTCATAGGTTGAAAAACTCAACATTGTTAAGATGTCAGTTCTTACCATAATGATACATAGATTCACAGGAATAATATTCAAAATCCTAGTAAGCAATTTGTAAATATTAACAAACTGTTTCTAAAGTTTACATAGAAAGACAAAAGTCTTTTAATAGCCAGTACAATAAAAAGAAAAAAGTTGGATTTTGAACTTGAAAAGACAAGAACTTTGAAATAGAGCAGTTCAAGATTATAAAACTGCAATAAGTAAGAAAGCATGGTACTGATGAAAGAAGAGACACACTGTCTAATGGAACAGAACTGAGAACATGGATATAGACCCAGTCAGCTGACCTTTGATAAAGGAATCAATGAAATTTAATGGAGGAAGAATGGCCTTTGAACAAGTATTGTAGAACAATTGGGGATCTATATGCAATTATATGCAAAAAAATATCTACAGACAGATTTTACAGCTTTCTCACAAAGTTACTCAAAATGGGCCACAGATGTAAGTGTAAAATGAAAACTATAAAACTTCTAAAAGAAAGCGTAGGGGAAAATTTATGTGATCTTGGATGTGGTAAGGAGTTCTTAAATAAGTATGATCCATAAAAGAGAAAAGTAAGTTGGACGTTACTAAAGCTAAAACTTCCACTTTGTTAAAGAAGTTAAGAGAATTAAAGAGAATCAAAGTCAACCAACAGAATTGGAGAAAACATTTGGTAAACACATAAATGATAATGCACTAGTTTCCAAAACTTAGACTTTTAAATTCAATAATAAGAAAACAACCCAACTTAACAACTGGCAAAAGATCTGAACTAAGATCTTACTACAGAATATAGAGAAAGGAAAAAAATAAGCACATGAAATATGGTCAACATCATTTGCCATTAGGAAATGAAAATTAACACAACAATGTAACCTGTTAATCTAACCTGTTAGAATGGCTAGAATCCAAAACAAACAAACAAACAAACAAACAAACAAACAAAAAACCCCTCCAAACCCTGACCATATACCAGTTGCTTGGTAAAGAAGCAGGGTAACAAGAAATTTTATTCATTACTGGTAGGAGTGCAAACAGTTTCAGTCACTCTGGAAGACATTTTGGCAGTTTCTTACAAAGCTAAATATAGTCTTAACCATTTTACCCAGTGAATACACATCTAGGTTCTCATCCAATTTATTTGGAAATTTATATGCACAGAAAACCTTCAGGTGAATATTTATAGCAATTTTATTTATAATTGCTAAAATTGGAAGCAACCAAGAAGTCCTTCAATAGGTGCATGGATAAAACAATTGTGGTATATCCATACAATGTAATATTATTTAGTAATAGAAAAGCTATCAATCCACAAAACAAAACAAAAACATGTTTGAATATCAAGTGCATATTTCTGCATAAAAGTGGCTAGTCTGAAAAGGCTGCATATAGTATTATTTTAATTATAGGACATTCTGGAAAAGACCAAACTATGTATGTATTTTAAAATATCAGTTTTCAGGGGCTGAGGGAAATGCGGAGGAGGGTGATTAGTGAAGCACAGAAATTTGTAGGACAGTTAAACTATTCTATTGGACATTGTAATGATGGATATAGGATATATGCATAAAACTTACATCATATAGAGAGGATCTTAATTTATGCAAATAAAAGTTTCATTTAGAAGATTGGGGGATCTGAAGATAAAATGCAGAATGTGACAAGACAATCTGACTGTACTACAAATGTGTTATAGAAAGTCCCTGAAGGATGGGGGAAAGGTGCTGACCTAGGAAGCTGAGCAAATGAAGGGAAGCTGTCTCTTTTATTTAGACTATCTTTTCAACAATGTAGGAAAACAGCTTTAGAAGATACAGATAACGGTCTTCCTATAGGGCAAAGAGTAGGTGTGTGTACTATGCAGTGTACTATATATAGTTTCCCCCCTCTGGGATGGTATGCAAGCACTACTGCCTAAAGAGAATCAGATTTCCTAAGCTTAATGTTCTTTTCCTATAATACAACCTCCAGATGAACAGACACCATGTGTCCTCCTTCACATTACCCTGGAGAAATGGGACTATGGTTACTGCTACTGCCATAAAACAAAACCAAAAACAATAAAAAACAACCCTGTCCTTTATTTCTAACCAAAGAGATGCAGTCTGTATATTCTACCAGCATCCATCAAACTGTGACAAACTAGTCAGCTTGGAAGCAGGGTAAAATATCAGACACTTCACAGCTTTTTATTATCAATATCTAGAGAAATGTGGTTATTAGCTTAACCTGCATTTATTTCAGTAAATTAGAGAGTTGTAAATTCTTTGGTGCAAAAAAGTGAAAGCACATGTCATGAGTCTCATCCAGAAGTCTCTGGAAATTAAGTATACTCCTTAAACTTCAGCTAGTGTTATTAAAAATTATAGTAGCTGATCAGTAAATGACCCTTGGTTGGTTAGACTCCATAGAGTATATTTTGTGCCCTAACAAATCACCACAGACTCCTTATAGAAACACAAATTTATTACCTCACAGTTCTGCAGATCAGAAGTCCTGTAGGCTCAGCTTATTTCTGTGTACCAGAACCCACAAAGACAAAAATCACGGTGTCAGCCAGCTTGAGCTATTATCTGGATGCTGTGGGGGAAAAATCCACTGTTAGGTCACTGGTGGAATTCATATCCATATTATTGTAGGACTAAAACCCTATTTCCTTCATGGTTGTTGTCTGGGAATAGCTCGCCTTTTAGAGGTGTTTACATTCCCTGGTTTGTGGCTCCCTTTCTCCATCTTCAAAGCTAGCAATGGGTAATTGAGTCCTCATGGCTTGAATCTCTGACTTCTCCTTCAGACTCATTTCCCCTTCTGCTTTTTCCACATCTCTTACTGACTCTGCTGCCTTCCTCTTCTGCTTTTAAAGGTCCATGGGATGACATTGAACCTTAACCAACCAAGATAATTTTCCCTACTTTAGGTCAGTTTGTTAACTTTATTCTGTCTACAGATTTATTTATTACTTATTTATTTTTGCCATGTAACATAACACGCTTGTAGGGAAAATATCATGCGAGCCAAAATCCTGCTGACCACACTAGGGCACTGACTATAGGCATGCAATAATGAGGATATTCCATGAAAATTTCATAAAGGATTCATAGTAGAGTAATGAAAAGTTCAGTTGGGAAAGAACTTTTTTTCTGGCAGGCAAAGTTATTAAATGTTAGTACATGTTATTAAAGGATTTTATAATCTCTTCTGGGAATTTCTGATGTTAGGATTAGACACTTGTCTTCCAAGATGGTTTTGAAGTCAGTTACCCTAAAAACTGAAAATTGAATTCCCTGCCAAAGTTATTTACTAGGTAGGTTTTTAGAGGTTAAGCAAACTATGTTAGTCAATAAAACTGAACCACTCTTTTTTTTTCATAGTTTATTTGTCAGGTTGGTTTCCATATAACACCCAGTGCTCATCCCAACAAGTGCCCTCCTCCATGCCCATCACCCCCATTTCCCTCTCCCACCCCCATTAGCCCTCAGTTTCTTCTCAGCATTCAAGAGTCTCTCATGGTTTGCCTCCCTCCTTCCCTCTCCCCAGCTAATCTTTCCCCTTCTCCTCCCCATGGTCCTCTGTTAAGTTCCTCCTGATCCACTTATATGTGAAAACATATAGTATCTGTCTTTCTCTGCCTGACTTATTTCACTCAGCAGAACACCCTCAAGTTCCATCCACGTTGCTACAAATGGTCAGATTTCATTCTTTCTCATTGCCATGTAGTATTCCATCATATAGATAAACCACATCTTCTTGATCCATTCATCTGTTGATGGACATTTAAGCTCTTTCCATGATTTGGCTATTGTTGATAGTGCTGCTATAAACATTGGGGTACATGTGCCCCTATACATCAGCACTCCTGTATCCCTTGGGTAAATTCCTAGCAGTGCTATTGCTGGGTCATAGGGGAGTTCTATTGTTAGTTTCCTGAGGAACCTCCACACTGTTCTCCAGAGGAGCTGCACCAGTTTACATTCCCATCAACAGTGTAGGAGGGTGCCTGTTTCTCCATATCCTCACCAGCATCTATAGTCTCCTGATTTGTTCATTTTAGCCTCTCTGACCAGTGTGAGGTGGTATCTCAGTGTGGTTTTGATTTGTATTTCCCTGATGAGGAGGGAGGCTGAGCATATTGTTTCATGTGTCTGTTGGCCATCTGGATGTCCTCTTTGGAGAAGTGTCTGTTCATGTCTTCTGTTCATTTCTTCCCTGGTTTCTTTATTTTTTGGGTGTGGAGTTTGGTGAGTTCCTTATAGATTTTGGATACTAGTCCTTTATCTGATATGTCATTTGCAACTATCTTTTCCCATTCTGCTGGTTGCCTTTTAGTTTCATGGATTGTTTCCTTTGCCGTGCAGTAGCTTTTTATCTTGATGAGGTCCCAATAGTTCATGTTTGCTCTTGCCTTGCCTTTGGGAATGTGTCAAGAAAGAAATTGCTGTGGCTGAGGTCATGGAGGTTGTTTCCTGCTTTCTCCTCTAGGGTTTTGATAGTTTCCTGTCTCACATTCAGGTCCTTCATCCATTTGGAGTTTATTTTTGTGCATGGTGTGAGAAAATGATCTAGTTTCATTCTTCTGCATGTTGCTGTCCAGTTCTCCCAACACCATCTGTTAAAAAGGCTGTCTTTTTTCCATAGGATATTCTTTCCTGCTTTGTCAAAGATTAGTTGGCTGCATATTTTTGGGCCCAATCCTGAGTTCTCTATTCTATTCCATTGGTCTGTGTTTGTGCCAATACCATAGTGTCTTGATGATGACAGCTTTGTCATAGAGGCTAAAGTCTGGGACTGTGATGCCTTGCATTTTGGTTTTCTTCTTAAATATTACTTTGGCTATTTGGGGTCTTTTGTGGTTCCCTACAAATTTTAGGATAATTTGTTCTAGCTTTGAAAAGAATGCTGGTATTATTCTGATTGGGATTGCATTGAAAGTGTAGATTTCTTTGGGTAGTAATGACATTTTAAGTGTATTTACTCTTCCAATCCATGAGCATGGAATGTTTTTCCATTTCTTTGTGTCTTCTTTAATTTCCTTCATAAGTTTTCTATAGTTTTCATCATACAGATCTCTCGTATCCTTGATTAGGTTTATTCCGAGGTATTTTATGGTTTTTTGTGCAATTGTGAATGGGATCAGTTTCTTGATTTCTCTTTCTGTTGCCTCATTGTTGGTGTATAAAAATGCAACCGATTTCTGTACGTTGATTTTGTACCCTGCAACTTGGCTGAATTCTTGGATCAGTTCTAGTAGGTTTCTGGTGGAGTCTGTCGGGTTTTCTATGTAGAGTATCATGTCATCTGCGAAGAGTGAAAGTTTGACTTCCTCTTTGCCAATTCTGATGCCTTTGATTTCCTTTTGGTGTCTGATGGCTGATGCTTGGACTTCCAGCACTATGTTAAACAACAGTGGTGAGAGTGGGCATCCCTGTTGTTGAACCACTTTTAAATAGACTATAAATTCAATGTTCTCTTAATATATATACATTCCAGAGAGGTAATTCAGAAGAAATGTTCTGTATCAGATAAAAAAATAATCTAATTTTTATGTCTAAAGTTAATCTTCAACTGTCATACTTAGAATATTGGAAATTGAGTATTAAAATATGAAATAGAATTCTAAAAAACAAAGAACATCCTTATCTCTTAGCCTTCAAGTACTCTGGTATAGGAAAAAATTTAAGTTAATTTATTACTAAAAGTATTAAGCCTATTTGACTGGAGCTAGTTTTATGTAAACTTGACTCTGCTTTCATAGCATGTGGGTTGAATTTTATCATGTTTCTTTTTAATTTATTTTTTAAGTGTTTCTTAAAGTTTTATTTATATTTATTTATTTTTATTTAAGAATGACAGAGACAAAACAAGTTGGGGAGAGGAGAGAGAGAGAGAGATCGAGAGATCAAGAGAGAGAGATTCCCAAGCAAGCTCCACAGTGCAGAGCTGGATGCGGGGCTTGAACTCAACAAAGCCATGAGTTCTTGACCTGAGCTGAAACCAAGAGTCGGACTCTCAACCAGCCAGGTACCCAGGCCCTCCAAACAAGTTTTTTCTTTTAATGTTTATTTATTCTTGAGAGAGGGCATGCATATCATGAAGTGGGAGCTAAGAGAGAGAAGGAAACAGAGGATCTGAAGCAGGCTCAGTGCTGACAGCAGAGAGCCCAATGTGGGGCTCAAACCCATGAACTGTGAGATCATGCCTTAAGCCAAACTCAGGCGCTTAATGAACTGAGGCACTCAGGCACCCCAAGTTTTGTTTTTTTAAAAATAATTTTAGTTTTATGTATGGATTCATTTTTTAATGTTTATTTCTGAGAGAGAGAGTGAGCAAGCAAGCAGAGGAGGGTCAGAGAGAGAGGGAGATACAGAATCTGAAGAGAGGCTCCAGGGCTCTGAGCTGGCTGTCAGCACAGAGCCAGATGCGGGGCTCTATCCCACGAACCGTGAGATCATGACCTGAGCCAAAGTTAGAGGTTTAACCTACTGAGCCACCCAGGCGCCCCTATGTTGATTCATTATGACTGATTTCCAAACCTTCTTTTAGCAAGATTTCCTAAAATTCCCTAATGATACCCCTGGGTAACTTATTAAATAAAAATACCTGGGAGAAATTTCAGGCCTCGTAAATCAAAAGTAAGAAAGACTCTGTAAAACTATCTTTTTTTTTTTAATTTTTTAATGTTTTATTTATTTCTAGGAGAGAGAGAGAGAGAGACAGCGTGAGCAGGGAAGGGTCAGAGAGAGAGGGAGTCACAGACTGAAACAGGCTCCAGGCTCTGAGCTGGCAGTCAGCACAGAGACCGACACGGGGCTCGAACCCACGAACCGCGAGATCATGACCCAAGCGAAAGTCGGACGCTTAACCGACTAAGCCACCCAGGCGCCCCTCTGTAAAACTATCTTTTAACAAGTACTCAGATGATTCTCATCATCAAGGGACATTCTAAAAAAAAGTGGCAAAATGAAATCAACCATTTTGAAATATTTTTACCTCTAAAAAAAAAAATCATATTTGTGAAATTGTAGGCCCTGGACTTACTTTATTATGCATGGTTTTCTGACACAGTTCAAAAGAATTTTAAAGATTTTTGTGCTTTCTTGTGAGTAGGGAAATAATTGCTTGCATTTGGAAACTTTTCCTCTCCCAGTTTATTTTATTTTTGTGTCAACTTGTTTAGTTTTTCCAAACCTCGGGTTTTTATAGAAGTATTAATTAGACTTACATATTTTATTTTTCTTCTCATTCCTTATGTCCTTGTCATCTTACAATTTAATTCAATATGATAAATGATACTCCATTTTAGGTAGTGTTTTATATGTAATTTACACTTTACTATAAAATTTGTTTTTTCTCCCATTGGCCAGATGAAAATGCATGAAGACTTTCTATTGGTTATTGAACTTATTCCAATGGTTTCTTCTATAACATTCAGTCCAGAAATGGAGTTAGCATGTGTAATATGGATTCACATTTTTAAAAAAACATGTGAGGGGCGCCTGGGTGGCTTAGTCGGTTAAGCGTCCGACTTTCACTTAGGTTATGATCTCGCGGTTCATGGGTTCGAGCCCCACATCGGGCTCTGTGCTGACTGCCAGCTCAGAGCCTGGAGCCTGTTTCAGTCTGTGACTCCCTCTCTCTCTGACCCTTCCCTGCTCACGCTGTCTCTCTCTCTCCTAGAAGTAAATAAAACATTAAAAAAAAAAGTGTGAAACTTTGTATTAAGAGTTCCCCAAAACTGATATTAAAATAGAGAGCTACATTGTTGTCTAGACCTGTGTACACTCCTAACACTTGGATTTTTAAAGGAATAGTTCTCTTTGATTAAATAGCTACTTAACATCTTTTCAAATTACAAAAACATGTCTGCTTGGTAAAGATTAAGAAGTCAGAATAAAAGAAAACACCCCATGTCTGCTTTCCTCCTATCTCTGGAGGAAAGTAGAGTTAATAAATTTGGTCAGCTTTCTTTAGAAATTTTTTGTTGCATTTACAAGCAAGTATGTACACATTCAATTGTTTATTTTTCTTTAGTGTAGTGTGGGTTAGTATACTGCTGATATTTTCCCAAAACCATTCATTAAATGGAAAGAATTGAATAGTTGCTTTGAGGCTTATATCTTTGTGTTCTCTTAGAATTAAATAAGAATATTTCTAGCATTTTACTAATACAATTTAGCATTTGTATTAGGTTATTTAGGAGAGGCCTGCTATTTGTGAAATAACTTCTGTTTTATTCTTTTTTTTTTTTAATGTTTTATTTATTTCTAGGAGAGAGAGACACAGCATGAGCAGGGGAGGGTCAGAGAGAGAGGGAGTCACAGACTGAAACAGGCTCCAGGCTCTGAGCTAGCAGTCAGCACAGAGCCCGACGCGGGGCTCGAACCCATGAACCGCGAGATCATGACCCAAGCGAAAGTCGGACGCTTAACCGACTAAGCCACCCAGGCGCTCCTCTTCTGTTTTATTCTTAGCTTGCCAAGGTTTACAGTGAATGAGTATAGTGTTTCTCAGTTGGGTTTCTCAAAATTATTGGACTTTTTTTGCTGGCCTGATAACATAGTGAATCAACTTCCTGAAGTATACCTACTCTTGTATTCTTGAATTCCTCATTAAGATGTAATATACTTTTAAAATATTTAAAATTTAAATTTGAAAATGTTTCATGTATTTAAATATACTTTCAAAATAAGTTTGACCTGTGGTTTTTTTCTTGCTGATTCTTTCATTTTTTAAAGTTTTTATTTAAATTCCAGTTAATTAACATATTGTAATATTAGTATCAGGTGTTTAATATAGTAATTCAATGCTTCCATACAACACGTGGAGCTCATCACCTAGTTCATCCATTCCTCCACCCACCTTCTCTCTGGTCGCCATCAGTTTGTTCTGTATAAGAGCCCATTTCTTGGTTTACCTCTTTCCCTCTCCCCAACTCCACCTTTTGTTCATTTATTTAGTCACTCATCTGTGGAATTAAGAAACAAAATTAATGATAAAATCTGTTTTTTTAACCAAGGTTTTAAAAATATTTGCAAATTTCTCTCTGGCAATTATTTTAAAACATTCTATTCATAACCTATTGCCTGTAAATATTTAAAAAAAAACACTCTATTTGACTTCTATAATTAAATGTTTCTTTAATCACTTGTGAAAGGATAAGATCAAAGAACGTTTTCACTGTAGAGCATAATGCTAGTAAGAGCCTCCCTCCATGTAATTAATCTACTTATTTATGTTGGAAACTTTTATATTTTTTCCATGTTCCTGGATTTCTTTTTTTAATTTCAAAAGGACATAGCTAAATAGAAATAACTTCGTATTAATCCAGTGTTGGCTCTTTATTTTTTTATTTTTATTTTTTTAAATATTTTTATTTATTTCTAGGAGTGAGAGAGAGAGAGAGACAGCGTGAGCAGGGGAGGGTCAGTGAGAGAGGGAGACACAGACTCCGAAATAGGCTCCAGGCTCTGAGCTGGCAGTCAGCACAGAGCCCGATGCGGGGCTGGAACCCAGGAACCTCTAGATCATGACCTAAGTGAAAGTCGAACGCTTAACCGGCTAAGCCCCCCAGGCACCCCCCAGTGTTGGCTCTTTAAATCTGAATGTTTAATTTTCTTCTTCAGCTGTGGGAACTATATTTACTATTTCACTGATTCTATGTTTTTGTTAATGTTTTCACTTCTTTGTTTAGAATTACAGAGATGGATTGTCGAAATTTCTGGTTTCACCTACTACATTTTTAATTTCTCTTTGTCATTTCCCATTCCCTTCTAACTTTCTAATATATTCTCAAACTATCAACTAATCTCCCAGCTAAAAAATTTGATGACATATCTTGTTTCTTTCACCACTAAATTCATTTAAGAGTTTTTAAAATTTTGCATAAATTTCTTGTTTTATAGAAACTTTTATCCTTTAGAAGATACTAACTAAGCAACAAAAATACTTCTATGTTTTCTAATAACTTTTAAAATTATTTTTAAGAAAACCTGAATTATAAAAATTGATTTAAAACTTAGTGTATGCTTGACCACACAACTAAAACAGAAAGTGAAGGGACTGTCAAAGTTTTCTTAATAAGAAGACCTGTAGTACAAGGGGTTTTGTACGCATAAACTCTATTTAAACTTACAAGTATAATCACATAATTCTATGCTATTCAAACTAATACAGTATAGAGAAAAAAACCTTATTATATTATTATGAGGCAAGCAACATCCATTATTAAAAACTTACAGAAGATATAGGAAAATATAAAGAATCTGATTCATGTGCAAAGATGCCTAAGTTTTAGTAAAACTCTAACAGTTCAAATACAGGAAGGACTAGAAATTCATGGACAAGTCTGACTGCTCATCCTACAAATGTAGGAATGTTCAAAATTATAGCAGTTACTATAAATTTTCACATGAATAGCTTAAAGGAGAAAATTAATATGACCATATCAACATATTTATAAGAGAGCTGATACTTTTCAATAGTATATTAAAATTCCTGATTAATATATTATGAAAGGAATTGTCTTAATACACTTACACAAGAAGGAGAAACTACCAGGATTGGTCAGCAAACAGTAAACTAAGGATCAAATTCAGTAGGTTTAAACATGGCTTCCCCACTTTCTAGCTTTGGTGTCTCACGCAAAACATTTAATATTCTGTGTTTTAGCATCTTCATAGTATTCTTAAGAGAATTCAAGAAAAATAATAAATGTAAAATGTTTGCAACACTCTGCCATAAAGAAGTATTTCAAATTTCAACTATTATTATTGACACTTAAGGACATGTCAATTGATGTCTTATCAACATTCTCATTCAACATACTGAAGATTGTAGTTAATTTAATAGGATGAAGAAAATAAGAAAATATACATACTGAAGAGAGTCACCCAAAGAACTATTCCAATTATTAAATTATATCTATGCAGTAATTACTTTAATGTTAAATAAGTAGGACAACACAACTCTTACATCTGAATTAATCAGTTGAAAAATGTGATAAATCTTTCACTGAATAATATTTTTAGTTTCTACATACAAGTATAAGAAATGTGCAAGGGCGCCTGGGTGACTCAGTCAGCCTAGTGTCTGACTTTGGCTCAGGTCATGATCTCATGGTTTGTGGGTTCCATCCTCCCGTCAAGGCTCTTTGCTGACTGCTCAGAGCCTAGAGCCTGCTTCGGATTCTGTGTCTCCCTCTTCCTCTCTGTTACTCTCCTACTACTCCTCTGTCTCTCAAAATAAATAAACATTAAAAACATGTTTTTAAAAATTATAAGAAATGTGCAAGATCTATGACAAAAACAGAAAAATACCAAAATACAAAAAATAACTAAATAAAAAATACACTGTACATGAAATGAGTAAATGAATTAAAGAGGTAATTTCTGTCAAAATTAATATGTATATTTAGTGCAATTCAGATCAGATTCTCAATTGGGGGGGTTCATAACAGATTGTTTATAAATTTCACGTGATAAAATAGAACAATCCAATTCAACTAGAACAAAAAGAACATGTCTAAGATCAATAGTTGTAGATGAGTTTGTGCTCCTTTGAATCAGGGAATATTGTAGAGATTTGTGGATCCTGGAAATGAGCTCTCATATTACATTAGACAGGACTGAATAATCATTGCCAATTATTCGAGCATAACATTGACACATTTGGGAACCCTAGAATAAGAAATTAAACATTCACCTTCAAAATATGTAGGAAATTCTGAAGCCTAAGGATGCTAAATTTCAGACTTCAGACACACTGCACCAGCGTAATCAGGGTTATATATTCACAGTTACCCTGAGACTTCCTGTGGACATGGTAATCTGCCTTCTAACTAGCCCTCCAGTGGTTTCCAATGAGCAGAATTGTGAAATAATTTTACCTCTCAAAGGTCATCAGTTATGAGAATTACCTGAAGAACTGGAAAAATCCAGATTTCCAGGTTCCTCCCTACAGATTCTGTCTCAACAGATCTGAGAGGGAACTAGGACTAAAATTTTAAAATATGTGTCTTAAGCTGAGCACTAAAGTCTAGACAAATGTAGCTTTATATCATCATTTGGCTAATATTAATTTTAATCGTTATTTTCTCCAGGCTAAATATGATTGCCATGTGTAGACGGAATTATCTCAGGGGAAGATTACAGGTGGGTTTAGGAGGTAATTCTAGTTTGAGTCTAAGATTATTAGAAACAGGTGGCTTTATACAATTGGCTTTAACGGCATTGTTTAAATCGAATTATAGTATTTGATAACTAATTAGGGCCACCAGTGAGAAAGGGGTAATGAAATAAGAATAAGCAAGTTTCGGAGGGGGTTAAGATGTATTTGTGTTAGGTTTATAAACTTTACCTGGTAATAGAGGTGGGTGTAAAGTTCCCAGGAAATGTAAGCCTTCTTTAAAAAATATATATATAATTTTTGACATTTGAAATGCTTGAAAGATTGACAAAGTGGCAAACTTAGAGTTTTTGAAAATGTAAACATTTCAACAAGAAGCAAACACCACAGATTTATTAAGTGAATGAAACTGCAGAGTATTTAAAATTAATTAAAATCATTTTGTCTTAATACCTCAGGGAAAAGCTAAACATAGCAGCTCTTTACTCCAATAATTTTTCTCACCCATTGACAAATAAGATGCTGATTGTACCAATTCCTCATTTGAAACGAAAACCTCCATAACTTTAGCTTAACATCATCAATTCTAAATGTTATTTCTTCCCAAATAACTTTATTTGCAATCCCAATATAGGATGCAGACACTAGAATAACTTGTATATAACCCCAAACAGGTATTAAGTTGCAAATTACATATGTCCAGTATCAATTTTAGCCCTTTGAAATATCCTTGAAAGCTATCAACTTTACCTTGGACCACTTTTCATTTTTGTTCAAAAAAGATCTTTAATATGTAGGAAATCATTCTATGAAATATGTGGGCTCGAGAAGAGCTCTCTGGGAGTCTCATTTTATAAATTGAATAATATTGTAAGTGAATAGAATGCTTCAAGAGATTCCCCAGTGAATCAATTTATAGCTGAAAGAGTTTATAATCCACTCCTTTTCGTCTTTTTTTTATATTCAACATTTCAAATTGGAGTTTTCTTGTATCATTGATTCATAAAAATATGAAATCAGATTTTGGTCCAAATCTTACACAATGAAAAAAATCCCCCAACTTGTGCAACTCACGTCACCAAAAGACCCAAGGATCTATATTATACATCACTATGTAAGTATACTTCATATAAAGTAATTGAACTAATTGTTTTTGTTATTACTAATTATTTTTGCTTAACGTTAATAAACTCGAAAATTACCTATCACTTTCTGATATACTGTATCTTTAATGTTCATGCCACATATTTTTTTTTTCTTAATTTCTGAGCAGGGGAGGGTCAGAGAGAGAGGGAGACACAGACTGAAACAGGCTCCAGGCTCTGAGCTGGCAGTCAGCACAGAGCCCGACGTGGGGCTCGAACCCATGAACCGCGAGATCATGACCTAAGCGAAAGTCGGACGCTCAACCGACTAAGCCACCCAGGCGCCCCTCATGCCACATGTTTTATTAAAACTTCTTGAATATCTCATAACTATCTCCTCTTTTAAAGCATAGGAAGACTACTAAGAAATCAAATCTGATTGATCCTATCTTAGAAGCACCCATTTTCCATCAAAGAAAAACAGCCACCTTCAAAATGTATCCTATCCTGGCCAGCCCATTAATGAGAACTAGACCTGATGGCACTCAGGGCTTTTCTTTTCATACTATTAATGTTAAGTCTAGACTGCAAAAGTACGTAAGCATGTTCTCCATTCAAAACTCAACACAGTAAATGAACAATCTGTTTGAGCCACCTTCTATCTTAGCCTGTGGTTTTTAATCTGATGTCTCTCTGAAAATGGATCTTGGCCCCAATGGCCTAATTTCCTTTGAAGATAAACTCAACTTATACTGAATTTTAGTCACTTCTTATTTTCTGTGTCTACATCATCAGCAAAACTGCCCAGTACATTAAATTTGTTTAATGTCAAACAAGTTAAGCAATAAATTCAAGTTCACTATATTTCAGGCAATTTCATATTGGGCTACAGATCATTCCTCAGGGGGAAAAAATGACAACCCTACAAACGGTAATTGTTCATAAACTCCCTACCACTTGAATTGAACTATAATTCTATTTATGTTATGTTCTGTCCTCATAATATCAGCATGTTTTAAAACTGTTGGTGTAACTCAAAATCTTGATTAATGGCTTCCTTTTTGCATTAAAATTATCTTTAGGAAATACTAAGTAATCTTATTTCATCATCTTATTAATAAGCCATTATTAGTCATCTTTTGTAGTTGAGCTCATTGCTTAACAAAGAATTAAAAAAATACTTTCTTCTCATTAGTTGTCTATTGCATTGAAATCATACCTAATTTAATCCAATTCTTACCTTTCCTCCATTGAGAAGTCTTCCAATAACGGACTTTCTGAATAAAACTGGAAAATGAAGTTCATTCATTTTCCTCAATCAACATAAAACAACAGCAACAATTCTGTATAGGCAATTAGCAGTTGTATTTCTTTTTTTTTTTAATTTTTTAAAAATGTTTTATTTATTTCTAGGAGAGAGACAGCATGAGTAGGGGAGGGTCAGAGAGAGAGGGAGTCACAGACTCTGAAACAGGCTCCAGGCTCTGAGCTGGCAGTCAGCACAGAGCCCGACGCGGGGCTCGAACCCACGAACCGTGAGATCATGACCTAAGCAAAAGTCGGACGCTTAACCAACTAAGCCACCCAGGCGCCCTCCAGTTGTATTTCTTAATGTATAAGTAGTTTGCCTCACTAGTTATTAAATAATTAAAATTAGAAGTGAAATATATTTGTCCCAAAATATAACCTTCTCCTTACTATGGAATATTTAATTGAACTGATCTCATATTAAAGAAAAATTTTTAAACATTTCCAGACACAAACAAAAACAAGAAGTTTACTAAACTTAGAACTTATGCTTACAAAGAATATAGAAAAAGTTAATAATTAAAACTGCTGATCTATATTTTAGTGGTATGGCTAGTTAATCTTTTTTTGATTTTTTTTTTTTAAACATTTGGGAGAGACAGCATGAGTAGGGGAGGGACAGAGAGAGAGGGAGACACAGAATCCAAAGACAGGCTCCTGGCTCTGAACAGGTCAGTGCAGACCCTGATGCAGGGCTGGAACTCATGAACTAGGAGATCATGACCCAAGCTGAAGTCAGACGCTTAACCGACTGAGCCACCCAAGCGCCCCAAGTTAATCTTTGATTCATACGGAATTTGTATAAACAAGTTCTGTGATCTCACTATTCAGTACAAATTGACTGAAAGTGTACAAACACCCTTTGCTGGTTTCTTTGGTCAATGTTTATTATACTTTAAAAAAATATTTTGTTGTCCTGAGTTCATTTTTAAGTTACCTAATGAGTTTTACATAATAAATACAAGATGTGTAATTTCCTCAGCAGAATAGTGATATGTATTTTTAAGTTGGATTTATAAATGTACTACATGTAGTTGTCTCAGACCTTATTATATTTCTTAATCACATATATACAATTCTACAAAGTTCAAATAACTTTGAAGAAACATTGCTGTGCACAGTGAAAGATTATTTTGTTAAAAGTGAAATTAAGTTACTATGAATTTTATATGGGTATGGAAACAAAAGTCTACTGCTTCATTACAGCCTCTTATCCATCACTTCTAATCCTATATAAGTCTTAAGATATGCAGCTTTGATTTTGGAGGTTTTTGTAATCAAAACAGGCCAAATACAGAAATTCATATTTTCCTACCTGTTCTTCACAATGTAGAATAAATAAAATAAAATAAATTGTTTACTTAGATATACAAATCACTACATCTGTAAGTTTGTGTCATTTGATACCTGCTTGCCTTCAGGCTCAGATAATAGAAATAGTTATACTGCTCAGGTTGGGGCATACCTGTTATCATTAGTTTATTCATGGCCCTATCTTGCTTAATTATCAAAATATCCTGATCCTTAACACTTCTTATAACCTCAAATGCTACTGCTCTGCCTTGAACTATCATCAGTTTTTTTTTTTTTAATTTTTTTTTAATGTTTTATTTATTTCTAGGGGGGGAGAGAGAGAGACAGAGAGAGAGAGAGCAGGAGAGAGTCAGAGAGAGAAGGAGTGACAGACTCTGAAACAGGCTCCAGGCTCCGAGCCGGCAGTCAGCACAGAGCCCGACGCGGGGCTCGAACCCACGAACCGCGAGATCATGACCTAAGCGAAAGTCGGACGCTTAACCGACTAAGCCACCCAGGCGCCCCTTATTTATTTATTTATTTTTTTAAAATTTTTTAATGTCATCAGTTTTGACATGAGTTAATGTGTTAGAGTCTCCCTTAGGGCACTGCACTGGTCATGCTCTCTGACTACAATGTTCTCCTACATGTCCTTGTGAATAATTCTCCAACTTCTTCAAGACTGTTCAAATACCTGGCTATCAGTATCTAAAATGTAATCCTGAAATCTATCTTTGCTAAACCCTTTAGCCCCTCTCTCTTGCTTGGTTTTTTAGTATCATGACACTTTTAGCTTTATATATAACTTATTCATATTATATTTTCTATTTATTATCTGTTGCTTTTCAGCCAATATTTTCTATTTTTTCCCAATTATACTGACGTTCCTAGAATAATGTCTGGCCAATAATAGAGTAAATGAATGAAGCTTTTACCTTATGCTAGACATGTATCTTACCAAGACTTACAGGGGCAATTATATTTCTTGCCTACAGATATATCAGGATGGCACCATCAATGCAGTGAATAGAAATGATCAGGTTCTGCTGTTTTCATTCTGAAAAATTTCTGTGATATCCCACTCTATGGTGAGTGGGATGAACTTTGTAACTGCTTCAGCTTCTTATTCTTTCTACCTGTTTGTCTTAAATAATGCCTGGCCCTCTTCCAATTATACTGTTTTACCTTCAGCCTTTTCAGATAGAAGCTGTTTCTGTGGCCATAACCCACAAAATTTCCTATTATAATTATCCATCATCCTTGTCAGATTTTTACACAGGGTCAGATATGAGATAAGACCCTACTCATTCCATGTTGTGTCTTCCAGGCCACTGCTTTTCCAAAAACAAGAAAATTGTAGCTCCTCTAAGGTGTACACCTTTATTGAAGTCATGTTTATGTGGTACCAAACATTATGATCAGAACTTCACATGCCATACTCCCTTCTTTGTCTCTATTTATACTTCTTAAACACCAAGTTATTTCCTCATTCTTAGAAGTTTTAATTTTTCTACAACTTGTCATTATTCTAAGTGACCTTCAAAACCATATACAAATTACTGAATACCCAAATCTTGACTTACTTTTCTGTTTCTCTTCATTAATCTTTTTCTCTACTCTACTCTAAATACCACTCCCATGGTCAACTCTAGGCCTTTTTTATCACATGAAATTATTCTATACCTAATATCCTGTCTCCAGATCCTCTAAGAGATTACTTTCTCCTGATCTTCAAATACTTAGTCCAGACTTCCGTATTTCTTCTGGAATATCCTCCAGATATCTGGTGGCATACCCCTACTTATTTTATTAAACAATGACATTTATCATATAATAAAAGATTATTTAATATATTCATTTGCGTCACAAAAAAATACCATCGTCCTATATCTCCCCATCAGCACCCCCTACTTTTACATTCCACCTAGCCAGCATAGATTCTGCAATTCTTTATTTGAGACAGTCAATAGTTAATATTCTTAACTCACCCATTATTTTTCCATTGTATCACATCCCAATTCTGTATAATTTCATATGTTATCAAATCCCCTTCTTACATATAGGGAACTGAGAGCGGCAGAAGAAACATAATAATAATGATAATAATAATAATAACAATAACAACAACAATAGAATGCTTACCTGTATCATTTGCTATTTTAAGTGCTAGCATATACCAACTTCATAATCCTCACATTCTCTATGAAGTAAGAACTCTCATTAATCCATATTTTAAAAAATAAATAAATAGAGAGATAAGAATTTAAGTGATTTGACCAAAATTGTATGGCCATTTGGTAGGACCACCAGATTAAAATCAGGTAACCTGGCTCCATTTCATTCTCTTTACTACCTTACCACCTCCTACAAAGAAAAAAAATCATACACCCAGATTCACTGTAGATAACTGTAATTCTTATTATCTTTAATTTCAACTGGGTTTTTGACATGACAGGTAATCTATCTCATGTTTTTAAAATTGGAATTTTATACACTAAAGCCAAACATTGACAATTTGCTTTTCCATCAATATTCTTTTAAGCCTACTATGTGGGAATAGTTGTCTAGGTTGAAATTTTTCAAATCACACTCAGACAATAAAAAGCCTCTGATAACTATAATTACAAGTAACAATATAATTTTAGCAAATAATAATTCAGTATCATATAATGATAAAAATTCTGATATTCATTATAAATTTGTCCCTCCCTCATTCCTGGCTTATTTCTAGATCAAGCCTGCTGTTAGAAATAAGAAAAATTTGGGTTCTTCTTTATTTCTCTTATTTCCTTAATTCTTTTTGGTTATAGATTTCCATTTGTGATTTGGAATAGTTCTGGCTCAAAAAAAAATGATGGAGAGAAAAAGCATGGTAGTAAAGAAAGAGCTTATTTGCTTAATATCATGATATGAGATTAATGTTCTATTGATTTGAAAAGGTTCAAAAAGCTGGATATCTTGAAGTGTTCTATGGTTTGTAAGAGATACCCTATCCCTGTATATTTTTCACATGCCTATCCTTAATATAAGTAAAGCCTCCTTTGGCTTGGTTCTTCTAATTTACTTTTGGCATCTGTTTTTGTTTCATTTGTTTTGTTTTGTTTGCTCACTTATATACTCCATTGAGATCCCATTGCTTATTTAGAAAGCCTTCTCAGACAAAGCAGCTTCAAAATGGCACCAGTGGCTCTATCACTCCCATTTGGCTCATGTATAATGTGCACAAAATACATTTGTTTTCTCTATATCAACAAGTTCTGAGACTACAGATCAATTCTAAAATAAACTCTTCTTTCTCTACCATCAAAGCAGTGGGCGGTAGTTCTCATAAATGATGAATGAATCAAACAATGGCTCCAATTGTCCCTCACTCTTGGGAGATAAACATTAAGCTTTCCAAGTAATCTCCCTAAATCTCTTATCTAAGGTTTTTTATATTTCATTCTTTTATATTTTAAGATGAGCTAAAGACCACAACATTCTTTAAAGAATTTCCCTTGTAGTACCTGGAGAAGTTTTCTAACTCCTTCAAATAGAATGTGAAATAAATTGACCTCTATTATTTTGTACTTGGCCTTTTGCATCTTTAGCTAAAATAGACTCAGAAAGGTTGTTCTCATTTTGATATCTTTTTTCATACATTTCTTATATAGCACCTTAAAATTTTAAATAAATATTTTTTAAAAAATCAACTTTGAGTCAAATTTTAAATATCATAAAATTCACCCATTTCAAGTGTACAATTTAGTAATTTTTAGTAACTTACTAAGTAGTTCACCATCACCATAAATCAGTTTTAGAACATTTTATTCCTTCAATAAATCCCTTTTGCCATTTACAGTTAATTATTATTCCTACTGGTAGCCCTAGGTGACCATTAATTTAATTAATGTCTATACATTTGCTTTCTAGGTATTTTATATAAATTAATTATATAATAGGTGGCCTATTATATCTGGCTTCTGGAATTTTAGGTTTGTTCGTTAAAATAAATATTCATGAAATATTTTTTTGCTCTTTATTATTGAAGAGCATTCCATATTAAAGGTATATCTTATATTTTAGCTGTCCATTCACCAATTGATGGACATTTGGGTTGTTTCTAAGTTTTTGTGACTATGAATCATTTTACTGTGAATATCCTTGTGTAAGTCTTTGAGTGGACACACTTTTTCATATCTCATATATATGTACCTATGAGTAAAATAGCTGCTTTGTATGGTAGTTTTATGTTTAACTTTTTGAGAACTTGCACAATTATTTTCCAGTATAGCTGCATAATTTTCCCAAGCAACAGGAATACATGGAGGTTCTTGTTTCTTCACAGCCTTGTCCTAGAGAGTGTGAAGTGGTATCTCCTTGTGGTTTTGATTTGATGATAAATGATGTTGAATATTATTTAATATGCTAATTAGACATGTGAGATGTAAGGGAGACGATTCATTTTCAAAAATATCAAATAAAATCTGTGCTTGCTGTCTAGTTAACAGTAGGCTTACAAACTACTGGAAAGATGTATAACCCCCACCCCCACCACAATGGAGTCCCAAACCCTTAGACACTTCACTTCCTGGTTCTTCCCCAGGGTTCTTCCCCTCTCTGCTTTGTGGCCTTATTTTTGCAGGCTTTACAATGAACATGCTCCAAAGAACAAAGGGAGGAGGGACTGAAAGTATGTGTCACCTCAGGGAATGTACATTTGTTTCAATCAGACTATTTTTTGCCTTACATGGACATAGTCAACGTTTAGGTAAGCCAGTGAGGAACCAGGGGAGGGACTTGCATGCTAGGAAATAAAATGCTGTAACTTCCCTAAGGGTGCTTGTCTTTTAGACACCCACTATTGCAAGAACATTGGTTAAAGCCTCGCTTCACTGTGCTCTGAGTCTCTGCATCCTTTCATTGGGTTAGTGGGCTTATTTTTCACAGACATTTGTATATCTTTTGTGTTGTGTGTGAAATATCTGTTAATATTTTTGCCCAATTTCTATTGAGTCGTAGTCTTTCTGGGTTTTATCCATTTTTTGTATATTCTGGATACAAATCTTTTACCAGCTATCTGCTTCCAGTTTGTTACTTGTCTTCAGCAGTTATTTTAAACTTTACTATGATACGCAAAGCTTTAATCCTACCATCCTCTTTATCTTCCCATCATGCTGAGACAAATCAGTTTCCGTTTCCAAAAAAATTTACATGCCATCAAACTAAAAGCAGTAATTTATCTTAATATCAATGCACTGACACACATAACTGCATTTTTGTCTATGATTTCCAAGTTCTTCCTGTTACAAGGTGTTGATTCTTGTCCTTAGTTTTCAGTTTATGCTTTGGATCTTACTCCTTCCTGCTCTCTCAGCTACCTAAGTCTATTTATTGGTCTCTTCTCATCTCCTGTTTCTTCAAGTTTTCTGACCCATCTAGCTTCTTCCCATTAGAATTAATATATGCTTAATTCTCTCCTATGTTTAAGTTTTTAAAAACTAAACACCCTCCTATAAACAAAGCTGTCTGTTTTCCTTTTATAATAAAATTCCTTTTCTTATTTTTTATATTCCCATTGCCAGTTACTCAGCTTTCATTATCTTTTCAATCTAATGCTGTTATTTCTATTATAATCGTAAAATGTCCCTTCCACTAATTTCCTCTCATATTCCTGAACACAGTGGGAATTCTAAGGTAAGAAAGCCTATTGACTCAGTCCATGAACTTCAATTTCCTAAAGCACAGAACAGGATAGATAAAGGTACAGATGATTTTGGAGATAAAGGGACAGTATTGATGATGTAAATATTTTTAAAATATCAAACATAAGTAAATTTTAAAAACTTTAATGTTTATTTATCTTTGAGTGAGAGAGAGGGAGAGAGAGAGAAAGAGCATGAGTGGGGAAGGGGTAGAGAGAGAGGGAAACACAGAATCTGAAGCAGGCTCCAGGTTCTGAGCTGTCAGCACAGAGCCTGATGCAGGGCTTGAACCCATGGACCATGAAATCATGATCTGAACCAGATGCTTAATTGACTGAGCCACCCAGACACCCCTAAGTAAATGTTTGTGTGTGTGTGTGTTTTTTTTTTTAAGTTTCAAATACTGCATTTGTAGAACAAATTCAATTGGGAAAATGCTATTGGGTGCTAAAATACATGAATTTTTTTGTTTGTGAGTAAAATTTTCCTTTATGAAAGGTTTTTGTTAATTACCATGAAAATTTTTTAACAGTATACTTTCTGTCATATTGAGGCAGAGATTATAAGTCTTATTGATAATACTTTATTGCTCTTTGTTGTTTTCCACGTTCATGGTATTGTATACCTATTTTAGTTGATTAAATAATGGCTTTTTAAAAAAAATTTACTCTTAGGAAATTAATACTGAATCAATAAATGATTATGTGAGGTCTGTCTCACATTTTTATTCCTTTCTGCTCTGTCCCTTGCCATCTTTTCCAATTCCAAGTATATATTACAGTTATGAGACAAGGCAAAAGTGTCAGGATACAAAGTGAAAATATTGCATTTGTTATCAATAATCCTAATAAGCAAATAATTGCAGTGCTTTATTTGTTGGTATGCAGATATTGGATATTATGTGGATATAGAAATGTCTTTAGTAGCTATGTGATAAGCAGCCACAATTCAACTCTCTCATACACACACAAAATTTAATACCAAAATAATTAGCATGAAATATTTAATCTATTATAATCTTTCATCTGTTTCCATGATACCAAAATAATACAATCAAACTGATTACAATAGCCTATTTAAATTGAATTTTGTATCTTGTTATTGACATATTCAATTATAGGTATTATCTTTTCTCAATGCCAAGGTTCAAATGCTTTATTAGAGAAGGAGATGATAAGGTTTCTAGGAATACTAGCTAAAAAGTGTACATATTTATTACTGAATAGCTTATCAAAAATGGAGGGATTTAGCACAATTACAAATTTGACCCAAGATAATTCATACTGAATTTAAATCACAAAAGTTCTCATCCATCAGAGACTATAGAAGAAAACAAAAGGAAGCAAAAATCAAGTTTTTGAAAAGAAATGAGTTCAATCTGCAAGAGAATTTTATTGAGTACCTGCTTTCTGAAATGAAGTAGATATTATAATGAAATGTAGTTTAAAAACACTTTCTTGAAGAGCTGAAAGTATACAAAAAATGCACAATTATGGTGCTATATGAAACTAATTAAAATAATGTATTGAGAATTGATAAAATGCCTATTAAAATTTCTATTAATATCTTTCCTTTTTTGCTTTTCTGCCACCTTTCTGATATTTACTCAGTCTCTTTTTACTATGCACAAGCACCAAATTAATGTTCACAACAAATTAAATTATGCCTTATTTCTTCTGAAAATTATTAATGAAACCCCATTGTTCAGGGTATCAAACTAGCTGCAATTGATCATTGCAAATGTAACTCAGTACCCTATCCAAAATTAGCTGATTAGCCATGTTGATCTTATATGCATGTAACATTCACTCTATGCATCCTCTTCATTGGTAGTACATGAAGGGATGTTTGGCAATAAATGAAAGGCAGTGTTAGTATTTAAATTTAGACAACAGAAAGATTATACTGTGATATATAGTGAAATATCCATTTTAGTTTATTCACTTGAATTAATATGTTACTGAAAAGGTGAATGCTATAAAATATTACATAAATTAAGGAATTATTGTTTCTTTCAGGGCCTTCAGACAAAGGCAAAGGAACTTCTGTTGAAAAACAAAGTTGATCTTCATTTCACCAAAAGTGATAGCAGACCACTGGTATTAGGGAATGTCCAGGAAGCTAGTAGGAGGGTATTGTTATAGAACTTGGGCATTTGTTAAATCATTTGAGGAGAGTCTTGCTTTGTTTGTTCATATGAAGTTTTATTTGGTATTATCTCATGGGTAAAATATATACATATATATTTTCTTGTTTCCTCAGTAAAATCTACTTTAACACATACTCTATCCTACTTTAGATATTTGCTGGTGTCACTACTACTTTAAGCAATGCTGCTATTATTATAAAATGCCAACAATGGAAAAAATAAAAATTGCAAGTACTATTTTGTTGTCACTATTCTTTATATTTCCTACTTATAGGCTTTAATGAAGGCATTCATGGAATGATATATTTTATTAAAGTATAAATTATCAGGAAAACTTCCCAAATGTATAAACTGGTTATATCAGTTAGCATTTCTTTCATTGAAAATTACATAAAATTATAATATTGTAGTTTAAAGAATAATGGATTTATTGATCTCAATAACAAGAATTACTAGGGAAGGACACCCAGGTATGCAACAGTACAGTGATGTCATAACTGGCCCAGCTCCTTCTCTCACTTTGCCCTTCCATTCCTGACAAGTGGTTTATTTCTAGATGGCTGCTTAATCTCTATGCTTCATGTCTATGTTCCAGGAGAGATGAAAGTCTAAGGGTTCAAGCCATCACCTTATTGAGTTTTGGCTCAATAAGTCAAAAGAACAAGTAGGTTGCCATTGACAATTAGGAGATATATTATAGTGGCTACAATACTTAAATATATACATACAAACAAAGAAATATCTCTATGATTTATTTTTTAATAAAAGATACTTCTGAAATCCTATGAATAAGACATATGGTTGCAAATAGTTATTTTTACATATATTTAAAGCTATATTGATATATGTAATATATATGTATATAGGCAAATATATGCAAATAAAAATCCATTATGTATTGAAATAAGTCATTTAAAAATTAAAGAATATATCTGTAAAAGTTAATGATGACATCATTCTTTTCAGAAGAGATTGGGCCCGTTCAGGGTGGTATGGCTGTAGACTCTTTCAAAGCAAAATAGAGAAAAATGCAACTTTTATACTCCTAAGCAATGCTTCATGACTCAATGTGTGAAATCTAGGAGATGGCATTTTAAAATGAAGTAAGTGATACTCATAAATAAGTGGGTAAGGTTTAAAAGTTACATTGAATTTTAAAACCTGAGAGAATAATTGCAAAATTGGATTTCCAAAAGAAAATTAAATGTAGTTCCATTTACCTTGTTCTGCACTGCATTTCCCTAGGCTCCATTTTTATTATAGTTTGATAACTCATCGAGAATGGAAAAGATTAAACCAGACTCCTTATTGGTAAAAATAGCAGATGTGTGTTGATATTCATTATCCACTATGACGATGATCAAATATCCTTCTCTGATCCCAGTACAGGCTTTATATGCACAGTCTTATATAGCCCACCAAGAATTTACCTATTGTATGCTGATGCAGCTGCCTTGCATATACTAACTCTTCCTTATTTCCTACTTAGTTCTTATGTAATTGTACCTCTGCATGGATTTGAAGAGATGACTGTGCTGTATGAGGAAAATGAAATTTTATTTGCCATCTTTCCCAACCTTGAAAATCCATCCACATAGAAATAAATTGCATTCATATTCTCATTGATACAGAGATAAGGTTTTATAAAGATTAAGATGTTTTAATTTAATCTAGCTTCATCTGTTTTGTATTTATTGTGGAAGCATCCAATAGTCTGTCCGTATGTTGCCTGTCTTACTTGAATTTTATTGGTGTTAGATATTTCTTTATTTCTTCATTTCCATTCCCAGTTTTTGTAATTGGGAATTAAGAAAAGCTGATTTGAATATGAAAGTTCTAATCAATAGTTAAAAAAAGAAAGTCATGACAGTCAACTGGCTTATGGAAAAATGAGTTGAAATTAATGTGAAGGAAAACAAAAAAATAAAGATAAATATATTAAAACCGAGAACATTTTGAAACCACCATTAAAAATAATCAGATCCATGGATATTAAACAAGGATATAGGCCTAAATGCATTTCAAATGGGAAATAAGAGTTTAGAAAAAGATTATGTAAATATTCAGTCTTCTTCAAAGCTGATAACTAAATTAGCTATGGGTATCTTCAAATAATTCCCAGTAAGTTGGTTATGAAAGTTGCTTTTATTAAAGGGTACTCTCTTTGGACTTAACTAGCCTTCCCTGTCCTGCATGAGACTACATGTTGACTTTCAAGTCACCATGAAATATATAATGAACCAAGATTATGTCAATAATTCACTTGATTATTTCAATACCTTAAAAAACAATACAGAAACAAAAAAAGGAGTAAAGAAGGAGAGAGAGGAAAATATTTCCAAAAGATCATTTATTTAGTTTACATTGTAATATATAAAGTAGAAATAATGAATTCTTTGTGGATTCCTAGACTTATTTCTCATTTAATAAACTATCTTTGAGGATAAATTTTAAGATAATAATTTATTTGAAAGTACTAAAAATTGTTTAAATATATTTTGGTAAATGCTTCTCAAATTGGCACTGCTAATTTGAGGTTTTTTTTTATTTCTAGGAGAGAGAGAGAGACAGCGTGAGCAGGGGAGGGTCAGAGAGAGAGGAGTCACAGACTGAAACAGGCTCCAGGCTCTGAGCTGGCAGTCAGCACAGAGCCCACGCGGGGCTCGAACCCACGAACCGCGAGATCATGACCCAAGCGAAAGTCGGACGCTTAACCGACTAAGCCACCCAGGCGCCCCGCTAATTTGAGTTTTAAGGCAGGTGCGGTAGTTCAGAAAAGCAAGCCACATCAATATAAGGCTTTACTTATTTATTTAAAGGGCATTAGAATACCTTAACTTACAATAAGTGGCACATATAACAACCATAGACACACATACATATTAATCGGCATAGACTATGATAGGTTTGAAATTGGCAAAACTTCTAAACCAAAGGCACTAGATGAGGCAAGATGAAATAAAAGTGTTTTTCACTCTTAAAAACTTCTAATGAAAAGACACTGAAAGAGATAAAATAAAGATAGCAGATGAGACCCCTTTGCCGTATTTAGTTATGCACTTTGGATAGTCTTGCCATGTCATTTTTGGCAGTGATGGAGAATGCTAATAGGAAAAAAATGAAGACAACACCAATTATTTTGAAAGCACGCAGTTAGGTACACAGCAACTAACCTGAAGCTTTGTGGATTCCAGATGGGACAAGTAATCAGATTACTTGTGGGTGTTTTAATGGCACCCAGAGGGTATCATAAAATCACTCACCATATGTTTAATATCCATACAGCTCTGTTTCTTTGAACTGCTACTTTAATCTTTCTTTTTATTTACTTTTTATTGCCATACACTTAAATTGATGTGTTTTCTTATCTACAGATAAGAAACTTACAGGCAATATGTGAACACTCATGCACATGCCTTATCTCTCTTTTTACTGTATTTCCTACTTATTTCATTGATATTTTAGTTGTCTGGTCTATAAAGTGATTGTCATTCAAGTTTTATGTTTGAAGTTTCCACTCTTATGTCTGTTTGCTAAATTCACTCCAAGTTTTATGATTAGGAGTCTAAAAGACAGAAACCAAATAGTCATGGGTTGGAAAAGCAAATAGAAGGTGTAGAAATATAGAAAGTGAGCACAGGTTATCTACTAGAAAATCTGAAGTGGTTCTAAATCACATTTAATAGGTTTAGTGTCTGTATGAGTGCTAGGCTAGTTTATATTATAATGGTCTGAAATAATTAATAATTATTTGATTATTGGTAAGGTGATTTTACATTTTTTGTTTTTCTGATAAATGAGGAAGTATTTTTCAAATCAAGCTCCAAGGGGGAAAGGACCATCAACTCTAAAACATCCTATTAAAGGTACAACATGCAACATTACAATCACAACAAAGAGAGCATGGAGCATTTAAGATGAAGACAATGGGAACTAGAACATGACATATCCACTTCTATAAGTAAATAAGCAGGCAGCTACACAGATACAGAGCATTTGAACACTTAATAGGGAGAAAAGTGAGATTTTTCTCAGTTTTGTAAGCAAATCCTTGAGTTTATTTTATTTTTATTTAAATTCAAGCTAGTTAACATACAATGTATTCTTGGCTTCAGGAGTAGAACCCAGTGATTCATCTTTTACATATGACTCCCACTGCTCATTCCCAAAAGTGCCTTCCTTAATACCTATCCCCCAGTTTAACCCATCCCCCCACTCATCTCTCCTCCAACCCTGTTTGTTCTCTAATGATTTGCCTCCTTGTCTGTTTTTATCTTATTTTCCCTTCCCTTGAGTTTTAATTGAGTGTGGCGACCCAGCTAAAGAACACATCCTTAGACTCCCTTGTAGCTGTCTGTGGCCATGCGACTCAGTTTGAAGGGAAGTATTGTGGAGGTAAGCAAAATACACAAAGTGAGTCACTTTCTTAAAAACCACGACATATGTCTTTGACTTATTTTTTCCTTGTTATTGGATGGGAAATGATGGATTACAGAGTGACTGTGGAAGTCAATATGGAGGATGGTAGACATGTTCCACTACCTCTGGATAACTCATTTCTGAACTATTATGTTTGAAAGAAATATTCTTCTGTTATCTAAGCAAATTAATTTAAGCTACTATATTTTAAGAAATTTTGTTACAGTAATTTAGCTTAAACTATAGTATATATGCTTTCTGAGAAATC
The DNA here is from genome assembly GCA_017311185.1 of Proteles cristata cristata. NCBI lineage: Eukaryota > Metazoa > Chordata > Mammalia > Carnivora > Hyaenidae > Proteles > Proteles cristata. The sequence goes on along the minus strand of JAESUZ010003683.1, from coordinate 1,892,099 downwards.
AACTATAATTCATGGGTTGCTTAAATGAGAAAATAAGTTGACATAAATTGAGAGCTTCTCATATGGTTAGTAGTAAAGGATCTAAGTGGTTAAACTAATAGAGGCTACATAATTTACAGAATTTTGTCTTCATATCATTCATTCCTGTTAGTCTGCAGCATTTTAAAGTCATTACTTGGTCATTGAGGGACTACATAGTTTTAGCTTTTATTTTTCTTAAAACAACTTTATGATTAGTGCAAGAAATTTATCTATGATTTAGCTAAAATATGTTCAGATATGCCCACACAAGTTCAGTGTGATTTGGAGTTTCTATTTACTCCCAAGTTTTAAGAATATTTTTTGTTTTTCACAAGATATTTCTGATGGTGTGCTTGGCCCTGCAATATCATCTTTCAGTAAAATTTTTTAACCCTAGCATTCAAGCCAAATGAATGCACTATAGCACTGCAAATTTAGATTACCATTATTCTTGTATCTCTGTGGGTTTGATAAGTAAATATGTGTATATACATACATATATACACATACGCATTTTAAATGGTATTTGTTCTACATTTACTTGGCCTTTAGTGAAGTTGAGTACTGTAAAAAGTGTAGTAAGCATTTATATTTATTCTGTTGCATATACATGATTCTTGTCAAACTATTTTTTCCATGGAGTATTTATCTTTTACTGATTTAAAAGCAATGTTTATCTATGTAGAATATTCAATCATCATCATATACATTTGTGGTAACAGCTGTTTTGTATTTTAATGAAAATATTTTCTGAAATTATTCTCAGTTTCAGCTTACTTGTTAGCTGAATTCTATCTCTTGTGCTACCAGTAGTAAGTCTTAACCATGAAGTTGGAGTAGGGACAAAGTGAAATATAATTAAAAAAAAAAAAAAAGACAAACTTAACAGATATCATTTGGCCTCTGAGGGACATGGAGAATAAAAGAGCGAATGGAAAGAAATAAGAGCTTCTATCTTTGCCATCTCCAACCCTTGCATGAGAGCATCAAGGTATGTAGTCTTTAAAAACGTGTCTTCATTTTGAGACAGTCCATGAAGCACTAGATAGTGCCATGTTTCTCTAGACCTGCTATAAGTAGTCTCTATACCTCTAACGAAAGCTTGAAATAAACCATTTCTTGGTGGAAGTACAAAATGGAAGCACACATAAACAGATACATGAAATTGAGTTGGTGATCATTATAACCCCTGTAGCTGGTCATCTGCAGAAATTTTATTTTCAAAGTAACAGGATGTCAAAGATAACACCTACTATTTACTGATGTAGTAGAGGCCAGACACCAATAATACCCTATGCCAGGTGACTTGTAAGGGAAAATGGCCAGACATTTTGGCTCTAAGAATATATGCCAACACTTCTTGCCCCAAATTCAGCTAGGACCATTCTTATCTCTCAAACTATACAGTACAGGCTACAGAGAAGACCATGTACTTTCTCACTGGGACACACAGATGGTCCAGAAGACACTGTATAGCTCCAAGGATTCTTTCCCTTCATTACTAAGAGGCCACATAAGCCTCAGCTCTCACATCTTTAAAGTCATCTCTGAGTGGAGTTGTAGGTATGAGGTATGAAATTTAAAAGACCGAGCACTGAGTATAACCAAACTAAGCATAGGTCTCAAATAAATGTTTAAATCATAACATTGTATTAAATGTAAAGAATTGAACTAAAATATAGTATGTGTGTGTGTGTGTGTGTGTGTGTGTGTGTGTATATTTCTGCTACTCAACCGATTTTGTCATGAGATTGAGTTATAAGAAGCTGTATTTTCCTTTCCACATTTGAATGGAGGGAGGAAATTTGGGTTCTTTTTACAAGTACTCTTATGCAAGATGGAATCTGAACATGTGAGTCAGTTATCAATTTGTCACTTTTCACCTCTGAATCTACCTTTCTTACCTTGATTTGTGATGCTGGATCTGAGCCTTCTTAACATCTCTCCTTTGCCATCCAGTGCAGTGTTAAACCTTTTCAATAGAGGGCACTGGCACTGGAGGGAAACTGCCAGAAGAAGGGGCTTCTTGTTCTGATTCTGGTCCTTTGTTTCTTATTTCTAGAGCATGCCTGCAGGGATCAGCTCTGCCTCCTTGGTATCAGGATGTGTTTCTTACCAGGAAACCCAGTGGCTCATCAGCAAGTGTTACTGGTGCCGCAGTGAGTGGATTTCCAGCATTTTTGCTAGCATCTTTGAATACAGATTCACAGCAGCACCCCAATAAAAATTTTCCAAGAAATTAAAATTTACAAATATGTAGAATCAGTGATTTATTCCATAAATTTTCCTACAGCACCTTTTATGTGTGAGGCATTATGCTAAAGACTGGGAATAAAACAGTACAAATGTGGATATGATTATGGCCCTAGTAGGGTTTACATGGTAATATGAGAACAAAATAAGTAACGGTTTCAAAGGATTCTACAGCTTTACATTTCATTCGTTTGTACGTATTTCTATTAAAGAGAAACAAGAAAAGGATTATGTTATAGTCATTTTAAAACATTTATCATTTAAAAAATTTTTTTAACTTTTATTTATTTTTGAGAAACAGAGAGAGACAGAGCAGGAGTGGGAGGGGAGCAGAGAGAGAGGGAGACACAGAATCCAAAGCAGGCTCCAGGCTCTGAGCAGCCAGCACAGAGCCTGACGTGGGGCTCGAACTCAAGAACTGTGAGATCACGACCCGGAAGTCGGACATGCAACTGACTAAGCCCCCAGGCATCCCAAAACATTTTATCATTTTAAAGGTAAGACCTAACATGTTGAAAATTTTAAAAAAATCCATAACTCAAATGAGAAGTTATTAAAATATTGAATTTATGAGATATAAATACAATATAAATTAATAGAAATCTGCAATAAATATAAACTAAGTGTCTTTTTCTTGTTTCTGTCAGCATCTAACTCCTGAAAACTTTCAGCTGAACTCCCGGAACTTTTGGTTAAACATCAGAGATTTCTCATATCTTCACCCTTTGTAATGAATACTGTGTTCACTTTTTTGCTATAAATGAAACCTTGCTTCTTTCCAGGACTGTATCCCTCCAAACTGGTGTCTGTGTGTGTGTGTGTACGTGTGTGTTTTCTCTTATAATGGTTTATATCTCTGTGTTGAGAGGTAGAATAGATCTCTCTCTTTCTCTTCACTACTGCTTCTAGGTCAATCTTCCTCCCTTCACATTTCCTACCCAATAAGGGCTCTGGCTCTCTAGGGGCACCTGGGTAGTTCAGTCAGTTAAACCTCCAACTCTTGATTTCGGCTCAGGTCATGATCTCACAGTCATGAGATTGAGCCCCATAGGCTCTGCACTGGGCATCATGGATCCTGCTTAAGATTCCTTCTTCCCTCTCCTTTTGCCCCTCCTCTGTGTGCGCATTCACTTTTTCTCTCAAAAAGAAAAAAAAAAGGAGCTCTGACTCTCCTATTTATTTATTAATAAAACTTTTTAAATGTTTATTTATTTTTGAGAAGCATAGAGAGACAGAGCACAAGCAAGGGAGGGACACAGAGAGAGGGAGAATCAGAATCAGAAGCAGGCTCCAGGCTCTGAGCTGTCAGCACAGAGCCTGACCTGGGACTCAAACCCACGAACCATGAGATCATGACCTGAACCAAAGTCAGATGCTTAACTGACTGAGCCACCCAGGTGTCCCAACTCTGACTCTCATAGTATCAAAATGTACAAACCACCACCAAGCCTCTTATCATAGATAACTATTAACTACGAGCTATTACCCTTTATTCCTACCATTCCTTTTCAGAATTGTGGATGATTTCACTATTCTTGGAAGTGGCTCTTCCAATATATCCTTTCTTTCTTTCCTCAAGGGTTTTTCAATGCTCTTATCCACCACCCTACCTTAGCCTCTTATTCCCCTGTGTTTGCCAATACCTGTGATTGATGATAAGTTTAAAGCATTCATACCTATGTTTAAATCAACTTACTTTCTAGGAGTGCTTGGGTGGATCAGACAGTTGATTAAGCGTCTGATTCTTGGTTTCAGCTCATGTCATTATCTTGAAGTTTTGTGAGTTCAAGCCCCATATCAGGCTCTGTGCTGGCAGCACAGATTCTCTCTCTCCCTCTTTCTCTGCTCCTACCCAACTCATCCTGTCTCTGTCTCTCTTAAAGTAAATCATAAACTTAAAAAAGAAGAATGTTTAAAACAATTTACTTTCTAAATGAAGTTGAAGTGGAGGGAAATGGACAAAATCCAGAGAATATATTAGTCTTGCTGAACTATTTACTATAGGCTCTGTATTCTGGACATTCTATTAAGATTCAAAATGTTGCCATTTGTTGACATTGTGTATGAGAAGGAGGACAAGGGAAGACTAAATTTGTATGTACTAATTTTGTGTAAGCAGTTTATTTTATGAGCCTATATATCAGAAGAGAAAGATAAGATGTGGAATATAATTTGGACATTTTTTGACACGGGAGATATCAGGAACAAAACTGAAAAAACAAAAAGACCTCTCATTTTGAAACCCATATTATAATTGGAAGGCACAAATAATGGAAAAATACATAAATAAGTAGTACACTGTATATATTAGAAATCCCCAAAACTACTTCCAGGCTTTATGATTTACTAGCAGGAGTTACAGGGATCAGCATATAGTTGGACTCATGGCTAAGATTTATTACAGTGAAAAGATAGAAAGTACAATAAACAAAGCAAAAAGGTGCAGGGAAAACTATAAAGGAAACCAGGAGCAAGCTTCTAGAGTTCTTCCAGTGGAGAGTCATGCAGGACTCACTTTATTTCCTCACCAACAAATATGAACAATATATGTGACATATTGCCAACCATGGGACCTCATCAGAGACCCAATGTCCAGAGTTTTATTGAGGGCATATTATATATGCACTCCATGAACCTAAATATTAGAGTCCCAGAAAATAAAAACTTTCAGCATAAATCATGTTATTACACAAACAGTTTAGTAACATTGCATCATTTTGCAGTTAATAAGAATGTAGGAAATCTCCCTCGTTCAAGTTCCTGGACATCATGTGAAGGGCAGTCATGTAAGTAGATCTTTTGAAGGATAACACTCAATCTTGCTATGTTAACTTTTCTGGACAGCATATTATATAGTGATAAATGCAATAAATAAAAAAATGTATGGAGTGAGGATGGTTTGCTATTTATTTATTTTTAATTTGTAGCATTTATTTATTAGAGAGAGAGAGAAAGAGAGAGAGAGAGAGATAAGGAGGAGAATGAGCAGGGGAGGAATAGAGAGTGGGGAGACACAGAATCCAAAGCAGTCTCCAGGTTCTGAGCTGTCAACACAGAATGCTACACGGGTCTCAAACCCACTAACCGTAAGATCATGACCTGAGCTGAAGTCGAATGCTTAACCAGCTGAGCCACCCACGCGCGCCTTGATGGTTTGCTATTTTAAATAAAGTGATCAGAGTATACCTAATTGAGAAAGTGTCATTGAGCTTTCGAGATGTGAATGAGCTAACCAATTAGATCTGTTACTTCTGGAGAAGGTATAGCCAGCACAAGGACCATCAAAAGGCCAAATGCTAGTGCCCAGTGAGCCGTTGATAGACTTGTAGGAGATATCAGACAGGAAGAGAAAAGAACAGAGTATTTAGGAAACTAAAGGCCATTTTAGGAAGTTTGGTTTTTGTTCTGAGAAAGATGCAGAGCTTTTGGAGTGTTCTCAGCAAAGGAATAATATTAAAGATTAAAATGGCTACAGTGGTGAATACAGGCCTACATGAGGCAAAAGTAAAGTAGGAAAACCAGTTAAGTAGATGTTATGATAATTCAGGAGGGAGATGGTGGTGGTTAGAATGGATAGCCGGAAGTGAGAATAATCTCATTTGAGATATGTTTTGAAGTTATAGCAACAGATTTCCTTGAAAGATTTTGAGGTATGAGAAAAAGAATCAAATTGACTCCAGGGTTACTGGTCTGAAAAATGGAAAACTAGAGTTGCTATGCATTGATATGAACAAGAATGAAGATGAAATAGACTTGGTGGAAATGACCAGAAGCTGAGTTTGTGCAAGTTAACCTTGATATATTCATTAGATGTGTATGCGTATATATCTGTAAGTAGTTGAATATGTATCTAGAGTGATTGAAAGAGAGGACAGTGCTGGAGAAGCAAATGTAAAAGTCATTGGCTACAGAGGAATAAGATATCCAGGAGACTAAATTTCAACAGAGAAGAAAAAATAACCAAGAATGGAGTCCTGGGGAACTCCATTATTTAAGGGATTGGAAGATGGGCATGAATCAACAATGGACTCTGTGAAGAACCAATCAGTAAAATAGGAGGAAAACTAAGAGTGTGTGGTAATTTGGAAAACAAGTAAAGAAAGTGTATAAAGGAAAAAGGTATTATCATCTGTATTAAATGTTATTTAATAGACCAAGTAAAATTAGAGTTGATAATTGGGTATTGGATTTAGCAATTTGGAGGTCATTGATGAACCTGACAAGATCCATTTGGCTAAATGATAGGGACAAGAAGCCTGATTAGAACGGGTTTTAGAGAAAATGTAAATGTAGAAATTGCTGGATATTCTCTGCTAAAAGAATCAGATTAATTGGAACTGGAAAATAAAATTTAATCAGAAGTATTTTTCCTGTGGTTGTTTTCCTCTTTTTCCTCTCCCTCCTCTCCCTTCCCCTTCCTCTCTTCCTCCTTCTACTTCTCCTTCTTTTTAGAATCAGGAAAAATACTGATGATAACTATCTCATACAGAGTTGGGGATTGGGGAGTGAATAGATGACAGGGATAGTATCTAATCAAGAAGTGAGGAATTGGCTTGAGAAATGAGTATTGATAGCTCTTTTAATAGGAAGGAAGAGTATCTGGCTGCAGATGCTGATAGACGTCCATGTGTGGTGGTGGGAGTCTATTAAGGTTTTTAGATTTACTTCAGTTTTCTCTGTGAAGTAAGAATAAAGGTCATTAAGAATAAGAGGAAGAAGAAACATGGAGGTTTTGAGAGAACCAGCAAAGGCATAGAAGAATGCTAGAGAACAATGGGGAAGTGGATAGGCTGGAGATACCAGGTAAGGTTTCTAGAAAGCTTTAGACCCCCTTTAGGCTAGCTGTCTTGATTTTTAGAGGGACATCAATTAGTGTGACCATTGTTTTTCTTAATTAGATTTATCTGCATAGGTTTCAACTCAAAGTAGGCAAATTGTTGCATTTAAACAAGGTTATGAATTTTCCATGAATGTATAGCCAAGTTAAAGAGGGATCAAGAAGTCAAGAGTATATGAGAGGAAATGATTATGAGAACTGACCATAAATTTAATCTAGATAATCAGGGAAGTAAGGCCATCAAGAAGCTCAAAACGTGGCAGGAATTGGAAATGACAAGTCTAGGATTATCTCCATGAAATAAGTGGATGGCAGAGTGCATATTAACATTATTTGAAGGTAGTGAATAATATGGGTAGTATGATCCAAATATTGTTTTTAAGGAAGGCAGGAAGGACAATTGTTTTCCAGAATCAATAAGAATAAGAAAACATGTTACTCTAACTCAAATATTGTGATACGAAGGAAATGGGAGAAAGAACAGTAGCTTCTCTGGGGCTTCTGCAGAAACAGTGTGCTCAGGACAGGCTCAGGTTTTGTTACAGCAAGAAGATAATGAGGATTCTTAGACAATGTTTCGGGATATAAGGAGATTTGCTGATCAGGGATTGAGAAACTAAATACACTGTTAGGTTTTCATGAGTTAGGGAAGGGTGGGAGTTGGAGAAAAGGAAGAGAATGTGCAAAGGCCCGTGGATATTATGGTGGACAAGATGAGGATGACCTAACACTACGCTTCTCATGGTATCAAATGTCAGTACAGACACACATCAAAGGGTTTAATGGGATTCCTTTAGATGATCTGAAGGCATTCAGGAATGGCCGTGTTAGGGATCGAAGAAGGCTGGAAACTTTCTAGTTGATGTGGTTGAGGATATCTATCGAATCAGGGTCTTAACTTGATCTTTCATGTTCACTTCACGTGGGTTAATGGTTTGGATAAAATAAAAATTTAAAAAAATAGCTTGTATTTGAAATAACTATCACATGCTTATCCAGCTCTTAAAGTGTAGAACAAATTGAAATCCGTTTCAATTTGCTTATCTAGCAAAAAGAAAATATGCTTGAACAACAACAAAAATTAGGTCAAGTAAAATATGGAACTTGTATGTAAAGAATTAAATATCTTCCTTGGAAATCAGCACTATCTAGCAGTAAAGTGATAATAATATGTTGTAGAGCCCTATAAACCTCTGCAAACACTGTGCAACATTTATCTTAATGTTTTAATAAATTATGTAAAATTAATTAAATGTGCTCTAAAATACTGCTTCTATAGCCTTAAAATGTCCTTGATTCTCAGCCCAAATGAACATTTTATTTTAATTGTTATCTTGGATAAGCTGCCTTAAGTATAGTTATACCAACAAGTGTATAGTGTTACTTGGATTTTGTAGCCTGTATTGGTTACTTTTGATGTCACTTTTTATGAGGCCTAGGTGTCTTGCCTGACAGATCTCACTTGGTAAATAGAACTGCTTTGCAATAGTGAAAGTCATTTTTTCTCTCTGAGACATGTTTAAGGTCATGATGTGCAAATGTTTATCTCCTGAAAATCTCGAAGGTGACTTACCCATGGGGACTCATTATTTCTCTCCCTGTTGAAATTCATGTTTTTATCTCTAGACTTGCATCTGTAAAAAGTTGGCATGGAAGAGAAAAACTGTGTCTAGTGCATAATATAGTGTATAAAGAGGCAGCAACACAAGTTACTGGACAGTAACTTTTCTACTGAAGACATTCATGATAGATTTATCTCAATTACAAAATTTATTTAATTTAAATATATATATATATAATATTCACTGTTTATAAAACAGATGTATCAGTTAGTATAGGTCAATTATGCTTCAGTAACAAACTCACAATTTCACTGGCTTAAATTCACAAAGGTATATTTCTTGCCAAGGATTGACTAAATTATGTCTTTTATTTCTGTAATATCCTCACTGCTGGATCCAGGCTGGTAGACCCTCTAGAACATTGTTAGTCATCAAAGCAATGGGCAAAATGCTTTGGAGTGCTGTGATCTGCAAGTAAAAGCTCTGACTGGAAGCCATGCATGTCCCTTCCTCCAGCTAATTTCAAGTCCCCACACTCCTAAGGAAGCTAGAATTTCAAGCCTACCCATATCACGAAGGTGGAGAGCAATCAATTATTTGGTGACTAGCACTAGTAACAACTGTACTGGTGCAATTATTCAATGTATTTTCTTTTTAATAAAATAAGGTATTACAATTTAAGATTTCTAAGGGAGATGATAAAGAGTTAGTAGACTGTCTATAGATTATTACTGGAAAGACAAATCAAAATAAGATATCTTATTGTGAGATATATAGAATACAGATATTGAGGGATTTTTTTTCCAAAAAAAACTTTTAGATAATTTGTTTAGTTTAGAGAATATTTTGATTAAAATCTGTTAAACCCTCATGTTCATATGAATATGGGGGGAGATTAAACAAATTAAACAATATATTGCCAAAATCACTTAACATGTGAATTATCAAGTTTCTGATTGTGGTTTTAATTCTGCTTTGATTTTCTCATAGCTCGTAAACAACAAATGCCAGTAAATTAAATCTCTAGAAATAGAGTGAAAGGATTTAATTTTCCCCCAAAATACAAATATAAGAAACAAAGAAGAATACAAATTAATGACTTTAAAGCAGTTGACTTGCTTTAAGAAAAACTCATATTACTCTAAACAATGGTTTTGACCATCCATCAAAGGAAAATATAATTCAATAATGAATGTACTTATTTACAGATATTTATGAGTATAGGAATGGATTAATGTGTCATAATGTGTCCATGCGGAAAAAGAATTTATAATTTTATTAATTTAAAATTTTGTAGAAATTATGATAAATTTATTTGTACTTTCTGCTCTGTGACCTATCTTACCCAAAGTTGTATTTATGAGGAGATTGTTTACACATACAGACTGTGGTTATAGAATGGAGTGTGTCTTTTGAAATGAGAGCATGGTGTGTTGATTGAACCTTATCTTGACCCTACTGATATTGTGCTATCCACACTTGCATAGACAAAAATTTTAAAAAGCACAATTAATCACTTTCCTCTTCTCCACAACAGACTCAATGAATGTCAGGGGATCAAGAAACGACTGCTATCTCTCTAAAGTGCTTTTATAGATCATTAGAAAAGGACTTTTAGTAATCATCGCTGCTGCAGAATTGGCTTGACAAATCATGAGTATTAGCAGTGTAAAAGTCAAACTTGCATCACAACATAGAAAAAAGTCTATTTTTGTTCTTTCTTCAGTTTCAGTTGCTTAAGACTCACTATCACTTCCTATTGCTTTAAGAGCAATTCAATATTCACGTCAAATACTAAGTTGTAAATGATTTGACTTTTGATTATGTCTGTGGCCTCATGTCAAGATTCAGAAAAAGAAAATATGATCATATATTTACACAATGGAATATTATTTGGCCATTAAAATAAACGGGAAAGGGCACCTGGGTGGCTCAGTCAGTTGGGCGTCCGACTTAGGCTCAGGTCATGATCTCCTGGTTGGTGGGTTTGAGCCCCGCATCAGGCTCTGTGCTGGCAGCTAGCGCAGAGCCTGGAGACTGTTTTGGATTCTGTGTCTCCCTCTCTCTCTGACCCTCCCCTGATCATGCTGGCTCTCTCTTTCTCAGAAATAAATAAAACATTAAAAAATAAAATAAATGGGAAGTCCTGACATGGATTTTGTAACAACATGGCTGAACTGTGAGGGAATTATGCCATATGAAATGAATCAGACAGAAAAAGATAAGTGCTGTATGTTTTCACTTCCATGAGGATCTAAGAAAACCAAAATTTCTAGGACTAGGGAGCAAAATGATGATTGCCAGTGTCTGTGGGGAGTGAGAAATGGAGACATGTTCGTCGAAGTATACAAAGTTACAGCTCTAATAGGAAGAAGTTCTGGGGATCTCATGTACAGCATGGTGACCATAATTAACAATAATGTATTACAGACTTGAAAGTTAGAGAGTAGAACTTAGTATTATTACTACAAAAAATACTGTTCTTCTATGAAAGGATGGAGGTGATAACTAACTTTGCTGTGGCAGTCATTTTGCACCCATATACGTGTATCAAATTATTATGCTGTACACATTAAGCTTCAAAGGTTTGTAGTCAATAATATCTCAATAAAGCTGGGAGTTTAAAAAGATTCTGTGTGCTTCAGATTTTCCTTCTCTTCCTTCCAGCAGCCCACCCCTCACCTTCCCTTGAAGTGACCTTTCCTACCAAATTCCTGCTTCTCCTATGCAGTGTTATCTTCAGCACTCTGGGGAGATGTCTCTGAACTTCAAGGCAAAATTAGATACCCTATTATATAGCAACACAGCATTCTGTACTATGAATAATCTAATATTACCATTAGTTAAGCTGAAACATTTTGAATCAGGCAGCAAAACAGAATAATAAGAGACAGCATGGACTATTGTGGTACTAATTAAATTGCCAATTAATGCCCCTATATTGTGAAAATAAACCCAGTTACGAAATTGCTTAGTATTCCATCTTGGCTCAGGGCTTTTCCTTTAAATATTTTGTGTTCTTCTAGTTTGTTTGTTGGGAAACAAAATGTTTTCACACCAACAAAAGAAATAGCCAATCTCCTCATTTAAAGCCAAACCAAATAAACTACCCTCTTGAGATACATAATCTACTTCTTTCTCCATGCCCAGCATTTTAAATTATTAAATGAAAGAATACACAGTTGAGTCTTGAGTTTTTACATTTATTTAACCTCACCAAGCTGGAATAAAAATCAAGAAAAATAGATAAATGAAAAGTTTAGGTCTGAATGATTTAGAAGGCTCCAAAGAGTCCTTCCTAAATGATGAGTGCCTAGTCCAAGGACATTTTTCTGTACTTGATTGTCAAGAGTCACAGGAAGCAAATTCCTGTCCAGGTACTAAGCACTCAGAAGTATTGAGGAATCCTTTCAATGAATTCTGCTATGTAAACAAAGCAAAATATTTTTTTAATCTCCCCCCACCTCTCATTTTCATATGTAAAGAATCAAACTGCAAACTTCCTTCTTGGGTACTGAGGACCTAGCTTTTGCTGCCTTTTGCTTTGCTGACTAAGTTTAGCCTTTCTTTTCTAGAGGATACATTATTGAATTTATATTTATGTTTTCATGCATAGGTGCTCCACAAGAATGTATATTCCATGACGACAGATTGTATGTCTCAGACACGACATTGTGCCATTACTCTGTCAAATGTTGGTTATATAATTACAGAATATTTATTTGTGGTTGAATGTAAGAGACACACAGGAAAGTATGTGAATAGAGTAAGTGAAAGGCATTTTTATAATACCATAGTGCTATAAGCTTTTTTCTCCAGTGTCTTCATTTGCAATACCATTTATTTTCTTCTATTAGAGACATCTTAGTACAAAGAAAGCCTTTATTTTTGAAAATATTTTCCAGTTGACCTTTCTTTTGCAAGCATGAATTACACCTCAAGAGAATTCTGAGTAGGCAAAATAGGTGAAACGGATTAAGAAGTACAAACTTTCAGGCAGGAAATAAATAAGTCAAAGGGATGTAATGTACAGCAGAGGGAATATAGTCAGTAATACTGTAATGACTTTGCATGATGACAGATGGTTACTAGACTTACTTCATAATGTATAAAAATATTGAATCACTACACTTGAAATTAATAGAATAGTGTATGTTAACTGTACTTCAATTAGAAAAGAGAACACCCCCCTCGAAAAAAGAAAAACAGAAAAGAGTTACGAAATCATCAGTGGAATACCTGTGCCTTACTAAACGTTGTTTTTCCATTTCTTACGTTCTGCCATAATTTATGCCCTCAATAAATAGTTGCTGAATATTTATTTGAACACAGTATGAAAAGAATTTAAATAAAAGCAATTTCAGAGGATGTGTTGATTCCGATGTGGAATAATTAAGGTAGTATCTTTCCCTATTTATGTACTATTACTCTACAGTTATCAAGAATAAAAAAATTGCATTTTCTTTCAGTATTTTAGTACTCTAAGTGTATAAACTACTTTACACTTCCCACTGTTTCATAATTACTTAAAATTCTCTAAGTGTATTACTTATGTATTTTATATAACATTAATTTGAATGTGGAGAGAATTTGTTCGTCTAAAATGTATTTTCCCTATGTAGAATAAAAATATGTTTGATGTCATAAAAATATGTAGTTTGGAGGTAAATAACAGCTATCAAGTGGGCAAATGTATTTGAGGGGATTCATAGGATATAAACTCCACACACTGTATGTTTGGGGTTTTTTGGGCTTTTATTCCTTTTTAGAGCAATCTTGATTCAATCAAATATTTCAAAATATCACGGTCTGAAGAAACTGATACAGGACTTTGATTTATCTTTGGATTGAGAAATGCAATTGTAACATTTTTAACAAAGAACCATAGTTTGAAGTGGAAAACTAATTAATAAAGCAGGCCAGAACAATTTCTGAACCGTTTTAAGTGCTTTAATTAACAGTATTAGAAACTTTGGTTAATGGGGTGCCTGGGTGGCCCAATTAGTTAAGCGTCCGACTTGGGCTCAGGTCATTATCTCAAGGTTCGAGGGTCTGAGCCCTGTGTCGGGCTCTGTGCTGACAGCCAGCTCAGAGCCTGGAGCCTGTTTTGGATTCTGTGTTTCCCATTCTCTCTGACCCTCCCCTGCTCACACTGTCTCTTTCTCTCTCAGAAATAAATAAAAACATTAAAAAAAAGAAACTTTGGTTAAAAGGAAATCCCTAATAGGAATATCTGATATGTCATTTGCAACTATCTTTTCCCATTCCGTCAGTTGCCTATTAGTTTTATGGATTGTTTCCTTTGCCATGCAGAAGCTTTTTATCTTGATGAGGTCCCAAGAGTTGACTTTTGCTCTTGAGTCCCTTGCCTTTGTGGATGTGTCAAGTAAGAAATTGCTGCAGTTGAGGTCAAGAAGGTTGTTGCCTGCTTTCTCCTCTAGGGTTTTGATGGTTTCCTGTCTCACATTCAGGTCCTTTATCTATTTTGAGTTTATTTTTGTGTATGGTGTGAGAAAATGATCTAGTTTCATTCTTCTGCATGTTGCTGTCCAGTTCTCCCAGCACCATCTGTTAAAGAGGCTGTCTTTTTTCCATTGGATACAGGAAAGAGAGAATCTTAAGCAGGCTACATTCCCAGCACTGAGCCTGTCTGGGGGGCTTCATCTCAGACTGTGAGATCATAACCTGAGCTGAAATCAAGAGTCCAATGCTTAACTGACTGAGCCACCCAGGTGCCCCAAATAGAATTACTTTACAAGGAAAAATGTCTGGCTTTCCTGCAAGAGAGCATATATGGAAAATGATTAGTCATTTGGACTGAAACCTAGACTTATTTAATTGTGGAGGATTTAGATCTTGAAACAATAAAAGTAAAGCACCTAAACCCATGAGCTTATTCTCATTTCTCAGGCAGTTTCTGCCTTCACTGAAATACTGAACTTAGCCCGCATTTACTATTGTAATCTTAGAAAACTCTGGATCATAATAGGAATACAGGCAAGCTTAGTATAAATGACCATGTCAGATCTTGGCTTCCACCTGTGGTCTGGGTGAAACGGAAGAGGTGGTATTTAAACTGAAATAAAGAAGGGAAGTGTGACCATCTGAAGTACTACTTCTAGAAACTGAAATAGATAGAAGAAACTGGAATTGAAGCAAATATTATAATGCTTACGGTATTTGATCTTGAGAGAGAAACACGACAAAAAATGTTTACATGTTTTATATTTATCAGCTAAATTATGTGTTCACAACGTAAGTAAAACAACTGTAAGTCCCCCACTCTAAACAAAACAAAACATTTGAAAATTTACTGACATTTAAAATACTAGTTACTAGAGACTGCACTTTCTCCTTCCCTCCTCTTATCCCTCTCCCCCTCCCCCTTTCTCCTTTCTTTCTTTTGTTCAACAAACACTTATTAAATACTTACTACACATTAAGCAGAGTCTGAGCTACTGAAGATAAATGGATAAGTCATCTCAGAGACTGGGTTATGCTGTTCACTGCACATTCACTGATTCTCAATTCCTTTCTATGCAGGGCATTCCCGATAATGTTCTTCAACATAAGGATTCATAAAACCCAGATCTCACTATCACCAAGGAACGTGGAAATACCACCAACTTAGGGGTGTCTTAATGGACTGCTTCCATGGTGTGAATTTTGCTGTACTTCTGGCCATCATCCCTCTCTTTCTTCTCACTTAACCATAGGTTCTTGAGACTGTAACAACTCTTGCAGTATTTTAGTACTCTCTCAATAAAAACAAACAAAAACTTTGTTTCAATTAATTAATGTCTTTTTCTTTTCCTTGCAACTAAAAACTCCTACCAGGATGGTCTCAGTCTTCAGAAAACACACTAAATAAAGGGCTACGCCAGCCAAGAAGCCTAGTAAACTACCGTACTAATTATAAGTGTCATACTTCTCATATGTATCACAATAAGGAGGGGGCCACTTGGGTGGCTCAGTCAGTAAACCATCTGAGTCTTGATGTTGGCTCAGGTCATGATCTCATGGTTCCATGAGATGAAGCCCCATGTCCAACTCCATGCTGATAAAGCAGAGCCTGCTTAGGATTCTCTCTTTCCCCACCTGTCTACTCCTCCCTTGCTTCCTCTCTCTTTCTCTCTCTCCTCAAAGTAAATAAATATATTTTAAAAATCTATGAAAACCTAGGGTGCTTGGGTGGCTCAGTCGGTTGAGTACCTGACTTTGGCTCAGGTCATGATCTCAGTTTGTGAGTTTGAGCCCTGCATCAGGCTCGCTGCCATCAGGACAAAGCCTTCTTTGAATCCTCTATCCACCTTTCTCTCTGCCCCTCCCCTGCCTATGCTCTCTTCCTCAAAAATTAAAAAAAATAAAAAGCTGTTAAAAACAATAAGGGAGAAAGCTAATGTGTGGAGTAGAGAGGTATAGGCTAGATGGGCGGCCTGAGTTTCTTAGTGCCTATTAGTACTTGATAGACAGAAACATACATGATAAGCTGGGGGAATTGAGGCTAGAGTAGCATTTGAGATACTTTTGGTCTGAAGTTACTATGCTTTAAAGAATATATAATTCATGTATTCAAAATCTAAAAGTATATCAGAAAGTAACAAGTAATTTATGTGTTTGGAGCAAAGGTTATATGAAAAAATGAAATAAAAGATGATTCTAGAAAGATGAAATAAGTTATAATTTTGTGAGTCCTTGCATGCCTTGTAAGAATATTTATATTTCAAAACACCAAACCAAAGATCCAAGAAGCTTAGAGAGCATCAAGCAGAATAAATACCAAGCAACACTCCTAGGAATATCATATCCAAGCTGCATGAAATCAAAGACAAAGAAAATCTTGAAGAATGCTAAAGAAGGATGGGATAAACATCAGATCCATGGAGCAAAAAGTTTAACAATTTTACCAGAGTTTTGTTTTAAACTTTGGAAGCAAGAAGAGAGTGATACCTTTAAGGTATTGAAGAAAAAAAAAATTACCAACCTAGAATTATTTAGTTCATAAAATTATCCTCCAGAATTAAAAGAGAAATCAGAATTTTGTGAACAAACAAAAGCTGAGAGAATTCACTTGCAGCATACTTATTTCACAAGAACTGTTAAAAGTTCTTCAGGCAGGACAGAAACGATGTAGGTGAGAAATTCCAAGTTCCTTAATGTAGGCAGTACATAGCAACTTATTTCTAAGAGGATAATATTTTTTTAAAAAAGAGGGTAAAATAGTAATTTTATAGTAGAGAAATATGACACACACTGTCTCAGTCAGATGATCAAGATTAATGTCAACAATGATAAGTTATGTTAACAGTATATACATGATATGATGAGAATGGACTCTTACATCTGCTGTACCCAACCTTTCAAAGACCAATAAATCCAGTCTTGTAATGGGAAAAAATAATAGGTCAATCTCAATTGAAGAACATTCTATAAAAAACCTAGTAAGTTCCCTCAAAATGGTCGAAACAAGGGAAGTCTGAGAAACTGTCACAGTCTATAACTACCTAAGGAGACATAATGACAAAAAATACTTGACAACTAAATGAAATACAGCATTTTCAGGGGATCCTGGGACAGAAAAAGACATTAAGTTAAAACAGAGAAAATATGAATAAAGTATGGACTTTAGTTAATAATAATGAATCAATCCGTGTGGGTTAATTAGCTTTAACGATTGTACCACACTAATGTAAGATATTAACACAATAGGGAACCAAGTGGAGGCTATCTGGGGTCTTTGCATTATCTGCAAAATGTTTGTAAATCAAAGGTTATTCTAAATATAAAATGTTTGTGTTTTAAAAACAAAGTAAAAATAAAACAAAAAAACATTCCAGTAGCTTTGAAAGTATTTGATTGCGTATGTCTGTACTATCTCTTTTGGATTCACAGCTGTATTATATTCCTACATCAGGAATAAGCCAATTTACAAGCACTTTATAATAAGTATTTTATTGGTATTAAAACAGATATTCTATCTGACAATATTTGAGAAATAACTATTTACTCTTTTAAGCATAATTCTATACCTCTAGTTCTATCTAATGGTATAAACAGAACTGAAAAAAATCAAGCAATGTAGGGATTTCATTTTTAATATAAAATTATGTGAAATATTACAGGATGCAGTGACATAATTTTATTATAAGGAGTGCAAAGTTTATCAATGTCCTAATAATCTTTCCTTTTCAATTTCTTAGAAAAGTTGATTAAGTTGTTCTCCTATGAAGTTTAAAACTGTATATGCTTATTTAGAATTTCTTTGAAGGAATTAAATATTTTCCAATTTATCTAGTGTGGCTTTAATTTGTGGGTTCCTAAGGAATTATTCAAACACAAGAGCCAGATTTTGAAATGGGAGATAAAGAACTCTACTTATGTGCATCTGGGAGGGATTATTTTTATGAGAAAGATAGGAGGTTAATTTAATCCTTTGCTTAGAAAGCCAGTCATAGGCCTAGGTCTTAGGTTTCACCCACATGTGGGCCAGCTGACAGTGCTCCATGAACTGAATAGAGGCTACTCCTGTGACACTGATCAGTGGGGTATTTTAGGGATTGGACTGTCATGGTCAGCTTTCTATTCATCCTCACAGCTATCATGGAGGTACCATTATTGACAAATGAAGAGATTTTGTGATGTGTTGATGGCGTGCCAGAGGAGCCAGTGCTCTCTGAGTAATGGGTAGTGATCAGTTTGTATAAGAGCTCAGGGGTTTTTAGTTGTCATTGTTTTCGTCTTTTTGTTGTGGTGGTTGTTGTTTTGTTTTGTTTTGTTTTAAGTTCTTTTATTTGCTTTGTGGGGGGTAAGAGAGAGAGAGGTGTATGGGCAGAGACAGAGGGAGAGAGAAAATCCCGAGCAGGCTCTGAGCTGTCAGCACAGAGCCCGAGGTGGGGCTAGATCCCAAGGATGAACTGTGAGATCATGACCTGAGCTGAAATCAAGAGTCAAATGCTCCACCATTTGGGCCACCCAGGTCCCCCAAGAGCTCAGGTTTCTTTCTAATGTATACTGCTCCTGTCTCAATATTGTGTCCCCAAATTTTAGAACCTGGCCTAGTACTTATGTTTCTTATGCAATATTTTCGGAGTAAAACTGGTACCAGTTGAGTTATGTTTTGTCTTCACCCCACCCCCAGACACTTAGATGTCCTAATCTGATTACCTCAGAGTGTGAATTTATGTGGATATATTGTCATTACAGAAGTAATCCAGTTAAAATGAGGCCATTAGAGTGGTCTCTAAACCAATGGGAGCAGTGTCCTTATCAAAAGAGGGAATTTGCCTATGGAGACAGACATGCATAGAGAGAGCTGATGGGAAGACACAAGGGGGACCCTGTGTGAAGACAGAAGCAAACAGGAGTGATGTTACCACAGCACCAAGAACTGGCAGCATCCACCAGGAGCTAGAAAGAGGAAAGGAAGAGTCTCCCTTACAGGTTTCAGAAGGAGCATGGCCCTGCCAAAATCTTCTTTTAGGAATTAAGCCTCCAGAACAGTGAGCAAATACATTTCTGTTATTTGATGGTACTCAGTTTTGGGTACTTTGTTGCATCAGCTCTAGGAAACTAATACAAAAACCAAAGTGAAAGTTCAGTTTCACTGAATGTCCTCAGATTGCTGTGCAGGAATTTCACTCAGCTTTCTATTTCACTTGCTCTAAGTTGCTGCAGGGAGCATGGAAGAACTCTGTCATATTTTCATCCTACTTATCCAAGCTCTACTCATATTTTTTCCATGCTGTCACTGTCTTCTTCAAATTCATGGCTTTTGCATCCAGTTCTGGGGAGTATGCATTTTTTTTTTTATTGTTTCAGGTGTTTCTGAGCCATAAGGAGTTGTTGGTTGCTTTTTTCTAGAAATTAAACTCTTGATTCCTCCACATTAGTTTTTTTTTAAAGACTATATTATGTCATCATTATACTCCTGTCTTTTTTAATTTCTTACATAGTTCTAGAGTTCTAGGCCCTGCATTTGCAAGGTTTTACTTAAAGAATTGAGTAGTATTATTGAAGAATTCACAAAACAAAGATGAATACCCATGTTGTATGTAAGTATTGAATCACCAAATTCTACACGTGAAACTTACATTGCATTGTATGTTAACTAACTGGAATTTAAATAAAAACTTAAGAACAAAGAGGAGCACCTGGGTGGATCAGTCATTTAAGCATTGGACTTTGGCTCAGTCATAGTCTTGGGGTTTGTGGTTTGAGCACCGTGTCGGACTCTGCTGACAGCTCAGAGCCTGGAGCCTGCTTCGGATTCTGTGTCTTCTCCCCCTCTCCCCGCCCCTCCTCTGCTTGTGCTCTCTTTCTGTCTCCAAAATAAATAAATAAAAATTTTGAAAAAAGAACAGAAAATATTCTTATCTTTTTTCATTACAAAGTGGATATGTGTGTACATATCTAAGTACCTCATGCATGTTGTATTCCTTTATGAGCACATATGCATCAAATATTTATCTCTCTAATGATGTTTTTTCTTTAATTATTAATAATATTAATTTGAATTCTTTAAGTACGTGCATCTAACAAAAGTAGTGTAGCAGTTTGTTGAAGGCCAGAAGTCTGCCTGGGGCTACACAATTGCTATGGAAAAATATTTCAAAGTTAAGTCTGATAAGTTACTCTCATTAGTACACAAAATGATATGTCAGTCAACATGAAGATTTAATGTCCTTTAAGAAACAAATCAATTTTGCTTTCTTTGCAAAAAGGTACTATTCCCCCAGAATTCAATCAGATACAGCACAGTAACTTTGTTAAACAGGAGAACAAGTGAATAATCAGATATATGATTTGTATAATTAGGTTAATTAATTTCATTGATACACATATCCTTGAGTTTAAATCCCTTATTTTTTCATTTTATTTTTATAAGTTCCATTGTAATGATTTCTAAAATTTATCACTTGTGTTTTAAGTTCTGATAAGTTCCTTAAGATCCCAACTGGCATAATTAATGGAATTGTTAAAAAGAAGTCACTTCTACAGCTTTTTCAGTTAAGGCCACTTAAAAAGGAAAAAAAAAATGTATCATCAGGGCAAAACGTTCTATTATGTTCTATTAGAGCCAGTTCATGTAATTTTCATTTTTAACAACAAAAAAACATACCACATGTGAGTCTTTTATCCACTAATAAACATAATTTGGTACTTGTGCTTTCTATCACTCTAATTGCAACCCTATTTTTCATGCTAAAGACAGCCTCAAACTATGGATAAGAGGAGGAATTTTTTTCTTTCATGAGAGGGTTTAATGATGTAGTTTCACAATTGTCTTTGTTGCTTAGTATTTGCCTTCCTTTCAAACACAATACTCCAATTTATCAAGTAATCATTCTACCTGCTCTTTTATCTCTAATTTCACATATTCATCCAAAAGCTTTAAAAATAATTATTTTATGATTCATCTGCATTTATATTACTTTCAAGTAGGATGGTTTATTTCTAAATGCTTTTAGTTCTAACCTCTACCAACAGTCAGAAGTATGCAACTTCCAGAACACATAAATGTAAAACACATGGAAGATTTTAGGAAATAAAGATATGGAAATTTGTAGATCAGAGGATGAGAAATGAAATCTATATCCTTTTCCTGACAGTTACTGTTATGAATAGGACCACCTAAATACATATTTGTGCATATGGATTAGATAGGCTATGAACATAACTTTTTTTTTCATTTTAGCCTAAGTCAAACGAAGGAGAAGCAATACATAACAGTTCATCTTTTAAAACCATTACAAATTAATTAGACCTCTTTTAGTCAATACTTGTTAGCACTTGATATTGCAACATTTGCAATATTTCTGGATTCTTGTATCTGATTTTTCCCCTAGGAAAATGGGCTTTGAATTTATGCAATTTTTTTCTTAGGGAGTCATCTTGCAAACCAACCATTACCTATAAAACATGATATACACACTGAAAGTATTGTCTCTCAAGTTTTCTAATGTTACCTGAAATTGTATGTGAATAATGGAAGTGTCTTAATTCTTACCCACCATAACTTTAAGTTATAATTTTTATATTTTACAGATATAATGATTATTTAAAATGTTTATTGTTTTAAATAAATGTTATATTGTTATCAGTAATTTATAAATGTGTTCTGCTAAGTGTTTTAAAACATTATTTTTGGAAAGATATAAGTAGATTTGTATCTTACAAGATATGCAGGTTTAGGTAAGTTATGTGAACTCTGCGAATCATACTTTTCAGTCAAACTGAGGTTATATTATTAGATAGCTCAGAGAGATAATACAGTCAAGAAATAAGCATTAAATACCTGTTCTCTTTTAAGAGCTCTTCTGGGTGCTGAGGATAAAATTTTCAATGAAACCAGCAAATGGCTGATATCCTGGAGCTAACATTCTAGGAAGCAGCAAAGTAGGTGAAAGTAAAGGACAAAAAAAAAGGTAAAAAATAAATATATGTAAAATATATGTATATATACAATACTAGAAATTATATGCACAATGGAAAAGCATAAACAATAAGCAGATAGGGAGCTGGAGGGCAGGATGTTATTTAAATTGAAGATGGTTGATAAAGACTTTTTGGCTCTGGTGACATTTGAGCAGAGACCAAGATTAAGAAAGAGAGAGAGAGGTGCCTGGGTGGCTCAGTCGGTTAAGGGTCTGACTTTGGCTCAGGTCATGATCTCACAGTTCGTAGATTTGAGCCCTGTGTCGGGCTCTGTGCTGACAGCCAACTCAGAGCCTGGAACCTGTTTCAGATTATGTCTCCCTCTCTCTCTGATCCTCCCCCACTCATGCTGTCTCTCTCTCAGAAATAAATAAAAAACATTTTAAAAAGTTAAATAAAGAGAGAGAAGGTCTCCTGAGTGGCTCAGGTAGGTGTCTGGCTCTTGATTTTGGCTCAGGTCATGATCTCATGGTTTGTGGGTTTGAGCCCTGCATCAGGCTCTGTGCTGGTGGCATGGAGGTCGCTTTGGATTCTCTCTCTCTCTCTCTCTAGCCCTCCCCCACTTGTGCTTGCTCTCTCAAAAATAAATAAACAAAAAAAAAAAAGAGAGAGAGAGGAAGTCATGAATATATTTGAGGGAGATTGAAGTAGTAAGTGCAAAGTTCCTTTTTTTTGAATTTTAAATGTTTTATTTATTTACCAGAGAGAGAGAGAGAGAGAGAGAGAGAGAGATAAAGAGAGGGATGAGCAGAGAGAGAGGAAGACACAGATTCCAAAACAGGCTCTAGGCTTTGAGCTGTCAGTATAGAGCCTGATGCGGGTCTCGAACCCACAAGCCGTGACATCATGACCTGAGCTGAAGTTGGACGCCCAACCAACTGAGCAACCCAGGTGCCCCGTAAGTGCAAAGTTCCTGAGTGCTTTGGTGTCTTCAGATTGCAGCCCATAGGCCATGAAGGCAGCAGCTGAATGAACAAAGATGAAATGAAAGTAGTTGACCTCAGATGTTGGTGTGAAGAATCACGTATGGAGAATAGGTCAGATCATGTAGTCTACCATACTCACTGTGAATTCCAGCCTGTGTGAGGCCAGAAGTCACTGTAAGATCTTGAGCAGGGAAAGGACAAAGTCTGATGAGCAAGGGCTGGAACAGAGGGTTTGCTTAAGGTATATACAGATTTGTCCCTCCTGGAAGCCCTGTGCCATCTGTCTCTGTTCAGTATGATGCTCCCACCATTTCTTTAGGCTGACTCCCTCTCAGGTATCAAGTTTGGGCTCAGTCTTATCCTATTAGAAAGTCCTTCTCAGACCACCTCTTCTGAATTGTTTTTCCACTGTCACTGCTTCTCATATTATCCTAATATATTTTCTTCATAAACATATCAAAATTTCACCTTATTTGTTGATGAGCATTTCCTTCACTAGAGCAGGGCAACCATCTGTCTCTTCTCAACCATTGGATTCCTCATTACCTAAAACTGTAACTGGAACACAGTAACCATTCACTAAATGTTTCAGGAGGAAAGAATGAGTATTCTAGGTAAATAGAAGTTTTTTTCAAAACAAGAGTTTAATAAATCTACAATATGCTAGTGCCAAGGACTTTCTTCCTTGAGTTTAGTCTCTCTGCACTGTCTTTTTGATAAGTTCTCAACCTTGTCCCCAGCCCTTACCAAGTCTGCATAGTTTAGTTTTAGCAAGAATCCTTCTAAGTCAGTTTAGGGGTGCCTGGGTGGCTGTCAGTTGAGCATCCGACTTTGGCTCAGGTCATGATCTCACGGTTAGTGGTTTCGAGTCCCACATGGGGCTCTGTGCTGACAGCTAGCTCAGAGTCTGGAGCCTGTTTCAGATTCTGTATCTCCCTCTCTCTCTTACCCTTCCCTGTTTACGCTGTCTCTATCTCTCAGAAATAAATTAAAAAATAATAATAATAAAAAAAGAATCCTTCTAAGTCAGTTTAGAGAGAAGCCCTCACCCCTGATATCTGATCATCCTGGAGGGTCTTCAGCAAAGAATCCTATTAAAGTTGCTTAGTCATTACCTCCTTCCTTTCATGTCTTGTCTTAATAGTTTCCCATCTATAGCCCTGTACCTCCAATGCCCTCACTCACAGTTCCTTGACTCTAAATCCCCATTTGTTCATTTATTTGGAGTTGAATGTGATCTCTCTCTCCTATTGCATTACTATTTCTGAACATTTGGATTGCTTTGACGTTTTTGCTATCATTCAGAACTTGAGTATAAATACATTCCTACCTCTATTAAAAGTATTTTTTTCATATTCAGTATACATAATAGATTCTGAGATGTAGTTATCTCAGAGCAAGTTTATTCAAAATGATCATTTCACTAAATCAAATGAAATGCAGCTTATTTTTTATTTACTTATTTTTAAAATTTTAATGTTATTTATTTTTGAGAGAGAGAGAGAGAGAGAGAGAGAGAGAAACAGAGCGCCAGCAGGAGACAGAGAGAAAGGGAGACACAGTACCTGAAGCAGGCTCCAGGCTCCAAGTGTCAGCACAGAGCCCAATGTGGAGACTGAACTCATAAACTGTGAGATCATGACCTGAACTGAAGTTGGATGCTTAACCAACTGAGTCATCCATGCGCCCCAAAATGCAGTTTATTAAAACAAAACACAAAACTTTATGGAAACATCAAAAAGCCCCCCCCCAAAAAAAAAGCCCTTCAGAATTACCTGTTCTAAATCATAGCCAAACAAGAGAAGTCAGAAAGATAAAGGGAAGCTAGAAAGATTGCTCTTGCCCTGAGAGTATTTTGTACTTTAAACAAGCTGTAAACTTGACATTTAGTTAGAAAGGAGACCTTCCTGTCAGTCTGTATTTACATAAAGTGAAAATTATGAGTTCATTAAAAAGTTAAAAACTTATGTGTTTAACATTAAAAAAAAGGCACAAGACCTTAGTTGTAGCAAAGGAAGAAAGAAAAGGAAGGCAGAAGGGAGGAAGGAAGAAAGAAAGAAAAGAGGAAGAAAGGAAGCAAAACAGAAAAAAGGAAGACAGGAAGAAAAAGAAATTACTACTACTCTCTATGTACAGATATATCTTGCAAAAAATGCATAAAATCTGTTTGTTCATTTTCTTTAACCTGCGGGCCTTTCCCATTTCTTATTACCTCCTCACCCCCTTTTTATTTCATTTGTTTTGTTTTTGTCTTTGTTTTTTGTTTGTTTTGTTTTGTATTTACTAGAACACTAGTTTTTTAAAGATATTAATTATTACTCTTAGAGAAAGGGTTCTAAAAGCATATAGGATTTGAAAACCTTGCCTACTTTGCTTTCTTGGAAATAAACACTGCAAGTATGCATATTAAAAGCTCTGAGAAATTCTGTAGTGATGGAACCAATTTCAAACTAATTTCACCATTTAACTCTGCTTCCTCATATATATTAAGAGTGTCTCAATAATATTATCTTGAGTTGTGGATACAGAAAATATGTATTAAAACTATTTTCTATTCTTTATAGTCTATATTACAGTTAAAGGAATTCCATTGATATGTTAAATGAAAATAATGGGTTTGAATTCCCAGGCTCTAAAGCAGTACTTGTACTGGTACAAGGTAGGTGCTCTAATATTTATTGACTGAACTTTAGGAATCAGGTTGTTGTTATGAAGTTATGAAGTCACATACAATAAGAGAATATTTTTTGTCTGTTCTGTTAGCTTTCACCTCACCATTGTTTTTCTCACAAAATCTAAATTTTGTCACAGCATCAATACTTGAACATGCTCTGTCACTTACTTATTGACGACGGGACTTCAATGGTAGACTAAGGCAATTTTCACGGCTATGTTATGATACTATTGTGTAAATTTTAATCGTGAAACAATCAATGCAGAAGATTAAGTAGTTCTCCAAACTTCTTGAAAAGTATTTAAGAAAGGTTCTTTTTGACCACACTCTTATAAGATATAAGATAATGGTGTAACAGGCTAAATAATAGTGATAAATAATAGTGAGAAAAATGCTAAATACAGGAAGAAAAACCTATTCTTTGAAAAAAAAGTCTCAGAAAAAATATGCACGATACCAGGAAAATGTCCATATTGACCATGATTTTGGATTACATGTGTATTAAGAAAACAAGAGAAAAAAGGACCAAAAAAGCAAACAAACAAAAACAAAAGAAAGCATAGAAAGAAAGAAAAGAAAGAAAAATGGTCATATTAGTAATTTTGTGAGATGTTTTCAATATATCAGTGTCATTTCGTTAAGAGCTATATAAACATTGCTTATATATCATCAAATATCATCCTCATTCCAATGAGTACTTGGAAGTCTTAAAAAAGATTTTTAAATTTCTAGACTAGTATGATGCACTGGTGAAAGGGTGTGCATATTCTTTTGAATTCCAATGTATGTTTTAAAGCATACCTTTCCCTAGGTCTATGTGTATCATTCTGGTATTACATTATGCTATGATCATATTGATAGAATTATTGGAGTCAAACTTGTGGGCTCATTTGAGCCAAAACATGCTAACTCTGCAATTTGTATGCATTCATTTTTATATTTCCCACTGTAAATGTCATTATAATGCATACAAAGAAGTTTGAATATATAATTTTTGTCAATAGTGATACCTGCAGGGACATTTTCTATTTCAAAGAAATATTGGATTTTGCCATTCTGTCATGTGGTTTTTTTGGTCATCATTATTTTAACCATCATTATCTTTTTTAATTTCAAACCCACATGTACACCAGTGAATATCATTCTTCTTTTTGATGATTTTTGCCTTATGGATAGAAATTGAGCACAAAAATAATCCTTTCTCTGCAAAGTATCAGTCTTAACTTTATATAAATTTACTTCGTCCTTGACTTACTATTTCTTTATAACCATGTTGGTTGCAATAATACATCCCACCATTACACTAAATGATGAAGTCTGCTCTCTATATTTCTCAGAGGAATAAAGATAATTTTTCATATACTCAGGCAGATCCAGGAGATTTTGCTATGCTGAATTTATCTAATTCTCTCAAAATAACCTGTAGAATCTAATTGAGTGTTTTTCTTTTAAGTAGTGTTGTTAAAGACATATCTAAATGTCATGTAATTTTTTTTAACTCATCAGAAGTTTGCTTTTATTAAACTTGGCACAATGTTCTAATATATTATTTTCTCTTGTTTTTCTTTTATTAAACAATGCTTCTTTTGAGTACAGTTTTCAAGGTGTGTGATCAACTTGTTTTTAGTAATCCTGAAAAGCTGCAGGAGTTCTCATTCACATCAACAACATTTTTATTGCAATTTGCTTTTAAGTTGAATATCAATAAGAGCTAAACAACAACAACAACAACAAACTTTCTGTGTCTGGGGAGAATAATGCTGATGTATTTAAGAATGTGATTTCCATCCACACTGCTCTAGATTTTTAATGAAACGTTTCTACATAGAGCAAATTGCCTTTCTCTAATGATCCTACTTTGAAAGTAAAGTTCTAAATAGTTTCATTGTGTCATCATTCTCTATTCTTGGTCCTTTTTTTTATCTTTCAAAAATGGAATCTATTCTCTAAAGTGATATTTTGTGTGTTATGGACAGGAAATACAGACACCTTTTAATATATTGATATGCATCCACTAGTGTCAAATCCTACTGTATATGAGTGAATAAGTTATATGAATCTTCTCTGGTACCCTGAAGAATGCAGTAGAACTTCCAAAAAGTCAAATTAATTTTTTGTTGTTCATGTTATGGGTTTTAAGCACTGGGAGTCGAGCTTATACATGTAATGATATGAATCCTAGAATGAGAAATAGAATCTTCTTTATTATTTTCTATAAGGCATTTTTAGTCAAAAAAATTAATGTTTTATTTTATTTTTTGGAGAGAGACAGAGCATGAGCAGGGTAGGGGCAGAGAGAAAGGGAAACACAGAATCTGAAACAGGCTTCAGGCTCTGAGCTGTCAGCACGGAGCGAGACATGGGACTTGAAGCCACGAACCATGAGATCATGGACTGAGCTGAAGTTTCACACTTAACCAACTGAGCCACCCAGGCGCCCCTATTTTCCATAAAGTATTTTGCAGTCAGTCTACCAAAATCTTCACACTGACATCTTTCAACAATCTGAGATCTACTTTTTTAGTCCCTTGCACTAATCAATAAATTATTTTATCCTTCGATAGTGCCTACTGAAACGTCTTTTTGTGAAACCAATTATTGAACATTTCTGAAATTGTGAGAGATTCAAAATAAAGAACTATTTCTGCAGAATGTTACCTCAACCATCCTCACCAAAGCCACTTCACATAACATACATATGCACTCATATTGAGCAAAAAAAAAAATTAAATACTACATTTATCTTTGAAGACCCAAAGGCATAATGTAAATGTAAAGTTTGTTGAACTCAACGTTTTCACATTGATTGACCATTGGATCTTTTCTTCTCCAATTCATATTAACATAAATTGCTTGTAAAATGCTGTTGTAGGCAACAGAGAACCATTGATGATTTTGGAATTCCTGACATCACGCTATCTAGCACATTGTCTTGCATATTGTAGATGGTCAATATACATTTGTTAAGTAAATGAATGAAAGGAATAACTAGATCTCAGACTTGGTTCCAGAAGATTAATCTTGCAATAATGTGCACAATAGGGTGGAGTGAGGAAAATTAGAAGCAGTAAAGTTGTACAGGAAGCTATTTCAACCATTAAGATAGTTGAGATCACTACAGTAAGTACTTTGCTTATTCTTAATGCAATGCCTACTCTGTTTATATGCATCTTTCATAAGTCCATTAGTAACAATGCAGATAAATTTATTTCCTGAGTTTTCTCCTCATACTTTAATAAACACATTTGGCATACTGTTCTGATGCCTCAGATACAGTTTTCTGGGGGCATTGGGTTCATATATCATCTCAGTTATTTTAAACTTCTCCATTAATACCATCAATGAACCATACCTAATGCCACAGACAAAACAAAATCACCAAAGAGCATTTACTCAATCACTGTCAAAACCATTTTTGCTGGAACTCATTTTTGCTTCAATAGACAGGTGAGACAAGCCTGACTAAACACTGAATTACAAGTTAATGTGGAAAAATTGGAGGCTAAATAGAATGAAAAAAAATTGCCAAAGTATAGATACAAATTAAGCCAGACTTCTTTTTATCCTGCATCGTTTTCCTGATTTAGATACCTTTTAAGTCTGTTAAAATCACATTTTTCTTTTAAAATTCAGCTCAAACCCTGCCTCTTTTAAGATTTCTTTCCAAATATGTGCTATTGCAATGTACCTTTCCCTGAACTTTTGATTAGTTTATTTAAAAAGTCTTTACTGGGGCGCCTGGGTGGCTTAGTCGGTTAAGCGTTCGACTTTCGCTTAGGTCATGATCTCGCGGTTTGTGGGTTCGAGCCCCGCGTCGGGCTCTGTGCTGACTGCCAGCTCAGAGCCTGGAGCCTGTTTCAGAGTCTGTATCTCCCTCTCTCTCTGACCCTCCCCTGCTCACGCTGTCTCTCTCTCTCTCTCCTAGAAATAAATAAAAATATTTTTAAAAAACATTTTAAAAAAAGTCTTTACTGAACACCTATTACCAGTCAGTTACTATTCTGCATGCTAAAGATATGTCAGTGAACAAAATAAACCAAATATCTGATACCATGGAACTTACATTCTAATATGAAAGGCAGACAATAAGCAATTAAGGAAATAAAGTTTGTCAAGTAGTGACAAGAGCTATGGAGAAAAAAATAACAACAGAGTAAGTCGGTAAAACTTCGTATAGAAGCCATGCCTGTTTGTGTGGTAATCAGTTGTGTTTATGTCAGCAACATCATGGGTAAATTGTAATAAAAAGTCCTACTCAATCTTTGATGTTTGACCAGTGATAGGTTTAAGCATCTCACTCCTTCCTTCCCTCTGTTCTGCATCTGAGCAAGCTGATAAGAAAGCACACTATTTCCTTTAGCACCAGTGGGAGTCTCAAATCATGCAAGCCCCTACTAGTATGCAGGAATCCCATCCCTTAACCATCATAGAAACCCAAACTTGTCTTCTTTCTCTGCTCCTGTAAGCCATTTTTTGGATCAGCTTGGAAAGACTGTCCAGCTATTCCCAGAAAGCTTTATTACCCTTTGTATGTGGTGTCATCAGCCTTGACATCCAAATCAAACTTTCAGTAAGGGTCCATACTGATTTAACAAAATGGCTGCAACATTTCTGGAAATGAATGAGGTGAAGTATGAGCAAAAGTCCAGGAGCATGAGGTATCCTGGTGTGTGGGCGAACTAAGCATTCAGCCTTACTGAAAGAAATATCATGAAGTATAAAGTGGTGGAAGATGAGACTAGGAGAAAGGCATGAAATACATGATTAAGGCATGCCAGACGTCTTGATAAGCATCTTGGCCCATATAGCAGGGTAGATGGGAGCAGATTTGGAGTAAGAGAATCCTAGAATGGAACCCTAGATTCGTTACTTTGGAGACACAACTAATCTCACTGAGACTCAGTTTGTCCCTAACAGGTTATAGAGCATCCACACTTGTATTCATGATAGTCTTTCTCCACAACACTGTCAGAATGGTTTTCCAAAATGCACAGATTTTATGCAAATCCTTGTTTAAAGCATTCAATATTTCTCATAGCTTTCAGAACAGTCAAGCACTGTCCATGCCCTACCTGATTATCCAAGCTTATCTCTTCCTGATACCTACTCTATTGACCTGAGTCATAATAAATTGTTTGAACATGCTAGACTGTGTCATGTTCTCCCACAAAATCAGTGCTAGTGCACCAGACAATCCTTTGCCTAGAATCACCTGCTTTAATACCTAAAACAGTCCTCATTTGCCCTTGAAGTCAGAGCTGCAGTGACCCTTTTTTGCTTTTGGAATTCTTCTTAGACCACTCCACTCAGTCTGGACTGCTCCTTCTTTATGCTAGAACATAAGTTTTATCATACTGTTTTTCATACTGTGTTATTTTTTAAGCAGTTCTTTTTGGGGGGTAAATGTTTATTCATTTATCTTCATGGGGACAGAGAAACAGAGAGAGGGAGAGGGAGAGGCAGAGGCAGAGAGAGAGGGAGATAGAGAATCCCAAGCCATCTCCGTGCTCAGTGCAGAGCCTGACACAAGGCTCAAACCCACAAACACTGATATCATGACCTGGTTTGAAATTAAGAGTCAGACACTTAAACAACTGAGCCCCCAAGCCATCTTGTTTTTCATACTGTGTTATAATGGATTAACTTCTAAGACATAGCCACCTTATTTTTAAAAATGAAGTACTTTTTATTTCTCTCTATTCCTAGTGCCCACCATATAAAACATGGTAAATAAAACTTTGATAAATGAATGAATGGATGAATAAACAATCCTGAAGTTACAAAATCAGATATTGTTAGCAAGACAATGTGAAAAATAAAAGAAAGACACATGGAAAAGTCTTTTCTTCTGGGTGTGTTCTGGAGTGGAACAGGCCAAGAATCAGCTTAGATAACATTCTATGTCAGTCGTATCAGATAGAGTAGTTGGAAATTCAGGACTTCAGCTCAAAGACAGGGTCAGTTACAAACATATGGCTTTGAGAATCAAGAGTATATACATATTTGGTATTTTAGGAATAACAGAAAGCCTGCTTGGAAGATAGAATAAGTGTAAGTCATAGGAAATAGAGACACTAATATAAAAATCAAGGGTATCCAGTAACTAAGCCTAAAAAGAAACAATAGTATGTGTGATTATTAATTTATTGTTTGTTCTTCACCAAACTATCAGAGGGATCCTAAGTGTCTGGACAAGGTCAGGCACAGAAAAGAACACAGTAAATATTTGTAGAATGAATAAGCTCCCAGGTGAGAGGAGAATCAGGAGATCATGTTGTTGTAGGAATCAAGTTTTATATGCTGAGAAAGTTTATTCATTTTTATGGTAAAATTAGTTGATAGTGATGCGTAAAGTATACACAAAATCTAAACCTTTTTTAATGTGAAATGTATAATAAACTAGTCTCTTTGTCTATTTGGCATTACCCAATTAATACAAGTCATTTTCCCCCTTTTCTCCAATGACTAAACATAATGATAATTTTAGCCCTTTTGGCTTTCTCTTTCCTCTGGCTCTCAATTTTGTTAAAGAAATTGTACCTTATTATTTATATGAAGTTATTCTCTGCTTTTTGTAAACATATTCTGTGTCTTGGTCACTGTTCATTCAGATGAAACATACTTGTTGGATTTAAACTGTATTTAACCAACAATAAAACATCAACATTCACTTATTATAAACAGTCTTGAGAAACTGTTAAAGTAATATTTGTTACTATTCTCATAGTGTCTTAGCATTTGGTTTAAAAAAATAGTGGCATTCCACAGTCTCTAAAAACAGGTATGTTTTTACTCTCCATGCATTTTAAGTCTCTATGAACATGGTTACTGTTATGGATTGAATATTTATGTCTCCCCAAAATTCATATGTTGAAACCCTGCTCTGATAGTAGTAGGAGGTAGGGTCTTTAGGAGGTAATTAGGATTAAATGAAGCAGTGAGGCCTTTACCCTTATGAATGAGATGTGCACCCTTAGAAAGGTCATGCTTTTCTTAGTCTGCTTCTGGGGTGTCTAAGCTATGTTGGGGTACAATGAGAAGGCAGCCATCTATAAGCCAGATCCTCACCAGACATCAGATAGGTTGGTTGACCTTGGACTTCTCATCCTTCAGAAATCTCAGGACTAAATATTTGGTGCTTAAACCACATAATCTCGGGTTACCTGGATGGCTCAGTCAGTTGAGCATCTGACTTCGGCTCAGGTCATGATCTCACAGTTTGTGGGCTCAAGCCCCACATAGGGCTCTGTGCTGACAACCAGCTCAGAGCCTGGAGCCTGCTTCAGATTCTTTGTCTCCCTGTCTCTGACCCTCCTCTGCTCACGTTCGATCTCTCTCTCTCTCTCTCTCAGAAATAAATAAAACATAAAAAAAACCCACAGAGTCTCATACTTTGTTATTATAGCCTGAGCTGACTGAGACAGTTACATAATACAATAACACATGCCCTTTTCAGGTCAGATGAATAGGCAATGATTCACCAGGATATATTTGAGGTCATTAAAACAAAAACAAAACAAAACTAAAGACAACTTAGTACTAAAGAAGCTTGATAATTTATTAACCTACAATATTTCAGTAAGCAACTGAGGGTTTATTTAAGATTCCATGTTTTGATAAATTGATTTATTTGACTAAATGTTGACAATCTTATTTTCATAATCATATATATATATGTATATATAGTTTTAGTTTAAAGAGAGAGAGAGAGGGCACAAGCAAGGAAGAGAGGCAGAGGGAGAGAGAGAGAGAGAAGAGAGAGAGAGAGAGAGAGAGAGAGAATATTAAGCAGTCTCCACTCTGCACAGAGCCCCATGCAGAACTCGATCTCATGACCCTGGGATCATGAACTGAGCCCAAAATCAAGAGTCAGACACTCAATGGACTGAACCACTCAGGTGCACCTTTGATCTTATATTACTTAAAATACAATCTCCCTACCATAAACTAGTAAATTTTAGCCAATATTTACTTTATCATCATATAGTTGAGTGAAGAATACTTAAATAATAAAAATTATTCTCTTATTCTCTTATGAAGTGTTTCTTTTGTGCCAGGAGCAGTATGTGGCATGTAGAATATTTTGTCTATTTAAATCCTCAAAATACTCCCATTAGGAAAGAATTGCTATCATTTTTCTGGTGAGGGAACTAAAGCCTAGAAAATTAAACATGCCCATCTCCTCAGTTCCTATGATGAAACTAGGATTTGTACAAAGTTCGGTCAGTGTAGGCATTGTTTCTGTTGGTTGTTTGAATGTTTGCTTTGTTAACTTTAGATCAACAAACCTGTCTCAGGAGCTGATCCTGGGGCGCCTGGGTGGCTTAGTCGGTTGAGCGTCCGACTTTCGCTTGGGTCATGATCTCGCGGTTCATGGGTTCGAGCCCTGCATCGGGCTCTGTGCTGACTGCCAGCTCAGAGCCTGGAGCCTGCTTCAGTCTGCGACTCCCTCTCTCTCTGACCCTCCCCTGCTCATGCTGTCTCTCTCTCTCTCTCCAAGAAATAAATAAAACATTAAAAAAAAAAAAAGAAGAAGAAGAAGCTGATCCTGACACAAGAATTTGATGCTTAGTAGATTATTTGAGAAGTGCATTGCAATATAATCTTTAGGGCATATTTTGCCCAGGCTAATACCTCAGGGTCTCTTGTGCTGTGCAGTGCTTTCCTCATTTTTCCCAAATCGCCCTCTGGTGGCTGGCAGTAGCTGGGGACAGTAGTGCTATTTGGGCAGAGTGTCTCAGGTAGAAACTGCTTGGGGGCTGAAAATGCCATCCTTGAACTTTCACGTCTTGTTAGCACTGGCAGTTTACTGTTCTGATGGTGCATACTGAAGTCCCCCATTGTAAATTTCATGTAAATTTCCCTTTGTGGAATTTTCCAAAGGTCCACTCCACATGTGGGATTGATCAAATGTTCTGAGGTATTCTGTGACTCCCCCATGTAGTTGTCCCAGGGTCCTGGGTCCAGGGGGCATCCTGCTGACCAGCATGGTATTTCTGTCCTGCTGTAGAATGAGATTGGAGGCCAGAATACTGATGGCATGTTGGTTTTGGGTGACTCTCATTTATATAAGACACAGGTTGAGTTTAAACCCCTGATTATCCATGCTCCACTGTGAACTCTTGAACTTCAGGGGGGTGTAAATCCACTTTTCAGCTGTCCCCTGAGGGTCCTTCAAGAATCATGTCAACTCCATCTAAAGGTTTTGGTTGGTACGGGTGATGATAAATATGTTCACCCTGTGGATCCTCTGCTAAAGGCACCCGGAAGAGTGTATCACTTCTCTGTAAGTTTCTTGGCATTTGTCAGGCAGTTCTCCAGGATTGGCCGCACCTGTCCCTTTTGAGGGCTTTAAGGATATTTCAAGCAAATGGGCCTTTTCAGTTAATCTCTTCTTTTTCCTTCAGTCAACATGGTGATGCTGTCCTCTTCTGGATCAGTCTCAATCTATGCTGAACAAGGAATGGATATTCTTTGATAAATGGGACAACTCTTCGTGATCCATTCATGGGCACCTCATCTCTCCCTCTTTGTGGTAGCAGTATGTGGAAGGCAGGGAAGTGGTCAAAGTTAGAAGAGAGGTCTTTTTCAGTTTCACTCAGTCCTGTTTCTTCAATACCAAGAACAGTGCCTGGCATAGAGTAGTAGTTTAATAAATATTTTTGAATAAAAAAAGTAATGAATTAATGAATCTTAATCTATCTTCAGTTTACATTAATCCCACTTCATGAAATATTTTCTCTCTTATCCTCTGCTACATTTGTCTCTTTATGTGTTGTTCTTTGTACCACTTAGATATTAGTTTGTCTCTGGTTCAAGTCTTCATTTCTCCTTAAATGGGTTCACAAACTTGTCTATCTACATTACTTAGCATTCTATAATATGACAACTGTAAAATGTGTTTTTCTAACTTGCAATTTCCTTTTAATATGCAAATATTATATACTGGACATCTCTACCCAAATATCACACGATATGTCATGTCAACACATCTAAAACTCAACTCATTATATTGCTATCCATAACTGCCAATTTTCCTATGTTCCCTTCCTCAAATATCTAGTCAACAAAATCTTTTTACCTACAAGTAAAGAAGCAACATTGCCACATATCTCATTAATAGAGTAAAAGTAAGATTAATAAATATACTATAACTATTTCCCCTTCCCTTCCCCCATGGCTTTCTGTTAAGTTTCTCAAGATCCACATATGAGTGAAAACATATGATATCTGTCCTTTTCTGACTGACTTATTTTACTCAGCATAATTCCTTCCAGTTCCATCCACATTGCTACAAATGGCATGATTTCATTCTTTCTCATTCCAAGTAGTATTCTATTATATATGTAAACCGCATCTTCTTTATCCATTCATCAGTTGATGGACATTTAGACTCTTCCCATAATTTGGCTATTGTTGAGAGTGCTGCTGTAAATATTGGGATACATGTGCCCCTTTGTATCAGCACTCCTGTATCCCTTGGGTAGATTACTAGTAGTGTTATTGCTGGGTCATAGGGTATATTTACAAACAGAGAGGAAGAGAGGCAAACCACAAGAGACTTAAATGCAGAGAACAAACTGAGGGAGGTTGGGGGATGGGAGAAAGGGGAATATGGGTGATGAGCATCGAGGAGAGTACTTGCTGAGATGAACACTGGGTGTTGTATGTAAGCCAATTTGACAAAATTATATTTATAAAAATAGAAAAATAAAATCAAAAGTTACTTATCAATGAAAAAAGAAATCTACTACAAAAATTCTAATATGATAAAAAAAAAGTCTTCTAAATATTATGAAGGAAGAAGCAGACTTAGCAGGAAAATTTTCCTCTTGTACCTTAGCTCTAAATTTGAGCTGAGAACTTGAAAAAGATAACAAAACATAAGATTCAAGGCAAATCATCTAATGGAAGGAAGGCCAGTAATTCAGGGCTACTTAGTGCATATTTCGTTGTGTGATATAATTCACTCTTTTCTCCTTTCATCTGAGAATTATATTTTCCAATCCAGGAACAATTTAAAATACTCAACTGAATTTGATTTGATTCAATTAAACAAATAATTATCTTCCAGGTACTCTCTTATTGCATGTGAATAATACAGTAATCAAGACAGACATAGCCTTTATACTTATTGAAAAAGCTAGCAATAGAGATGATTTAGCATTATTATTTCTGTGAACTCAAACAATGTAGTCAGGAATCTTCTCTCTCTCTCTCTTATCTATATTTTTCTTTTAATGACCATTCATGAACTAGTCAATATGGCCCAGGAAGAAGGTGCTCTGACTGCCCAGGTCCAGACCATTTACTCACGCCTGGAACCTAGAGCTGGCATCAGTCCTACACAGATCACAGGGACAGAGCATAGACGATGGGTAATTTCTGAAAGGAAGAGAGAGCATCTGTTATCAAGAGTAGGAATCCTGTACTGAAAAAAGACACAATATGTCAGCTATGTTCTAACGCTTCTTTGGGTGCCTAGAAACTTCTTCCCATAAACTCCATTAGAAAAAAATACTGTCTCTTAACTAATGCAACTATCCTATATACAGCTGAAAACTTACTCATCTTGTCCCCAGAGGAAGACAACACATGCCTGCCCAGCTTCACATCCAGGATGATTAGCATTCCTTTCATTGAGTTCCAGATGGAGCTCATCACAGTCCAGTAATCTGTGGAGAAATGATACATTTTATAAATTCTCACACATCCAAAACACAATGGTGCAGGAGAATGGCAATAAAAGGTGCCATTTAGAGTACGGTACAGGAAAAAGAATCACAATGCTCTTTCTGGGCAAGAAGAGCAGATTCCTATCCTGGAAGAGGAGTGAGTTCTGAGGCAGCCAGGTTGGTCGCCTTACCAAGAGTCTGTTCTCAGTAGGTGTCCCTTAATTTACTGCCCACATCTAAAACAACTTTGTGGAAGATTTTCCTTCAGGGCTGTATCACTTTATTTGGGAGACTAAGGGCTCTCAATGATATTCAGTCAAGCTTGTGCCAGATTTAGATTTGTCCTTGGTCTTTCAATATAAGTTCTCAATCAATGTGATGTTGAATTGAAGGACTAGTAGCCTGACTACTGAGAATTTTCTTTCCATAAGAATGTATAATCCATGGTCCAGGGATTTTTGTTTGTTTTATTAACTATTGTATCACTCAAACCAGTCATATTGCAGTAGTTTGACAAATATGTGTTAGATGAATGAATGAATTCTTCCTTTTCCTTGTTCTCCAAATTTTATCATTTCTGCTCACTAAATGGATTTTAAACTTGCTCATTGCTCTCTATCTCCCTTTTTCATTCTCCCCCCATTCACTCTCGCCTGCTGTCTGAGATCCTGTGCAAGTCATCTAAACGATCCCTCTCCCACAAGTCTTCTTCCACTCTATTCCGTTTTACACACAACAGCAAAGCTGTAGTTTTAAAAGATGGATCAGATCAGGGTACCTGGGTGGCTCAGTCAGTTGAGCATCTGACTTTGGCTCAGGTCATGATCTTGCAATTCCTAGGTTTAAGTCCCACATCGGGCTCACTGATGTCAGCACAGAGCCTGCTTCTGATTCTCCATTCCTCTCTCTCTGCCCCTCCCCTGCTCAAGCCTGCTTTCTCTCTCTCTCTCTCTCTCTCAAAAAAAAAAGATGTATCAGATTACATTCATGCTGTTTTTAAGTGGGTTTTCATTGGTTTTAAGATCAAGATTCAAAATCCTACTATAGTCTACATTCTGGTTCCTTTTTTTCCTCTGTGCCTCTGCTCTCCCATTCCTCTGACCTGTCTTTCTCTCTTGTTCCCTAGATTGTAGCCATTCTGAACTTCTTCTGGTGCACTAAAAAATCCACAATTTTTCGACTTTGCTATTTGTTCCATCTAAAATATTTCCTCTGATCTACTCCCAAATCTTGTCCCTTCATTTAGCAAATTCCTAGTTGTTTTACACATCAGGAAGATCTTGACAAGTTTTAAGTTGAATCCCTTGGTAACAGAACCACAAACTCATTTTAATAACATACATCCTTCTTATAATTACTTGCTGAATGTCTGCACAGCGGACATCTGTTGTGTTAGCCTGCACAGTACTGCTTCTGGTACAGAATTCTGCTCTCCTTTTGGGAGTCATTCGTTCTACTGATGTTTTCATTGCTCGTAGTTATGTGGGGTGTCCTGAATCCTGTTGCAGGTAGGGTACATGACTCAAACTTGGCCTTGGAACTCTGCTTTTCCCTCTACTTCTTAGCTTCATGGCAGAGATATGCCCCTGCTTCAGGACAATAGGGCTAATTTGACCCCTTTCTCTCTAAGCTGCTTCCAAAGAGGGTTCATAAAAAGGAAATACTTATTATTGTTGTTTTTCAATCAGAGGCTTTTGGGGGAGGAATTTGAGAGATTCTTGTATTCCACAAAAAGCAACAGTATGCTCCTAATATAAATTCAAATCTTTGAAATTGTAAAACAGTAATAGTGTTTTATTTTTAATTGACTCTGCTTTTTGGCTTTTACTTGATAAAGTTTTAGAAAATAATTAGGATCCCATCTTCTTGCTGTATCCTCTTGTATTTAAATTCTTAGTGTATAAAGTGGTGCTGAACAAATAATAATTACTTAGTACATATTTTTAAATTACAAAAACCAACTAAATGAACAGTTTAGCTTGTTTTCTTTTTTGTTATAGTTTCTTATACTCAGAACAAGAAAACTCATTTTAGAGATTATTTTTTCCATTCATACCACATGAAGATATTTTTGTTAAGATCCTAAAAAACATATTCACCATAGGAAAAGATTAGGGAATTTTGAGAAGTGAGAAGTATCTATTTAACTGTTTTAATCACTATCTTTATTTTCCAGGCTAGAACATATTAATGATAGATTTTGTAGAATGGATATGAGGAGCTAGGTGGTTTTAGAGTCATCATTAATTTCATGGTTTCTCATTTATCACAGTAAGTCTGTTATTTCCCATTATCCATATTCTGTCATAAATGCCAATTCACTTAATCAATTTTGCTACTACATAAAAATCTGCTTCTATTGCAGATATCTGTATCTTTTTACAACTATTGGGTTGCATAGCATCTTTGAAATATACAGTACACAAGTCAAAGGAGGATGGGATGCTTGTCTAAAGATCCCTTTGAAATTCACAGGAATATATTCATATAGGAAAAACAAAGTTCTATAACAGCTCTAAAATATAAATGACAATTAAATATTTGTCAAAATCAAAGATATTTTTAAGTCGATTGTATCACTGATTGGAACATATTACAAATGTCATTGATGTTTTCCATCTGCCCCCTTTCTTTAAAAAATTAATACAAATAACGTTATTCACTAGTAAACTTGAGATTCTGTCTGATAATAGTACTTACGTCACTCAAGATATAGGGGCGCCTGGGTGGCTTAGTCGGTTAAGCGTCCGACTTTTGCTTAGGTCATGATCTTGCGGTTCGCGGGTTCGAGCTGCCAGCTCAGAGCCTGGAGCCTGTTTCAGAGTCTGTGTCTCCCTCTGTCTCTGAACCTCCCCTGCTCATGCTGTCTCTCTCTCTCCTAGAAAGAAATAAAAAATATTAAAAAAAAAAAAAAAGAAAGAAAGAAGGGAGCCACAACCTCCATAACTTCCCTTGACCTTTTCTTCTTGGTTCAACAGAAATATAATTTAGAAACACCTAATACATATAAGCACTGAAGAAAATTCCTCATTGTCATATTTCAAGAAAGTTAACAAGCACTCCAAAGTATTCTCATCTTTAGAAGGAATAGAAATAGAAAATTATCCCAGTAGAGTGATTTGGTTTAATAAATCATATGCTATCTCAGACATGACAGATATTATCTCTTTATTCTCCATACCATCCCTAGCTTTTTAATCTCTTCTGGAATTCTGAAACCTACATTTCCAAGACTCACTTGTCAGCAGAATTTTGGTTTAGGCTACACTAACTGAGAGACACTAGGGTGATATTTGGAGAATATAAAAGAAGTATTATACTTCTAGAGTAGTAGAAAATAGAGCCAAAAGTAAACCTCAGATGCAACGTTTATAGAGGTTTATGGTTATGATCTTATTCCTCTGCTTTGTTGTAGAGGTTTTTTGATATTGAGGGTCTAGTGCTTCCTGATTGCATCAAGGCCAACATTGATTCTCAGTGTCTGCCCTCAAGTGTGGCCAGCGGCTCTACAATCACATAATTCCCTGTATCGTATATCTGTTTGTTAAATGTCCAGAGTCACTTCTGTTTCCTTGAACACTCCCAACTAATATGTATGTATGTATGTGTGTTTGTGTGCATTTTAAACATCTGTCCATATGTGTATATGCGCAGACTCAAGTAACAATATCAGAGAATAAACCAACAGCTTGGGCAGATCAAGCTGAAGATATCTGTGAACATTAAGCTAGTAACTACTGGCTGGAAGGGAAGAGCATTTCCAAGGAACAGAGAGATATTGACTCAACCAGCACCTGTGGTAAGATAATATGTGCCATATATTCCTTATCCCTACTTCTCTTCTTTCTGAGCTAACATAGTTGTTTAATTGCTGAGTTAACTTAATTACTTAATTGATTTGGTGTTCAAAAATTTGAATAAGAATAAATGGGTGTTTATAAATGGTCTATAGCTTTTTTGGTTATGTTCTTTAACATCCTAAACTGTGTCTTTGACATAACCCTGTTGAAAATTCGATTTTTAGAGTGAGCACTTGAATGCATCTATTAGAACTTAGCACAAATACAATGTATTAAAAAAAAAAACCCTGAAGATATAATACTGTAAAAAAATGTATAAAATTATTACTGTGTATGATCATATCAAACAATTTTGACCCAAAAGAGAAAGTTCCAATATAATAATTGTCTCTGTATATAGTGACAACATAGATTTCATATTTTATTCCTCTTAATATTCTATATTACCCAAAAAACTAGAAAGTTTTATTTCCATTTTAATTTAAAGTAAGACCATGTACATGAAATGCCTATATTATGTCTAATTGCATAACATTTCCACAATTTAAGTATATTTAATAAATGTCTTTACTGCAGTTCTAAGACTCCATAATAATAAATTGGGTTAAAATGAAAAATGTGCCAAAGTCAGGCATGGAATGAGGTTTCTGCCTGATGCTACAGGGCAAGGTTTGTTTTAAGAAAATTGAATAGCATAAGAAAGAGTTAAATGAAATATTATACATGGGCAAAGATGGCATATAACAACTGTAGTAGAAATTAAGGTGGCCAATGTGAATTACCATACTACAACATTAAATGCAAATATTAAAATAGAGCTAAAAAGACAATAAGGTAATGCCTACTTCATGGAATAATTTTCAATGCCAGTTCATTAATTAGGCTTTTTGATGCTTCTATTGTTTTAATAAAAATAATTGCCTTAATAAGTATGGGTACTATGAGTCTGTAGGGAGAAGTTAATTTTCATATACATCTTTAATTTTTTTTAATGTTTGTTCATTTTAGACAGACAGAGTGTGAGTGGGAGAGGGGCAGAGAGAGAGAAAGAGAGAGAGAGAGAGAGAGAGAGAGAATCTGAAGCAGGCTCCAAGCTCTGTGCTGTTAGCACAGAACCCAACATGGGGCTTGAACTCACACATGGTGAGATCATGACTTGAGCAGAAGTTAGACACTCAGCTGACTGAGCCACCCAGGTGCCCTAATTTTCATAAACATCTTTAAAATCGGTTTATCAATTTCACAGTCAAGAACTAAAATTAGTTACAATTTTACCTATGGATCTACATGGTCAAGGCATGTAAGCTACTTTAAACGTAGAGATCATAATTTTTAAATAAAAAAGGAAATCTAAAGCATTAAAATTTATAATTTAGAAAACTTCACTTTCTTATCAGTATCCTTTATCATATTTTATTTTTGTTTGGCTTTGAGTAGACTTTAAGTACCAGTGACCCTGAAACCAAGCTCCCTGCAGTTTGGAATCAACTTTCCTGGCAGATTTAAACAATGTCCAGTCCCAAATGAATAGAGGAGATAGTATTAGTTTGCTAGGGATGCCATAACAAAGTACCCTTCACTGGGTGGCTTAAGCTACAGAAATTTATTTTCTTACAGCTCAGGAGACTAGAAGTCCAAAATCAAGGTGGTGGCAGGTCTGTTTTCTTCTGTGGCCTCTCTCCTTGGTTTGCAGACCCACCTCCTGGCTGCTGTATCCCCTCAGGTCTTTCCTCTTCATATGTCCTAATATCCCCTTCTTATGAGAAAACCAGTCAGATTGGATTAGAGCCCCCCTTTCCCCCCTCATGGCTTCACATAAAGTTAATTACCTCTTGAAATGACCTGTCTCCAATGCTACAGTAGCATTCTAAGGTACTGGGGTTTAGGGCTAACATAGATTGTGGGGTGTTCATAACAAATAGGGAGCACTGCATGATCAGATTTGCCTGTCTCAGTTTATTTCTATTTCCTGCACTTTTACTGGAGCTTCAGTAAAAACTTGAGAAAAAAAGAAAAGGATCCTCTTCCTACATATCTGGGTATGTACTAAAATAGTGAACCTTGAATATAAACAGATCTCCTTATATATGCTTTAAACAAATGTGGCACTTACATCATCAATATTTTATTAGTAGAAATTAACAATGAAGGTTGGTTCACTGACATCAGATTCCTGGTTCATCTTCTTGTCCCTGATTATTCACAAAATATTATACTGTCTTTAAAACTCTAAAGTGTTAATTTATAGAGCTTCTTATCTTGGGGGTTTCTGTGGTTCTTAGATTCCTACCTTTGTTTTTTGTTTTGTCACTATAAGTTAAGGATTTCTATTTTAATTAGCAATACATTCTGCAATAGCTCATGTTGATCTTTTTAATGCTGTTTTTCCACCTGCATAATTGTCGTAATAACAAAGCTGTTCAGTACATTATTCTCCCCCTTTTCCTGTCAAAAGGTAAGACCACCATTGATCTATATTTTGGGGATAGTCCTACACTTTTGCTGGGAAACACTTGCTTTTAAGTGAGATAATTAGTAAGCTGTCCTTACTAGTTTTAAAGAAAGGATAAAAAGAGAACTCTTTGTTGTTTTTAACAGTATTTAAATTGTTACTATCTGGTGAGTCAAAATGTAATTCCTATTAGCTGGCAGAAAACAGCTTCCTCTTGTCCTTTTGTAAAATGTATAACATGTATGCTATTGTGTATTACTATATACTATAATAAGTTTTCAATGTTTTCATTACTTTCTCAGTAGAATTGGCCCACAGGACTCCAGTAATAACAAAATGAATACTAAAACCTAGCTAGCTCAGAACAATTAAGAAATTAAGAACAATTTACTGGCTTCATGGAATCACCAACATGGTAAACATAAACTATGTAGTACTGCATTTAAAGTGTCTTTTTTCAAGTTTTTGTTTAAATTCCAGTTAGTTAACATACAATGTAATATTAGTTTCAGATGTAGAATTCGGTGATTCATCACTCACCTACAAGTGCATTTAGGGTGCTTTTTGACAGAAATTAAGTCTCTGCTGGAAGGTTTAGTGGAGTAATTCTGATTTCTCTGGTCTGCATAAGAAAAAGTTCCCACTGATCTTTTGCCCATTCTTCCCCTCTCCAGTATGAGGTGAAGTGAGTTAATTGGTTTGCATTTCTCAAGTGGATGGAGAAAATTTCAGCATTATATGAAAGAGATCTATTTCTGTTTATTTCCTCTTGTGTTTATCCTGATTCAGTGTCAGCTGGTGGACACTCTCCAAAGTCCAACACTTCCTCTGATGAGCTGTTCAAGTTCTAGACAGATGGAGTAGCCCATGGAGCTCCCACATGAAGGTGCAGTCTATACAGCTCTGTCAGGAATAAAGCTGACTATTTTTCTCTTTCAACTGATGCTTTTCATGCCTTTATTTGGTTCAGAACTTAAGAGGGGTGTTGTCTGTTGACTCTCTCAAAGCTCAGCTCTTTTCAAACTTTATTCCCCTTGGAAACATTTTTTATCAGTGTTGTTCCATCAACACAACAGCTCCAGCTATATTCAGTAAAGAGTTCTAGGTCTAGTGAGTGTCAGGGAGGGGTTATCTGAAGAAT
Source organism: Proteles cristata cristata (assembly GCA_017311185.1). Classification (NCBI taxonomy): domain Eukaryota; kingdom Metazoa; phylum Chordata; class Mammalia; order Carnivora; family Hyaenidae; genus Proteles; species Proteles cristata. Next base: position 1,847,324 of record JAESUZ010003683.1, on the reverse strand, counting down.
GAGGAGAAGCAGCAGTAATTAGTCATATACAGCATATGTGTCCCATTCAGAACTATTGTTCCTGGGAGGTTCCAACCAGTCAGCTTAACAACTTGTTTGTTCTTGATTTCTGGTGATCCACAGATGGAAGAGATCACCAAAGAAGTTTGTGATGTAGACAGCCGTTCTCAAAATTTTAACAGAAAGGCATGGCTTAGGCTAACATATCCTGCATTAAGTGATTAGAAAAAATAATTTCATAAATCCTATGGATTATACAAAAGACAAAAAGTAAAAGTAAACACCCTGTGAGGAGAGTTTATGAAATTATCAACAAATCCATCCATCCCTAGGCAAGGAAAAACACCATACTGGTGATCCTGGAATGCTCTTTAATGTGGAGACTCCCATGGCCAAGCCAGGATAAGTGTTAATCTTTTAAAATGGATGAATATAATCACCTTAACTGTACTTGGGCACACACTATTTAAGCCTATTTTGATAGTTTCAATTTCTTTCATGTAATCATAAACTTAATTCCATTTTTAATGTTTATTTATTTATTTTGAGAGAGAGCACATATGCATGAGGGGTAGAGAGTGAGGAACAGAGAGAATCCCAGGCAGTCTCCACTCTGCCAGTGCTGAGCCCAATGCGGGGCTCAATCTCAGGAACCATGAAATCATGACCTGAGCCGAAAACCAAGAGTCTGACACTTAACTGACTGAGCCATTCAGGAGCCACAATCATAAATTTAATTCTGTCTTGAAACTTCTTTACTAAGTGTGGGTCTGCTACATAGAAAGTGCTCAATAAATACAAAACAAAGGAAAGGAAGGGGAAGGAAAGAGAGAGGAAAGAAGGGAGGTAGAATAGTAGATTTTTTAATAATCCCTTTACATCTGAGCTGCACACCACAAAAATAAGTTGAAAAGGTATATAAACATAAATGAGAATTTGAAACCTCTTCAAATGTATACAATTATACTTATTTTCCCTTAAACATATTCCATATGCCTCAATAATCATTAAAGATTGTATTTTTGAGATCTGGTAGTTATTACAGCAGAGAAACACATGAAAAATATTTTAATATTAATTTGCAAAATATGTTTTCTTCTTCACAGTTTAATACGCCATAACACCTTAAAGTGGGTGTATCTTTTTAAGCAGTTAAGAAAACTGAGTGAGTTTTCATTTTGGCTGTCAATATAATATATATTTCAGCAACACATTAGGAAATTCTTTCTCTGTGAATTATCCCCAGAGATTAAAAATAAAAATACGGTGGCGTAGAAAAGCTGCCAAACCACATTCTATGACTGTTCCTGGCTCCCACTCTATCTTTTCTCTATCCAAATGAAACATCTTTCTGCCAGAAAGATACAGGTGTGGAAGCAGATCTTTCAGTCTGTGAACTCTTGGGTTTACATCTGAAGGATGTATCCTATTTTAGAATATGTATTGATGGTTTATATATATAAAAAAGCTGAAGTGGAATGTTCTTATGAAAATGAATAAGAAAGGAAGCAGATGTCACCTTTTTTGCATTATAGAAAATGTCAGTGGGATGTAGCTGGAATATAGCTACTCAGCTACGCTCAAATATTTGTGATGCGATATTGGGTGCATTGATCCAGATACACATGTTGAGTGTTGAAAATAGATCTTAAATACAATCTGCAAAACCTGTACAATATTATACTAGTTCATAGTGATGTTTGGAAAAAAAAAATCAATGTTTGTAAGTGACTTGTGTTTTATGTTTTGCCAAGTATAATTAATGTGATGTTATGGTATTTTTGATGAATAGTCTGAAAACATTTTATTCCAGTGAAAAGAAGGGATGATTATAATAGATTCTGGCAGAAGGAATGTGAAAATTTTCAGATCAGAATCTCAAGATCATTGTAGGCAGAGTTGGAAATGCGTTCTTTTTGTTGAAAAAATATGGCAATTAAATTGTTCAATAGCAAATATCAGATTCAGTAAGTGTCATTATTTTTTATTTGATAGCCCTTTTCAGAGAATTGCCTTATAAACAATATGTCCATTGATAGACTAAATTCAGCATCACAGTGAGTGACTGCAATGGGCCAGCTGTTACAGAAAGTAACATGTGGGTTCCCAAATGGTCCATGGTATGGAATGAGGTGTTTTCTTAAACTTTAGTTTAAAGATATTTTGTTGGTTCAAAAAGAAAGAGAAATAGGGTTTTTATCTCTCTACTATATATTCATGTGAAGTCATGGCCTTTAGTCTGACATTCAAGTTCTACCTGTTTTGGTTCCTGACTTATATTTTTATTTTTACCCTCCACTCATTCTCAATGAGCACACAGTTCTTTGCATCTTTGTGATCTTTACATTTTCAATAGTGTGGAGACTAGGTCATATTTACACCTATTAACCATACAAAAAAATAAAAGGTTACTACCTGGAAATATTACAGTAGAGGACCTGCACCTATAAGAACAGATAAGAGGGAGAAATTACTCTTCATTGTGGGGATCAGAAAGTACACTTAGTAAAAGTATTACTAGACTTGAGCTTAAAGGAAAATTTTATTTTGACCTGCATACATGTTGGCAAAATTATATCTCTAACAGAGGAAAAGGGATGAGTAAAGACAGAAAATTAAAAATTATATTCTATGTTGAAGTAAATTTCTGGGTTTTTTTGGGGGGGAGGGAGGGTAGAGTGGGAGACTAAGGTGAATAGGCCAGATCAATATAATAGAAGGAGTGTGTTAGATGCCAAGATAAATAGGTAGTCCCAGTAAAAACTAGCAGGAAGAAAAAGAAATTCAGTCTTTTATTTTAAAGGGAAGTGGCTCAGTAAACTAAAGCCATATTTGTTAAATTGTCAAAAGTATTTATAATCATGTTTGAACACATATTTCTAGCAGCAGTCCATCTAAAAGCCAAGTAATTATGTTATATGTTTTTTTAAAGTTATATTTTAACAATAGTTAGTTGTCCAATAACCTGTTAATGTTACTTATTAGAATGGAATGAGAGAGAGAGAGAGAAAGAGAGAGAGAGAAAGAGTCACAAGGGAAAAATATAATAATGATATTTTTAAAAAAATATTTTTATGTTTATTTTTTTCAGAGAGAGAGAGAGAAATAGAAAGACAATGAGTGTGTGGGGGGTGCAGAGAGAATATACAGCTAAGTTAGCTTAATTATCCTCAGCATATTATCTGTAAAATATTGGTTCAGGCTTAATGGCGCTGGTTTTGGATACACATAGTTAAATAAACATACTTTTATGTACAAAGTACTTTTTTTTGGTTATTTGTTTTTGCTACAGCGAAAATTAACATTGAAGTGAGCTCCAGTAAAAATTTATTACCAAATCTTAAGCATGATGTATATCATTGATATTTTCAGTTTAATTAAAGTGAAGACTGATTAGCATATTTCATCATTGTAGAGCCTTCTATTTCAAAGACATGGACTAAAACAATTTATTTTATTCTCTTTAAATAAAATCATGTCTAAACTAACAAGTACTTACTAACTTACAGCTTATGAGCCCCAATATAACCTGTTATATACTTACATTCGTATTTTATTAAAGTATTTATTATTTTCAAAAATCTGAGTTAGAGTAGTTTATTGATATATTATTATTCTTATTCCTGAATATGAGCCATGTTTTCCTTCCCTACCCAAAGTAGTTCATTTTTTAAAATTGGATTAATTGACTTTTTAACTTAAAGCTTATTTATTTATTTATTTTGGGAGAGAGGGAGAGAGTGCATGAGTGAGGAGTGGGGAGGGGACAGATACAGAGAGGAGAGAGAATCCCAAACAGGCTCTGCACTGTCACCTCAGAACCCAATGTGTGCCCTATCCCACGAACCATGAACTGTGAGATCATGACCTGAGCCAAAATCAAGAGTCGAATGCTCAACTGACTGAGCCACCCCTCACCCCCACCAAGTTTTTTTTGCTGTTTATTTGGTTTTTATTGTTGTTGTTTGTTTATTTTATTTTGTTTTGCTTTGATTTGATTTGGGGCACTCTGACTGACAGAAATTTTTTTCCTAGTGTGATTTGTGGTGCTAAAATGGAGAATTCATGGGGTCCTAGGAAAGACTCCCTAAACGGGTTTCTGTTTTGGGGGTTGGATCGGTCAGAGGATCAGAGTCCCAAACCAAAAGAGATGATAAACAATTGAGGGTAATTCCAGAAGGATTTATTATTGCCAGAGACTAATCATAAAGGTACTGGTTCGGGAGCAGAGACACCTCAAGGGACAGTGCAGAAACACAAGGCTGAGTACTTTCAGCATCTGGATGCTCTTACCCTCTGTATTTCAAACTAACTATGAGAACTCTACCTTCCACAGTGTCTACATTGATTTTACCTTCGATAAACAGTTATGTGAATTGAACCACATTAATAACACACATAAATCAAAAAAGCTTAATTAAGGCCTAACTCATTTGAGGGTTAGTTTAACATAGGTAAGATTCTTTTTCCTAATAATTGAAAAGATACAAAAAGTATCATTGCTTTTTTCTGCTAAAACACAGACAAAATGTTGCCTTAGAGTTTAAAATGTGTTTGCACATTTAGTATTCAAATAACAATTATAATATGGAATTGATCACTGAATCATCAGACATATACATCATGAATATATAATACACAATGGGGGGGGGCAATGAGATGTCAGATATGGGTGTTCCTGGGTGGCTCTGTCAGTTAAGCATCTGACTTCAGATCAGATCATGATCCCGTGGTTCATGAGTTCAAGCTCCATGCGGGGCTCTATGCTGACAGCTCAAATCCTGGAACCTGCTTAAGACTCTGTGTGTCCCTCTCTCTCTGGCTCTCCCCTGATCTTATTCTGTCTCTCTCAAGAATAAATAAACATTTAAACACTTTCAAGAAACTTTAAAAAATCTCAGATATAATACCCAAAGATTACTGTTCCTGGCTAGAAACACTTAAGAGTACAACTCACCAGGTTCTGTCCCGCAAACACTGTAAAGAATTTAGATATCTGTCTAGTGTCAAGAGAAAATTTACCTATGATTAAATTTTATATTATCTGTCTTGATGAAGTAGTTCTTTTTGTTTTCAAATGAAATGTCTTCCAAATTTACCGCAGCTCTCATCAGACATTTACTGTTTGTTCTGTTGTCCATTTAGTAGAGTAGATGTGCCCTAGACATTTGGTGTTCAAAGTCATCCAATGTCTTCCCAACTATTTAATCTACTTTTATGATTCATTAGCTTCCACTGAAGTTGCTTTGTTTCTGTCTTTATTGAAAGATGTAACTGGAAATGCTGTTGATATAATTCTCAATGTTTATTTGTTATCGACTAATATTTTGTAACATTCAGTTAATTGATATTGGGTAAATATATGCCTTGATTGCATATTTATATTCATTTTCTCATATGAAATAAAATTATTTTTGTCCTTAAATATGCTTTTGTGAAATTGATGGTTTGATAGACATCCATGCTAAATAAAACTCAAGGCAATGGGAATTTGATATGGACTTGGTAAATTCTTTCAATTTAAGGACATATGGCATAATGCCATTTTGTGATCTCTTATAAATGCCTGTGTAAATTGTCTGCAATTGTTCACCTACTCTAGGCATAGTAGGGGAACTGAAAAGCAAGGTAGGTCATCTCTGGTGAAAAGAGTTTCCAAATATAGCCAAATCTACACTTTATATACTAAAGAGTCACAGGGTCCCAAATAGCTTTGAAACTTTATTTAAATTATGTTTAAGGAGTTAAAGAAACTCTTCAGCAGTGGAACCAATGGTCAGGCATAAAGCAAAGTGGGGTATGAAGAAAGAAAAACATAAAAATGGAAGAGCATATCATTTTCTCATGGCTCTCAGTTTCCTTTTTCCAATTAAAATTCCCTTTTTATGAAATGTCTTCACATTTATATCCTTCCTTTCCTTCAGATTCATGTTGCTGAGTATCCTTGATTTTTCTTTCTTTCTTTCTTTCTTTCTTTCTTTCTTTCTTTCTTTCTTTCTTTCTTTCTTTCTTTCTTTTCTTTCTTTCTTTCTCTCTCTCTCTCTCTTTCTTTCTGTCTGTCTGTCTTAATTTTTGAATCCTTTTCTTAGGAAATGATTTCATATCAGCCATTTATTATTTTTTCCTATGAAAGGCTTTCTCCCAATTAAAGGAATCACAAGGAGGGGGAAAGACTGTTGGAGAAGCACTAAGATCTTCTCACAGCTTTTAAAATCACAATGTGTGGACAGGTGCTTGCTACACTAATGAGGAGAAAGTGGCCTTGCTCTTGATGTGTGAAAAGCTCTAAGGACAAGATCAGCATACATGCGGCAATTATCTCTATTTCTCCAGATGTGTGGATAGAGTAGTGGAGGCTTTTGAAACAGGCAATTTCAATGCCAGATACTGAGGAATTACTTCTGACCACACTGAGTGCAATGAAAATGTAACACTTTAAAAAGAGTGTTGACACATTTATTACCTATATCAGAAATGATTGATCCTTTGGGATGTTGAAGAAGGGTACTTGGGAAGGAGAGCAAGTGTGAAATATGAAAGTACTTGGAACCTACAACAGGTAAAGGCAGAAATCTGTGTTTATTTCACTGCAGCAGGTGGTTAACAGAGGGTGGTCAGATAAGAGGTGGAAGCCAAAGAATGAAAATGTGTCCAAAGAGTAACTGATAGACATGGGGATCCAAGGGCTCCAGAAATGAGAAAGGAGGATCCAAAGACAATCAAGGTGAGGGAATGATGGAAAGAGGAATAAAAACTGAGACCACATATACTCACAAGATTCAGAAAATGATCTGCCATTTCAGGTGATTTTTACCCAATTCCATCATCATAGGAGTGTTAGACACCTCCCCGTCATCTCCAGGGTTTTACTTTCTCTATGAGCAAGAATGCTTAAGCAAATTATGGTCTGTGTAAATATCATTCAAGAGTAGCACTTTGCAGAACTGAAAGGGGTAAAAGGTGGCAAGGTCTCTGACTCATTTCAGTGGGTAGGTTGAAGTGGTGAACAATTTTTAGACTCCTTTAAGAAGGGAGATCACCTAGGTTATATGCTTCTGTCACTGAAATATTCTTTGCTGGATTATAGTTATGACTGTGCCTTTATAATTACGTTACTAATTGTAGGGCATGTAGAATCACCTCCTCAAAACTTAATAAGAAATCGGGTACATTATTTAATAATGAGAAAAATATACTACACCAATGCAAAGTATACCAGACCAATACTTTTCACACATATAGCCCTCACTAGATATATTTTTTTAAATGTTGACGTTTATTTATTTTTTGAGAGACAGAAAGAGTCACAGCACAAGTGGTGGAGGGGCAGAGAGAGAGAGAGAGAGAGGGCGTGCAGAATCCGAAGCAGTCTCCAGGCTCTGAGCTGCCAGCACAGACAGCACAGAGCCTGATGCTGGGCTTGAACTCATGAACAGTGAGATCAGGATCTAAGCCAAAGTTGGATGCTTAACTGACTGAGTCACCCAGGCACCCCAAGCCCTCAGTGGATATTTAATGAATTCATTTGAATTGTGTTAGAAACAGATTACACACACACACACACACACACACACACACACACACACACAAACGAAGAAGAGAATTTTTTATTTGTAGGTCTGATCCTTTATCACTAGATGTAATACACACAATTTAGGCTTACATGAAAAAATCCAGAGAATATATAGGAAATTCCTCTTCCACTCTTCTTCCCCATTTTTACTTTCTATTTAGTAGATGGAGAAACTGAAGCCAAGAAAGTTAAATATTTCTCTAAATGTCTTAAAATTATTTAGAGTCATAGGCTAAATCTCGGTTCCCAGATAATTTCACTTTTTATTTTTACCGTACTGCCTCAGTCAGTATATAAGCAGAAAAAAGGTAAATTTGATCCTTGTATATTACTATATTTTTAAAAAATGATTTCAAGTTGATGAGATAATAGCTTTTTTTCTTTTAAACACATAATCATATATAATCTACTTGTTGCCATTTGTAACACATTCTTTAATATGATTTAGAGCATTAATTGTTTATTTAATGGGCAGAGTCAAGATTAGCAGCATCTGTACCTTTTTTAATCTGGAAGTATTTGATGATTGTAACTCACAGTATCTCAGATATAAGGGTATTAAATATCATGAGTTCGCTTTTGTGGAGGGTTTGGGGACAGTGATAGGGAAGAAAGTTGTGGTGAGAAGTAAGTATTTCACAAGAAATGTCCTAAAACTGTGCAAAGGCTAACTTCATTTTCAAAGTGCATTTCAATTAAGAAGTGACTATTTCTGCTAACGGGGCTATGAATCTTTTCTAATAGTCACAGCTCACAGAAGAGGGTTCTTAGGCAGAGAGAATGCATCCTCCATGGACATATAAAGCAGAAAGTTGATACAGTGACAAAGACAGGACTGGCTGGCTTACCTACTCACTCACCCACTCACTCACTCGCTTATTTACTTTATTCATTCACTCATTATTTGTCATACTCCAGTGGTTCTTAGGTCAGTAAGTAAAGATCAGGAACAATTTGTGGTCAACAATGAGGGCTGTGAGAAAAGGAAACATGGAGTCTGGTGGGATCAAAACAGATGTGGAGACAGTGGGACAGTGCCGTTACCATTGTTGTTAGATGAATCTGTTTCTAAAATTCCCAGGGATTTAAGATTTTATGATTTTGCTTAGTTAATTATTGTTAATATCTTATGTTAGTTTAGAGTATATTTAATAATAAAACCAACTGGAGAACTTCAGGCAATTACGTTTTTTTTTTCCTTATTCATAAGGATGAATAGTTATTAGTTTCTTAGTAAAGGGTAACTGGAGACACATCAAGGTCCACTTAAAATCCTTTTTTATTTGTGGAATTTATCTTTATGGTATATATCTCTATGAAGTTCATTAGGGTATGCCCTGTATTTGTTAAAACCTGACTGCTCAATGCTTTATATAGGACTTGATCTATGAGATACTTCTGATATAATGAATTAACAAATGAATTAGTTTACCTGAGCCAAAGTTAATCTTTCTTAATTTGTAAGTTAAAGAAACATTTAACGTATTGTTAAGCATAGATAGCTTATTTGGTAAACATCATTACTTTTGCTATATCTATATAAAGGAATACAGGATGGCCAATTGAATCTGCATTTTGGATTAAATTTTTTTTTTTAGTATAAGTATATTGTAAATATTGTATGGGGCATATTACACTTTCAAAATGTTTATCCAAACTTCAGATTTAACTGGACATCTTGCACTTTATCTGGTAATCATAACCCTACCTGTTTATCAGATTAAGAATTTTTTTACACTTTTTATTTACTTTTGAGACAGAGAGGGACAAAACATGAGTGGAGGAGGGGCAGAGAGAGAGGGAGACACAGAATCTGAAACAGGCTCCAGGCTCTGAGCTGCCAGCACAGAACCTGATGTGGGGCTTGAACCCATGAACTGCGAGATCATGACCTGAGCCGAAGTTGGATGCTTAACCGACTGAGCCACCCATGTGCCCCTAGATTAAGAATTTTTATAGTATTAAAATCAGTAAGTAAAATCCTTTGTGGTATCCTGCCTTTGAAAAGACATATTTCTACCTGAGTTTCCTATATGCTTTAGTATATCACGCAGACATTGAGATATTTTCATACATACTTCTAGACTAAGGAGGGTTTATTGCATTATTATGAACACTTGTTTTTCTCGTACATTCATTTTCCTGATGCTTAATATGCTATTCTCATATCATTTTAAAAAATATCTTATTATTTTTATTAAATGTTTATTTTTGAGAAAGAGAGTGAGAGAAAGCAAAGGAGGGGCAGAGAACAATGGGGACAGAGGATCTGAGACAGGCTCTGTGCTGATAGCAGGGAGCCTGATGCAGGGCTTGAACTCATGAACCATAAGATCATGACCTGAAATGAAGTCAGATACTTAACCAACTGAGCCACCCAGGCACCCCTTTTCATATCATTTTATAGATGAATTTTTCTTTTTGTAACAAGAAAAGTTACCAGGGATCATCAGGCTCAATACACATATTTCCCAAATGAATTCACAAAGAATTTTTTCACAGTAGATACATGTCTAATTAGTGAAAAAGCCATTTTTACTCCATTTCAACTCACTCAAAATGGTGGTTGACTGAATAAACAAATATAATTAGGCTGAAATTAAAAAAAAAAGTTTAGTTAGTGGAGCAGTTCAGTAGTTGGGCGTCTGACCCTTGGTTTCAGGCCAGGTCATGATCTTGCAGATTTGTGAGTTCTCAAACCCCCTGTGAGCTTGACAGTGTGGAGCCTGCTTGGGATTCTCTCAGTGTCTCTGTCTCTCATCCTCTTTCTGTCCCACCTCACCATGCTGACTTTGTCTTTCTCAAAATAAATAAATAAGCTTAAGAAAAAAAAGTTTAAGTTTAATAAGTCCAGTAAGGTTCTTATAAAATATAAGGAAGAAAAAACAGAAACAACAATTTATTTGGCTTAACCTATGTTCCAGACTGTGTGTTTCCACATTTAATCATCTCTCAGATCTTGTGAATTAATATTATCCCTATTTTATAAGTTTCTCAAGAGGATGAAAGAGTGTCATTTGGAAGTTTTGAGAAATTTTCCCCACAATATAACATTCCAGTCCAGATTTGCCTCTGCCCCAAAATTGCCCTTTCTTCTCCTCAGAAGTTAATATTCTAACACTTTATCAGCTAAGAAAGTGTCAGGTTGTCTGGAGGTATACACTAAATTGAAATTACAGGTATTTGTCTCAATAGTTTCAGATGAAGAAATATATAGAATTTAGCATGGAAGACACTGGGAGACTTAGTTGCATCAAGTAGATCTCATTTACTTTGAACAAAACAGCACAGCTTTTCCTGACTGTTTATACACTGCCGCTGCCACTGGATTAGTTTTTGAAGCAGCTTCCCAAGCCATTTAATTTTCTTTTCATGGGTCCAAAGAAATGCTCTACATATTAATTTTTTTTAATGTTTTATTTATTTCTAGGAGAGAGAGAGAGATGGCGTGGGCAGGGGAGGGTCAGAGAGAGAGGGAGTCACAGACTGAAACAGGCTCCAGGCTCCGAGGTGGCAGTCAGCACAGGGCCCGACGCGGGGCTCGAACCCACGAACCGCGAGATCATGACCTAAGCGAAAGTCGGACGCTTAACCGACTAAGCCACCCAGGCGCCCCTCTACATATTAATTTTTTAAGTCACTGTTTGACTCCAAAAAGTTACCACCATTCATTTTGAAGTCTTTCCTTTGAAGTTCTTTGGCTAAGTAAAGAGGAAACAAGATCATGTCACTTCCTGCTTAAAATCTTTGAGCATTTTGCAAGCGTTAGTGAGCAAGTCGCTTCTTGAGAGTCCACTCTAACCATTTCCCACAGCCCAGACATGACCCCTTCATACTTACTCTCATCCCAATGGCATGTATAACAATCGCAGCATTTATTAAACTTGTCTACACTAAACTACACTAAGTTTTTTGAGGGCAGAATCTTTGGTATACTCATCATTATGTTTTTAACATCCTGTGTAATCCTAGTGCTTAGTAAGTGCTCAAGTTAGTCTGTTGAATGAGTATTAAGTGTTTGAGTTACCTAATTGTTTATACATAGACACATCTATTTTTAATTTTTTATTATTATTTTTATTTTATATAGAGATAAAGCATGATCACGGGAAAGGGGCAGAAGGAGAGAGAGAGAGAAAATCTTAAGCAGGCTCCATACTCAGCTTGAACCCACCACCCTGGGATCATGACCTGAGCCAAAATCAAGAGTCCGATGACCAATTGAGCCACCCAGGTGCCGTGACACACTTATTTTTTTTTAAACTTCTTTTATTTCAATTAATAGGACTCTGTTCAGACTCTGCTTTTAATTCCAAACTGAACCTTAATACAATATAATATGTTATAATATTATAATAATTATATGATATATTATATATATCTAATAATATATATATTTTTTGAAACTGGCTTCATCCTTGACATGCATTCTTTCATTTTCTTCTTACAGTTATCATACTTACCAGAGTAGAAAAGGGCTATTAATGAAGCATCATTGGTGTTAGAACTTCAAATAAAAGTTATTTTACATTTTCTAGAAATCCCTAGACTAGCTAATTTTAATACCCAGCAAACTCATCTTGGGTCATTTCAATACATATTCACATGAATCACCAATTTCTGATTTGATTTAGATGATTTTACTTTTCAGAAATAATCTTAGAATGGGAGACTTTTCAATGATAAAATGATACAAAGCATATTGTACATATAAAGTGGAAAACTTGAATAAAAGTGTTAATTATTCTCCTTTTTATGTTATTATCCTGTACAAAAACACCTGATGAATTCAAAGTTACCATTTTCTTCATCTGCAAGAGGTAGGCAACTAAAATCCAATACTGAAGTTGCATTAGTGACATTTAATTTGTTTATGGTTTAGTTTTTCACGTTCTGTGATATTTAAAGAATGATACTTTAATAATCTAATAGTAATAAGCTAAATTATATATATATATATATTTTTAAGAATTGTAATAGCACATTACAGAGTAGTGCATCTCAAAACATAATGTCACTGTTTACAATCAGAGACTAATATTGAATGTGACGGGCCATAAAATACAAATACAAATCTTAATGGATAAATATGAAATCTCAGTACTAAATTTCTACTCTGAAAAATTAGTGGCTGTTCAAAAATCTGGTTCTTTTCTAGGAGTGGGAGTTTTCAATTATTAGAGGATAGATCAAATCCTGTGATAATTTAGCATCAGCACATTTCTGATTGAAGGGTCTCTCCCATAAAGCATCCGACAAGGTCAAGAGGTTTCATTCTGTGCTGTTTACTCACAATTGATTTCTTTTCTCACTTTGCATTTTCGAGCAATTAATATTTTTTCCGGTACTAAATATATTCTACATCTTGTTTTTACCCCTATCAAATTCTCTATTTCATGAGTGGAGAAGTGAGAAAATTAAAAAAAAAAAGGAAAGAAATATAAGATAAATAAGTTGAAGTGGAAAAAAAAAACATGTTTCCTATTTATTAAGGAAAATGCTGTTCCATAGATCTGAATTAGCCAGGCAACGTTTTTAAAAATTACTTATGCAATTTCTTCGACTCTCATTAATTCAGGTATACATTCTCATTTTTTAGTTACCTAAAGACTTTTTGAGTTATAACTTTGAAGCAACCTTGAATCATCTTGTCATTGTGCACTATCATTTTAACAATCCTTTAAAGATCATGTACCCTTAGACTCCAGCAAACATTAATATCTGGAGGTGAAAGATCTAGCAGATGAAACACCTCTGAGAAAAATTATGAGTAGATATAATTATGTAAGTAAGGAATAGGGGATTGGTGGTGTGCACTTGGATAGACAGAGAGATGTAGAGAAAGTGAGAGTGAAAGTGAGAGAAACTGAGAAAAAGAGTCAGAGATATGTCCCTAAGGATCAAAGCATTTAGAAATTTTTGCTGGAAAGGAAGTTACATGTAATATCTTCATCCACATTTCAATCTGGAAAACTGATTTTCATGTAGCATGATGAGAAACTGGAAGATCTCAAATCTTTTGTAAATGACAAACAAACAAGTAGGTTATTTTATCCCAGTATTTCCTCCTATGAAGGGAGAATATTAGATATCAAGCAAACATATGACAGTCTCTGTTCATTCTGACATTTTTCTGTGAAAAGCTCTGTGATAGATTGGTAGCAGGGCAGGTTTATAAATGTTTTATGTAGTAGAATTGATTTCCACAAATAAAAAAACTAAACACATATTTTCTTCTCAAATTAATATTTTCTTCCAATCATTCAATGCTGTTATTCAATATGTTCAATGTTGACATCAAACTTTTATTAAATATGGAAAACATTTTTATTAAAGTAAATATATTTGTTTGAGATGGTGACCCACCTGAATAGCCAGCCATTTCAGTTTGTAAAAAACTAACGGCAGATTGTTTCTGATACTTTAACATAACAGAGCTGGCTTGTTTTTATCTTCTCTAGCATTTGAGTGTGATTGGTATGGATCCCAGTTAAGAAGAAATTCACGTATTAAGGAAAACGTTTTGAGCACCTGTTTTTGTGTTTCTTTATATTTGCCCTTTATATTAAGTATCAGTGTGTCTCTCACTGGGCCTTGACTTAACACTCTCTACCACTTTCTTGAATCTATTGAAGGGTTATTTATCATCTACTATCATAGATTGTTGAGACACATAGTAATAATTCTTTGTGTTATTATAATAAGATAAAAACTTCTTCTCAATGGAATCTATAGGCATCACTAAAATTCTCTCCTCATTTTCCCAAATTCACCCAGACCAAGCATGCGTTCTCTATTCTGAGAATGAGTATTCTTTTCTTGGGCTTAAATTTTTACTGTTGCTTCTAAAACTACTATTGTTTATCAAGGAAGTTGGGTTGAAAAATGTTGATTGGGGTATAATCCACATTGGGATAAAAAGTAAACCATCTAAAGAGAAGCACACTCACCTACCCAGCCCCCATCTCCCCAGCTCCCCCCAACACTGCCTCATTATTCTTTAACCTAACTACCCCTAAAGGGCTTGTGTGCCTTGGACATCTCATTGTCCTATAAAGTCAGTAAGATCACCATGCTCGAAGGAACCCTTCTAAGGCTGAGTCAGGTGAAAACACATCCCAGGGATTCTGCCTGCCTTTCTGGCTTCTGCAACTTTAATCACTTTCATACAGTCTTTTGCTGAAAATAGCCTCCTACTTCTTTTTCTCAGGATCTACCCAGTAAAAGTGAGAATACAAAGCATTTCTAAAGACAAGAGTGGGTGTTGCAGAGAAGAGGTAAGTGACTGCACAGAAGGTAGAAAATACTTAGGCAAGCAAATGATTGGATCAATGCCTGAGACTGTGAGGGCCCTGCTGGAGGTTAATATGAATGAGATGTTATGCTTCATTGACTAAGTTTACCTAATTCTTTTACACATCAATATTACTTATTATGATGCAGTTGCCTAACTTTGTTGCAATTTGCTATCTAATCTATAATGCTATTATTACCTTCAACAGTGATTGGGAAAACAGCAGGAGCATGCTCCGCTTAAACCTTAATTATCAGACCACCTTTGCTTATATGTACTGTGAGAATATATGATCTCTGCCACCCAGTAGTGCTCTCAGCATCTTACTTCAAAGAAACAGCTAAAGACACCACATCAGTTTAAAAGCAAATCTGCTGTGTGGGTTTTCGTAATGAACTGGAAATCATAGAGGTTTGTTTATCCCCTCTTCCCTTAGCATCAAGAGAAGCCCTTAGTTAACCAGTAATATATTGCACAATACCATAGAAAGTAGAAGCTTCATAAGTGAAAAATTTTCTGGATTGTTTACTTTAGGATATGGCTGAAACCTTGATTTTGTATTCTGTCGGTTTCTATAGTTAAAAGCTGCATTAATGTGGCTGAAATACTTTCCACTAAGTAGAGATAAAACAAATCAGCAGGTATTTAAACTGAGGGCTATGAGGTGGAAAAATCACCACTTCCCCTTCAGGTAGAGGCCTGAAGATATATCTTTGTTAATGAGGTTTCATGCTGTCTTACTGGATCCTTAATCATTTAAAATGCAAATCTCAAAGAATGAGGTAAGAGCTATCATATATATGAGAAGGTGGCTGATTTTTTAATAAATGATTATGCCATCTGTCTCTCTCATCATTCTGCTAACTGTGAAAT
The DNA here is from genome assembly GCA_017311185.1 of Proteles cristata cristata. Lineage (NCBI taxonomy): Eukaryota > Metazoa > Chordata > Mammalia > Carnivora > Hyaenidae > Proteles > Proteles cristata. The sequence goes on along the minus strand of JAESUZ010003683.1, from coordinate 1,831,584 downwards.
TCCACCTATGAAATTACATGAACTTGTAAACTATAAACAACACAGCTCAAAACTCAGCAAATGGAATATCACTTTTCTTGGATTCCCTGTCTCTTCTCCTCAATTCAGAGAGTTTGTTCACATGGTCAGTTACTCAGGAAGGTAAGAATGATCTTTTATGAACAACTGGCATTCTGCTCCCTATCATTATTATAATTTTTTCATCATAGTGATTTCTGAATGAATGAGAAGGACGCTTATAAAAAATAAATGCCTTTATTTCAAAGAGACCTACTTTAGGTATTTTGAATATTCAGAGAGCCTAGCCGTGCCTGAAAAACTGTCCAAGTAATTCTGTGTGAAATCAGAAACGTGGGAGGAGAATTCTGTTTGTGTTTTCAGGGACTTTTGTTTTTTCAAGAACTCAGGGTTAACTCATACTCTGCTTTCAATGTCTCCTATCTGTGATATATTTGAGGAGTTTCTCTGTTTCTTCTCTGTGTTTTTTAAAAATATTTACTTACATTAGAGAAAGAGAGAGAGAGAGAGCATGAATAGGGGAGGGGGCAGTGACAGACAGAGACAGAATCTGAAGCAGGCTCCAGGCTCTGAGCTCTCAGCCCAGAGCCCGATGCAGGACTTGAATTCATGAGCCATGAGATCAGACCGGAACTGAAGTCAGATGCTTAATGGATTGAGCCACCCAGGCGCCCCCACCCTTTTTAAAAATTCTACTCGTGGCTCATTTGTGCCACAGTCTCTTTCTCTGTTGTCTCCTTACTCTCAGCAGCTACTTTTGGGTCTGTTTTGAGTCTTCATTTGCTTCCCTCCTACCCTCATCATCTGCAACTCTAGGACCACGCTCTCTTCTGTACTCACTCTACTCCAGCAAGGGCTGAAAAGACTTTAATTTCCTTGGAAAACTCCTTAATCTCTCTCAATATCACTAACCTACATTTAACAGCAAAGCAAAGTGAAGGAAGCAAAGAAATAAACTAGACAAGAAAACCATCCACAAAGCTGTGAAGGCAAGGAAGAAACACCGAGTCTGCACAGGACTAAAACTCCCTGAGAGAAGGATCACTTGTTAGTAACTAATTATACGGGGCCAGGTGTATAGCTGTTTTCCAACTCTTTAGAGAGTAAAATAGTTGAAAAGTTATTTGGGATCAGGTGGCATACCTATTTTTGAACTGCTCAAAGTCAAAGAGTGGTAAAAATTGAGGCTGACTAATGTAGGTGAGTCTGAGGTCATGAAAGACCTTGTATTCCAGGATGACTTCAGAGTTCATTTTGATGAAACTGGACATTTATTAAAACATTTCAAATAAGGAAATGTGTATCACATTTGCAATTTTAAACGGTCACTTATAATGCAGTGCCCTGGGGAGAGCGAACGGACAGGGACTGGGATGATGGCAGGTTGCGAAGCTCTCTGGGTCGTAATGAGGAGAATAATGACTATGTACATGTAGCCATCAGTCTTGGGGAGGGGAGAGTATCTTAAGGAGGCAGCTAAAGAGAGAAGAGTTTGATTTAACATTCTGAGAATGTAAGTAAGATTATACCTAACTTTTCAAAAAGATTAAAAAAAACGATTTCCAAATTTTCCATTTACAGTGTTGTCCTGCATATAATGTTTGGCTTCTAAGTCTTAGCCTAATACCTAAATAAGTATTCAATCAAGGCAACTTACAGTGTCTTCTTTCCCTTGGTTTTTAAATCACATTATATTTGCATTGAGTATTCTTCTTTGCAAGCTGGCTTTCAACATTCTGGGTGAATGACAATAAAATAAATCTGGCTCCCTCTGAAAGCTATATATTTACATTATTTCAAATCTTCATATCTCTCAATATAGTTTTAAAAACACTAAAATTACACATGTAGGTTATTGTGTACAATTTGGTATTATTTTTATAAAGTCCAATGTTTCAAGTAATTTGTATGCAGTAATAATTATTTGTGCATGTGTGTGTGTGTGTGTGTGTGTGTGTGTGTGTGTGTGTGTGTGAATGGGTGTATGTGAATGTGAATGGGTATGTGTGTGTTAAGTTTATTCTACTTTTCATCATTGTTCCAGAATTAAAAAACGAAGATCTGGTTTTTATTTAACTGTTTAAGCTTTTGTAAGAAGTATCTTATGTCTTAAAAATTAATGTGATAAATCTCTCAGAAATATAAAAAATAGTAACCCATTTTAAGTGTTTCTAAGAAAAGTAGATGACGTGAATTAGCATAAACATACAATTATGTGGCTTATAAAATGCTATTTTAAAAGTTGGCTGTGCATTGATTTTGTCATATAACCCCCAATACGATTTTCCCCATAAATTTGAAAACTTTGAACTTTGTTTCAAAATAAAGCTCAGAATTCTGCAAAGTGGGTTATGTGAAGTAATAAGGAAAAAGCCTACATATGAATTATTCCTAAGTTAGAAAATTGCAAAACTTTCTGTAGGATGTCAGGGGAAGGAAAAAGTAGAAAGAAGGCTAGATATAAAGTTGTTTTCAATAAACAGAAATGATTTATTTCTCTGGAATGATTCATGAATGTATGTATTCAATTAATAATTTACTGTCTACTCGGCATATGTCGTTATGCTGGCACTATGGGGGCATAAATGTAAACAGTGTCTCTCCTTGTCAGCTGCTTAGAAGAGGACACAAAATAGTTATTAAACAAGGGACATTGTCACATGCCACAGAAGAACTTGAAATAAGTATGCCTTTAAAATTTCAAAGGAAAAATAAGTCATGCCTGGTAAAGATGGTGGGGGAAGAAATCTAAAGAAGGTAACATTTGAGCTGATTTGTGAAGGATGGTAACACTCAATAATGGGTAGTGGAAAAGAAAAGATGTTGCAGGTAAATGAATAACATGAGAAATATGTGTTAATGGAAGGGTGTGGGGGAAAAGTTAGAAATGATATGGTGGCAGAGCTCCTGGGTGGCTCAGGTGGCTAAGCATCTGACTCTTGGTTTTGGCTCAGGTCATGATCTCATGATTCATGTTTGAGCCTTGTGTCTGTCTGAGAGCACAGAGCCTGCTTGGGATTCTCTCTCTCCCTCTCTCTACCCTTCCTCTGATTGCTCTCTCTATCTCTCTCTCAAAAATAAACAAACTTAAAAATGTTTTAAAAATCATTTGGTGGCAACATAACAGTTGAATTTTATGAAAGTCATTATAAAATGACTACGACAATGGAAAGATAGAAGAGTTGTAGTGACAAGGGTGACATTCAGTGATAAACTAATGACTTCAGACTAAAGAAATAGAGGTACACATGGGGAACCATTCAAAATAGTGATAAGGTGAACACAGGAGTGAAAGAACTAGAATGATATTTTAGCATAAACTTGTGAGACTAAAGAGAGAAATTTGATAGGTCAAAATAGGTCAGAAATGTATTGTAGTACCTAGATGAGAGGTATAAAGGATCTAGCCAGTGATAGTGATGATGTTAATATTTACTAAGAAAATACTACCTTTTCAGGGGATTCTTTCACTAGAGTCTAATATGAATAATGTGTTGATTTATATTTTCTACTGTGAAGAAAAGAATAGAATTGTGGGCCGCCTGGGTGGCTCAGTCAGTTACACATCCGACTTCGGCTCAGGTCATGATCTCATGGTTCATGAGTTCAAGCCCCCCATCGGGCTTTGTGCTGACAGCTAGCTCAGAGCCTGGAGCCTGTTTCAGATTCTGTGTCTCCTTCTCTCTCCGACCCTCCCCTGCTCACGCTGTCTCTCTTTCTCTCTCAAAAAAAAAAAAAATAAAACATTTTTAAAAAGTATAGAATTGAAACTGCTAAATCTATGGAGAGCCCATGTCTTACAATGCTTTGAGAGTTGTTAATTCACATAAAGTTTTGTGAGTGAATTCTTCATGTCAATAGGCATTTATGTAATATGCTTTGTACTAAAATGCTATATATCCTGAATAGTAAAGTTAAGCAAGCGTGGGAAAGATCCAATATTCATTCAATATTTTCAAATCATCCTTATTATTAAGCATTTTTCATAGGAGACCTGAAAAGTCTTACTTACCAAATCCATCAAATTTGAAAGTCACTGTCTCATTTTTACCTCAAAGTTTTTAGGTCTTATTTTTAAATTGACACAAACTGAGATATTTTCTGAGCCTAATTTATCATGGATAGTTTTAAAAAGTATCATTAATTCTGGGGCGCCTGGGTGGCTTAGTCGGTTAAGCGTCCGACTTTCGCTCAGGTCATGATCTCGCGGTTCGTGGGTTCGAGCCCCGCGTCGGGCTCTGTGCTGACTGCCAGCTCAGAGCCTGGAGCCTGTTTCAGTCTGTGACTCCCTCTCTCTCTGACCCTCCCCTGCTCACGCTGTCTCTCTCTCTCTCTCTCTCACCTAGAAATAAATAAAACATTAAAAAAAATTAAAAAAAAAGTATCATTAATTCTATCAGACATTCATTTTTGTGTGGATGACCATCTGTGTGTGTTCCTTGTTTGGGGGCTAGAGTCTTCTATGTTTTCTGCACTCCTTCCCTGAGTTCCTCCTTTAAGCAATTCCCTTTGACTCCTGTCTCCTTTCTTTTATTACTGTGTTTTCTCATATTTCTATTATTTTTCAGTCACCCTTTCCATCCCTGTAACAATTTTCCTTCACTGTACTCTAATCAGTAATTTTTAGAGCACTGAGATAACAGATTCTTCTGGTTCAAGGCCTGAAAGAGCTGTCAGAATGACAGATATTTTCTAAATGGGTCCTCAAGTTTTACTGATTCGTAGGGTGCCAGAATCACTGCTTTCTCTGGAGGTTCTTTTCCTTTAATAGAATAAAATTCTGAGGTCGTGTTCAGTCTTTCCAGTGTGGATAAAAAGAACTTTATATAAACATAAAGATGACAATGATTGCTTTAAAGAACATAGGAAGAAGTGGGGTGCCTTGGTGACTCAGTTGGTTAATGCATCCGACTCTTGATTTCAGCTCCAGTCTGATTTCACAGTTCGGTTCATGAGATCCAGCATTGTTCCTGAGATTGAGCCCTGCAACAGGGTCTGCACTGATGGCTTGGGATTCTCTCTCCCTCTCTTTCTGTCCCTCCCCCATCTTTTCTCTCTCTCTCTCTCTCTCTCTCAAAATACATACATAAACAGGAAAATAATCAAAGAACATAAGAAGAAGTTATATAGAAGCAGCTATCTAGATATAACTGAATTGTGGAAACATCACAAAAGATTCAGAAAGCTACTGAAATTGGTCTTGCTCGCTTACGGAATTTCAAGGGTTAGCTTCATGAGAGGGGTCAGGAAATTTTGGCTCTTTTCTCTCTTATTGCTATACAAGAGCTGTGGAGATACAAAAGAAAGGGATAATTAGGTCAGTGGGGAAACCTAACAATATATACTGTCAGGTGAAAAGAAGAGCCTTGAAGTTTTATAATATGCTTTCTAGGTTACAGTCTGTTTTGAGTTAGAAAATTTACCATGTAAACTCAAGGCTTATGGAGCAAATCTTCCATATAAATGGTGGCAAGATGATGCACAGAACTCATCATTTTTATCCTGCTACTTTTTACATATTTTTTATTCTCAGTGCTAGAAGTGTATATTATGTCACAGTTTTGTTATTAAAAAGTCATGAGAAAAAGTAGGTAACACATGATGTGCACTTAATGTAAATACCCGTGAGAAGCAGTAAAAAGGCTTTTCCTGATCTACTTAGTTGTGCAAAATTTGGCAATTTTCACCAATGTGGTCAAGTTAGTGCTTGAGATATGTTTATGATCATTTTAATTCTCAACATCTTTTTAAATCCACATGTTAACATTTAATGATTAATTACAAATTATATAACCTCTAATAGAAGAAAATTATTCTATATGCTGAATAAATATTTTCAATTAAAGATATTATAGGTGCGCCTGAGTGGCTCAGCTGGTTAAGTGTCAGACTCTTATTTTTGCTCAGGTCATGATCTCTCGATTTGTGGGTTTGTGCCCTCATCAGGCTCTGCGCTGACGGTGGGAACTTTCTTGGGATTCTCTCTCCCTCTCTTTTTTTCCCTTCCCCTGTGCTTGCTCTCTCTCTCGCTCTCTCTCAAAATAAATAAGTTAAAAAATAAAAATAAAACATAGTATAAAATATTGAGACAAAAACTGTATTACTTATCTTCTGGATGGACCAACATCTGGCAAACACCTGACGGTACTATTCCTTTAGCTCTGGACATTACAGGCAGGTTTAAATATTCACCATTAATTCTCTGGAGCAAGAACACAGAAGAAGAAAAAGCTAAGGGGATTATTGCATCAACTGAACATTTTCATTTTCCTTTTGTTCATTCTTTTCTCGTTACCCATAATGAAACACTGGTGTTCAAGGCAATCCTTAAAGCCTTTGGTTGCAGTCCCCAGAGCTGGCTCAGCCATTAGTCTGTGGGAAGCCTCTGTACCTCCAGCTAGAAATTATCATGCTAATGATAACAAGTACTAATTAAACAAGTCAATAGCTTTCTTATTTTTTCTTCTTTCAGCGGTCTCTGTGATGTCTTCTGATGAAAAGACTTTCTTAAAATTAAGTTTCTTTTGATATTTTATTGGCAAGCAATACAGTGTGCCTATTTAAAATATAAAACTTAATAAATTTTGACATATGTATATGTGGAGAAACCATCAACAAAATCGAGGTAATTAACATATCCATCACCCTAAATTTTCTTCATGCCCTTAATAATTCCTCTCTGTCCAGCTTATACCCAAGCAAACAGTGAACTAATTTCTGTCACAGAAGATTAGGTATCATTTTGTAGAAAAGTATATAAGGAGACTTGTAGAGGATGTGTGCTCTTAAAAAATATTTTTGGTTCGATTGCTTCATTCAACATAATTATTTAGAGAATTATCTAAGTTGTAGCATGTATCAAGGACTCACCACTTTTTATTTGAGTGATATTCTATTGTATTAATATACCAAACTTTGTTTATTAGTTCACTTGTTATTGAATGTTCTGGTTATTTCCAGTGTGGGCTAATGCAAACAAATCTGCTAGCACTTGATATGATCACTGTTTTTAATTTTCAACCATTCTAATACATGGGTAGTATGATGTCACTGTGCCTTTAATTTTTTCTCATAACTGATGATGAACATCTGTATGTATCTTCTTTGGTAAAATATCTGTTCAAAACTTTAGTCCATCAAAAAAAACTGTTGTCTTTTAAAATATAGTTTTGAGAGTTTTTATTTATGTGCCTGATTTTCAAATATTTTCTCCCAGCCTGTGGCTTGTCTAACATTACTTTAACCATATTTTTAGAAAAGTAGACATTTTTATTTTTAATTTGGAATAGGCCATATTGATCTATTTATTCTTTAAAAGATTGTGCTTTTGGTGTCATATCTAAGAAATCTTTGCCTAACTTAAAACCATATTTATTTTCTCCTATATTATTTTTCTAGAAGTACTGTAGTTTGGTATTTTACATCAATAATTGACTTTTTAAAATTTTTATATAAAATGAAGCATGGATCAAAGTTTTTTTATTATGAATATCCAGTTAATCCAAGACATTTGTGGAAAGGAATCAAATATGGGGATTTTGCTAAGTGCGTTTTCTGTGTCATTGGAGATGATCGTGTGGTTTTCTTTACTGATTCATTAACACGGTGAATAATTTGATATTTAAATTTAAACTGATTTTGCATTTCTGAGTTTAACCCCAGGGCTCATTGTGAATCAGTCTTTTATGTATGCTTGGATTTGCTTTGCTGAAATTTTGTTCAATTTTGCACTTGTTTTGACAAAGGCTCTGTAGGTGGTTGTGTTGTTTTTCCTGTAATAATATATTTTGGGGGGTATTTTTATGTCAGGGGAATGGTCTCTTCATGGAATGAGTTGAAGTTTATTCTTTCCCTGCCAACTTTCTGGAAAAGTTTGTATAGAAACTGTTTCATTTTGTTTTGTTTTTAAATGTTACTAGGATTAACTAATAAATCCATTGAGGCTTGGTTTTCTTTGTGGGAAGCTTTTTAGCCATAAGTTGTATTTTCTACTATATATATCGTTAAGTTTCTTTACTTCTTCCTGATTGTTATTTGTGTGTTTCAAGGATTTTGGTCATTTCTTCTGTTCAATTTATTGTCATTTCCTTATCATATCATTGTACTATGGATAGAATTTTGTCATGATATCAATTCTCTAAATCCTGATATTGATAAATGACATCTTCCTCTTCTTTTTCCTGACCAGTGTGACTAAAATTTTATTGATATTTTTTAATGTTTGTTTATTTTTGAGACAGAGAGTGTGAACGAGAGAGGGGCAGAGAGAAAGAGGGAGACACAGAATATGAAGCAGGCTCCAGGCTCTGAGCTGTCAGCCAAGAGCCCAAGGTGGGGCTCGAACTTATAGAACAGCGAGATCATGACCTGAGTCAAAGTTTTGAGCCAGCCAGGAGACTCTGATTTATTGATCTTAATTAGTGACCTTTTGTTATCATTGATTTTCTCTATTTTATTTTCCGTTTGTATTTAATTGATATTCACTATGATCTTTTTGTTTTCCTTTCCTTTACACACTTTGGGTTTTATTTTAGGGTTTCTTAAGGGATAAGCTAAGGCTAATATTATGAATACCTTTGTTATTTTCTGATATAGTTCTAAGATATTTCAGTGCCTTAAATTTCTAAGTGTATGCTGCTTTTAACAACATTTTATAAATTTCTATATGTCATATTTTCACTTTTGTTCAGTTCAAAATATTTTCTAATCTTCCTTTTGATTTGTTCTTAAGTAATAGGTTATTTGGAAGTATTTTATCTGGTTTCTAAATATTTGGAGACTTTTAAAATTTAGGATACCTGGCTGATTTAATTTCAGTGTTGCCAGAGAATATATCCTATGGGGCTTAAATCTTCTGAAGTTTATTGAGACATATGTTATGACCCAAAATATAGCCTATCTTAATAAATGTCCTATGTATAATTGAGAAGGACATATATTTTATTGTTGTAGAATAGAGTATTGTATAAATATGGGTCAGGTTAAGTTGGATAGTGTTGAACAAAATTCTTATAATCTTATCTGTTTTCTGTCTCTTGCTTCATCAGTTATTGAGAGAAGGTATTAAAATATCTTATATATTTTGATTTATCTATTTCCATTTACAGCTTTATCATTTTTTGTTTTAGGTATATTGAAGCTCTGCTATTAAGTACACAAACATTTAGAATTTTTTGTATTCTTGATAAACTGACACTATTATTATTATGAAAGAGTCTTCTCTAACCTTAGTAGTACTCATTGCTCTGAAATCACCTTTGCTTTAGATTAATATAGCCAGTCTGCTTTCTTTTGACTTGTGTTAGTCTATTTTTCCATCCTCTTACAGTCTATTTGTGTCTTTATATTTAGAGGGTGTTTCTTTTAATTTATTTTATTTTTATTATAGTAAGAACACTTATCGTGAGATCAACCATCTTAACGGTTTTTAAGTACATGACACAGTATTGTTACCTACAGGAATACTGTGTGGGTATACCTCTAGAACTTATTCAGCTTGTGTAACTGACCATTTTATATCTGTTAAACAGCTGCCTCCCTCAGCCTCTGGAAACCACCATTCTATTCCCTGTTCCTGTGAGTTTGACTATCTTACATACCATATGTAAGTGAAAGTACACAGTATATATCTTGCTGTGACTACGTTATTTCACTTGGTGTAATGTCTTCCAGGTTCACCCATTTTGTCTCACCTGGCAGGACTTCTCTCTTTTTCAAAGTTATTTAATATTCCATTGTGTATATATACTTCATTTTTAATCCATTCATCCAACAATGGACATTTAGGTTATTTCCATATCTTGGCTATTATGAATAATGCAGTAATCGTGAGAATGCAGCTCTCTTCAAATTCTGATTTCAGTTCTTTTAAATATACACCCAGAAGTGGGATTGCTAATCATATAGTAATTCCATTTTTAATCTTTTCAGAAACTTTTATACTGTTTTCCATAGCAACCACACCATTTTATATTCCCACCAGCAATGTACAGGGGGTTCAATTTCTCCAAATCCTCACCCACACTTAACTATCTTTTGTGTGTGAGGTGTAAGGTGACATCACTTTGTTCTGATTTGCAATTACTGGATGCATATTGATATTGATCTCCTTTTCATATACTTGTTGACTATTTGTATGTTTTCTTTGGAGAAATGTCTATTTAAGTTTTTTGTCCATTTTAAATTGTTTTTTTTTCCCGTTATTGAGTTGTTTGGATTTCTTATATATTTTGGATTTTAATCCCTTTTCAGTTATATGGTTTACAAATATTTTTCCCCACTCAAAACTTTTTTTTTACAGAAATGGTAAAAGCAATTATAAAATTCATTTGAAACTACAGAAGACCCTGAATAGCCAAAGCAATCTTGAGAGATAAAAACAAAGCTAAGAAGAATCACACTTCCTGATTGCAAAATATATTATATATCCATAGTAATTGAAACAGTATGATATTGGCATAAAAACAGACATTTAGACCAAGGAAACAGAATAGAATGCCCAGAAATAAACACACTTGTTATGTGTTTATAATGACACATTAATGGTCAACTGATCCCTGACAAGGTTTCCAAGGATATGTAATAGGGAAAGGATAGTCTCTTCAATAAATTATGCTGGAAAAGCTGGATACCCATATGCCTTGGTGTGATTTTGTTTTTCTCTTGGTACCAGAGTTCTTGGCTTTCTTGACTATGTGGGTTCATGTATTTACTTAAAATTTAAATATTGTCAGCAATTTTTTCACATATGAATTTTTTCTTTCTGTATATGCTTCCTTTACTTGGGAGTCTCAAATTGCAAATATATTAAACCACTTGAAGTTTTCTCTCAGATTACTGATTTATATTAATTTTTACTTTTAAATTTGTTTTTTCTTTCTGCTTTAATTTTAACTATCTTATTGCTATAAGTTCACTAATCATATCTTCTGCAATGTTTAGTCAATAATTAATTCCCTCCAGAGAATTTTTCCTCTCACACGTTGTACTTCACATTTCTAGATTTTTGGTTTGGGTTCTTTTTATATCTTTCACACTCTACTGAACTTTGTGAATATATGGTTATAATAACTGTTTTAACATACTTGTTTTCTAATTCTAACATCTTAATTAGTTCTGGATAGGTTTCAATGGATTGATTATTTTTTCTTATCATTGTAAGTGGCATGTCCTCAGTTATTTGTCTTGAACATTTTAATGCATAAAAAATATTGTAAATTTTAGCTTATTTGGTGCTGACTATTTTATATTACTCTACAATTTTTGAGCTTTGTCTGGGATGCTATTAAGTTACTTGGAAACAGTTTGATATTTTCAGGTCCTGCTCTTAATATTTGTTAGTTAGGATTAGAGCAGTGATCTGTCAAGAGAGAGTTATCCCCCACTATTGAGGCATGCCTCATGTGTCACAAGACTTTTCAGTAAAACTGATGGGAACAAACACTATTCCGAGTCCTGAATGAATACCAAATACACTTACCTAAAACCTGGTTGAGTGTTTCTTCTCTTACTCATGTTAGTTTTCCTGCCCCCATGTACTGGTCAATATTCAGATGAATACTCAAGGGAGAACTCTCCAAATTTCTGGAATATTTTCCTCAGGACTGTTTTCTCTTCTCTGTAGTCTTTCCTGTGAACAATAGCAATCTTATTTTTTCTTTACACTCAGCTCTGTCTCCACCACTCAAGGAGTACACTGGAATCTGTCTGGTTTCATGCTCCTTGGACCACGCTGCAAACTGTTTAGGCTTATATGTTTGAATGGTCACAGGGCTTATATTATTTGTTTCTCATGTCTCAGGGATCATTAGACTTACCTAAAGACTAGTGACTTTAAAACCACTATTTCATATTGCCTGTCTTTGTTGTTTTAAGCAGAAGGTAAATCTGATCCCTTTTGTTTCTTCTCAAACAGAAGTAGAACTATTACCCATAGGTTTTTGACCTTTGCAATCCTCAAGATCAGAAAGTATTAGAAACAGTGGCATTTCTCTCACTCCTCAACATTCACCTGTTTTCTATTCTAATACATTTTGAACCATGACTTACATTTTTGAAGGGCCTTTTTTAACATCAATAGGATGGGTAAGAGTGATTGTTCAGTTCTTAAGCTAACAGGTCCTTTTCCAACTATGTCACTTTCATCATTAATTACTATTGTTATTAATTATTATTGATGTTACTGCAATGACACATTATCCATCCCATTTGGCATGTCAATAAGCTAGGTCATCACTGGCATATTCTTTCCATCATCTCTACCCATTTCTTAACAAGTTTAGTCAATGTACATCATAAATCTCATTTTTGGAAATCTTTTGATCCCTCTCAATATCTAAAAGCAAAATTTGCCACCATGTGTAGACTGGAATATTATAGTCATTTGATAATTGTCTTTCTTCACCCATTCTTATCCTTCTACTTTCTGTTCCTCACACTGTGATCAAAGGTAACTTTTTGACATAAATAATCTTATTACCACCTTGTTTTAAAAGCATTATTGAGTCCTTTACTCTTAGGAAAAATGTTAGAATCCTCAATAAGACCTATAAAACTCTTATTTTAAAAATTAATTTAATTTTAACTTTAGAATAAAGAAACTATTTATTATCATGAAGTATTGCTCTTTATCACTAATCACAACTGCAATTTTACATTAATTTGTATGATTATTTGATTAATGTCTCTCTCCTCCACATGCCTATAAACAAAGTATTTGTTTATCTTCCAATTCCTGAAACATAGCACAGTTCCTGACACATTTTAGCAATAACTAAAGATGTGTTTATTGAATCCTATAGCTTATTACATTTGTGCAATTAAAAATATATATGTACTTTTAATATCATATTAAATCATTTTGAAAAATTCACAAAGTATCATGCTAAATATTTTACATAAATCATTTCATGTAAAAATATTTTTTAATGTTTATTTATTTTGAGAGAGAGAGAGAGACAGAGCGCAATCAGGGGAGGAGAAGAGAGGGAGGGAGACACAGAATCAAAAGCAGACTCCAGGCTCTGAGCTGTCAGCACAGAGCCTAATTTGGGGCTTGAACCTGGGAACTGTGAGATAATGATCTAACCCAAAGTCAGCTGCTTAACCAACTGAACCACCCATGTGCACCAAATCATTTCATTTTATACTTAAATTTGACCAGCAAACAATAACTATATATAAACAGGAAAAAGATTTGGAGAAGTTATGGATATTGCTCAGAGTCAAACGGCTAATAGAAAACAAAGTGGAATTTAATTATTTGTTTATTTTTAAATTTTTATTTATTTATTTTGAGAGAGGCAGAAAGAGAGAGAGAGAGAGAGAGAACGCAAACAGGGAGGGGCAAAGAGAAAGCAAAGAAAGAATTCCAAGCAGGCTCCATGCTATTATTGACTTGGATCTTGATGCAGGGGTCAATCCCATAATCAACAGGATCATGACCTGAGTCAAAATCAGGAGTGAAATACTTAACCAAATGAGCCATCTAGGCACCCCAGAGTGGAATTTAAATGATTTGTCTGACTCAAAGATATTCAGTCTTTGTTACTATATTGTCTATTTCTCCTGTACAAAATCTAAACAAACCAACAAATACCTTTTGCAAATAAGACATACATCCTTTACCACAGACTCTTAGTTCATCTGTGAGCAGAGATTTTATGTGCCTTTATGCTGTCATCCTGTAGGTAATAATCCACCTCACCAAAAGATATTTAGAAATCACATCATGTGACATTTCTGACAGTTTTCCCAAAGTACAACAAATCACGGTATAATGAGGGAATGATGAGAACGGGGTATTTGATTAACAATTCAAGCACGGTGCTCAGCTACAAATATATACAGACCTCCAGAATTTAAAATAGAAGAAGTAAAAAGCAACTTGAAATTATTCATTGTCGATGTGGGATACGGGTAAGGGATGCCCATGACATGTGGTTCTTCCAGAAGTGTCACTTATTAAATGAATGACATTTATAAGTGTATCTTTTTAATGTTTATTTATTTATGAGAAAGAGAGCAATAGACAAAACACAAGCAGGGGACAGGCAGAGAGGGAGACACAGAATTTGAATTAGGCTCCAGGTTCTGAGCTGTCAGCACAGTTGAATGTGGGGCTTGAACTCACAAGCTATGAGATCATGACATGAGCCAAAGTCACACGCTCAACCAACTGAGCCACCCAGGCACCCGTAAATGAATGACCTTTATACTAACCAATTTAATATTGCTTCTCTGCACTCATTCACAAAGTTGGGTGTATCAAATGTTAAATAAAATACTCTTTAGAAAATGTTCTGCATTGCTGCTGTGTTCTAATATTTATTGGAACTCTCTTAGGGAAAAGATACATCCATTTCACAAATACAAAGTAAAGTCATCTGAAACAAAAGAAATCTCTAAATAACTACATCCTACCTTACTAGTAATAATTCATGTACTTTGCAAAAGTTTCTGCCCACAAGTTTTTCACATAAACCAAAGGATTTCTGTAGCTTGCCCATAATGTACTGTTTCTGCCAGGACGATCAGGATCTAAGTGTACTCTTGAGGTCCAAATCTGCAACCTATGACTTAAAGAAATTCGAATTCAAAACAATTTTCTGCCAGCTCTGTTTGTATTTCGACTTGTTCGTGAACTTCTGTGTTTCCAAAACAGCCTGCACAAACCTTGATAACTCATGGAGCCAAGGACCCCACCGCCTTCCTGCTCCTGCTCTGGGAGCAAACTCTGCCCAAACTGAATTAATGCAGAGTATTATCCAGGCTGTAACAGATTTGAGGTGACACTTAATTCTCCTTTGGTCTCCCAATACAAGATATGCAACCAAAGAAAATAGTGAAATGGAAAACACCATGTTAATAAATGTGCAAGTTCCTGATTTCCCACTAGAAAAATAGAGTATAATAAAGCTAGATTAGAAAACATGGCTTTTACTTGATATGAAAGTGGCACCTCCTGCTTCTTATTCTAAAAAGAGTAATGAATGTGGATTCATTTGCTCAGATGGGCCCATATATTGTGAGATAAGACTAGTCCTGCTGGACATACTCTAAGGCTGGCCAGCTTCATGGATGACTACATTACTGATCTTCTTCAGAAGGAAGAGAAAGAACTTGGAGAGTAGCCAAATCTGGCAAAATAGGTCGTTCCAGGTGTGCTTTCCACCTGGACATAAAGAAGTTCAAGTTGGTAAAAGCTTATACTTAATGCATTAGCTTCACTGACACATATTGATAGGATTCTTGCTTATTAATGAAAAGGAACTCAGTCAGGTTTTCCTCAATAACACTAGCAACCCCCATAATGGGGAGGGACAAATAAGCAGATTAAAACAAGGATTGCTCCCAAATCTTATTTATGTTTAGAAAGCCGCTCATAGACCAGGACTGCGGTGTGAGGATATTGAAAGGGACAGACGTTTCTCACTATACTACTACAGAGTTGATTCCTTGAGGATTAAGGAATTCTCTTTGACTATGCTCAATAAGGAATATTTCATTGTCAAACTTCCTGTGAATTCTTTGAATTCACAAACAGATATGCATGTAGTTAGGCTGGATTTGGGTCTAGAGTCAGGTATATATTGTGCCAGAAATAGTCACTCCATTTGATAATTTGAGACCCGGTGTTCAATTAAAAACAATATAGTGTCCAGACTACCCATCTCTTAAATATACTGTACTAACTAAAGTAGATTTATTTTATTCTTTTTAAATTTTTTAATATTTATTCATTTTTGAGAGAGAGAGAAGGAACAGAGAGAGGGAGACAAGTTCTGAGGCAGGCTCCAGGCTCTGAGCTGTCAGCATAGAGCCTGATGTGGGGCTCAAACCCATGGACCTGAGCCAAAGTCAGATATGCTCAACTAACTGAGCCACTCAGGTGCCCCTAGAGTACATTTATTTTTAAATGGTTCTTGAATCTATTTTTATATACTGTCTTGGATGAGTGTGTGGGGACAATGTGAGATGGCATGATTAAGATTTTATACATATGCTCTCAGGAAAAACCTCTACCTATCTTATATTTGAATAATGAGATACATTGAAATGCGATTAGCAGCTAACATATTAAGCACTGCATTTTGTTCAATATTCTACAAATGAGTTGGAAAACAGACTCTAATTTTCACAACAAATTTAATATTTCAAACAAAATCCTTGTTTTATGGATGGATGCAATGTTTAATTTTGGCATCAACTTGACTGGATTAAGGGATACCTAGATTACTGGCAATCTATTATTTCTGAGGTGTCTGTGGGCATGTTTATGGAAGAGATTAGTATTTGCATTGGTAGACTGAGGAAGGAAGTGTGCCCTCACCAACACAGATGGGCATCATTCAATCCACTGAGAACCAGAACTGAATGTGAAGGCGGTGGAAACAAATGTGAATTTGTTTTCTTGCTTAAGGAGAAATATTTATCCCTTACCCTGAGACATTGGTGCACCTCCAGACTCAGATTGGAATTTATAACATTGGTTCCCATGGTTCCCAGGCCTCCTGGCATAGACTGTAGCTGCACACCACTAGGTTTCTTGGGCCTTCAGCTTATAGACAGCAAATCATGCGACTTCTCAGCTTTCATGTTGTGTGAACCAATCTCTCACAACAAGCCTTTCTACATAAATCTCTCTATACATATCTTTTTTAAAGTTTATTTGAGAGAGAGTGGGAATGGGTGAGGGAGGAGCAGGAGAGAGAGGAAGAGAAAGAAAATTCCAAGCAGGCTCCATACTGTCAGTGGGGAGCTCGATATGGGGCTTGAATCCAGGAACCATGAATTCATGACCTGGGCCAAAATCAAGAGTCGCTTGCTTAACTGAATGAGCCACTCAGGCATGTATGTATGTAGGTGTCTATATATATATATCATATATATAGATGTCTATATAGAGATATCATATATATAGATGTCTATATATATAGACATCTGCTGTCATATAGACATCTATATATATGATATATATATATATATATCACATTGGTTCTGTGTCTCTGGCTAATACAATGGGAAACTAAAGTTTACAGAAAAAACTTTTAAAAATGGTCAAAATAATGTAACTAGTAAGTAATGAACTCAGAACTGAAACTCTAGATCCAAGGGGAATAGATATTGAGAACACCGATGCCTTAACTGGGCATGAATGAAACCAATTCCACCTACCAAAGTTTCAGAAACTAAATTCCGTGTCATCATTTTTTAAAAGATTATAATATTTCTAGTTATAATATTGTAAAATGATCAGATGTATATGTACCCCAGAGATAATTATAAGTGCACATCTATTACTTTGGGCACTAGGTGATTATAGCTATTTGGAAGCACACTTTTTGTTCCTTCCCCATTGAAAACCTGCATTTGTTTTTCTAGAAGTGGAAGGTTATACATGCTTGTTTTTCTCAAGTTAGGCCTGGAACTAATTTCAAGGATGTGACAACTGGATTTCACAGCTTGAAAGTTGCTGTGTTTGGCATTAGACATAAAAATTTTGGAGAGAATTTATTGCCCAAGAAAAACTGTAAAACTTGGACTATTGCAAAAAAAGTAGAGATGTTAGGAGCAGCAATAACTTCTCTTATTGAAAAAGAACTGATGGAATATTAGGACCTTATGGGTGTCATTTTCATTTTTAATATTTTATTTGAGGTTTGAGTCATATCACACTGCTTGGAACAACATCAGCGTACTTTTCCTTAAACAAGGCATAGATAAACACCCAAGGGCAACCTGGCAGATTACATATAAAGCAACAAACAAAATAGTTTTTCAAGGGTAGAGTTGACTACTAGAGAAAACTGTACTGATATGTCAAACAGGAGAGAACCCCTCTTCTAAATTAGAAAGTTATTTGTGGCACTCCAGTAATTCATAAGACTATCTATGGTTACACTATATAATACTGATTGATGGATAGCCGATTTTTTTTATATGTATTTGTTTTTGAGAGACAGAGAGCATGAGCAGGGGAGGGACAGAGAGCAAGCTTCAAGCTATGAGCTGTGAGCACACAAGCCCAACCCGGGGCTAGAACTCACTGACTGTGAGATCATGACCTGAATGGAAGTCGGACACTTAACCAGTGGAGCCACTCAGGCTCCCCATTAATGGCTAGCTTATTATAAAAGGCTAGGAATTAACATAGAATTAAGAAGTTCAAAGATAGTATGATGGTGTCGCTTCATTTACATGCCTTATTGAGTGCCAGGTACTACACCAGACACCATCTGAATTAATGCATACAAAGCTCTGTAGCACAAAGTTTGGATATTTGGGCTAAAAATGTGACTAATCTACTAACGCCTTTCTTTGATATGAAAGCCTCTTTGTCAGTAGTGAACAAACTGAAATGGCTGTATGGCAAGGTTAAAAAAAAGCTGACTATTGGCTGCCAGTTAGTTTTTACCAGAAGAAATCACCAATGTTAAGGTCAGAGTTTCAATAGACAAAGACTGAGGCTTAACCTTAGCCTTTGTTTTATTTCCATTTCAGTAGATGCTCTGCTCTCAGAACCAATGACGTATTCCATACCGAAGAGCTAGTCTCTTATAGGAAAACTTCCGTGGCTGGTGTGTCAAGCTATTGTTGGACACCCAGCCACTTATGGGAATTTAGACACTTTTATTCCAGCTAGAGGAAATACCAGAACTAAGGCGAATGCAATTATCCACATGATGAATTACAGATATCATTTCAAGAAATTAAACAGAAGACATGACTGATGTAGCTTGAGTCAGAGAAAGTATCTGGTGAATGATCCTGTAGAAAGATCATGAATGAGAAGCACTTGGAAATGATATTTCTACTAAAGAATAACTAAACTTGCCTGACATAAGAACTGGCTCTGGCAGACTAACAACTGTATTCCTTAAAATTTTTAACAGTCATTTTCTCCCATAAAAATCTTCAAATATATAGCTTCTTCCTTGTTATTATAAATAATGTTATGCTTGAAGAAGAATACTAGGACAATGGTTCTTAACTAAGGACAATTTCTCTCCCAAAGGACATCGGACACTGTCTGGAGGTATTTTTGGTTGTCTCACCTGAAGAGTGGATGCCGTTAGCATCTAGTGGGTAAAGAACAAGGTTGTGCTAAACATTCTACAGGACACAGTGCAAACCCCTCACAACAGTGTCATTCAGCCTCAAATGCCAATAGTACCTAGGTTGAGAAACCACGCATTAAAGTAAAATTTATAGTATTTACATGTCATAACTGCCATGATCCATTTTATTTTTAAGTATCTGTTAGCATCTTTTGGGTAGATTAGTAGCTAAATTGGTAAACTAAGCTGCTTTGTAACCATTTTGAAAATGGTTTGTGTGAATTTTTAAATGTCTCTCTTAACGTGCACCTATACAGATACACATACACATGCTCGTGTATATCAGTGTTGAAATTCCTGTTTGAGCATCGATTACATGGTCTATCAAGCCCATTCAACGATAACCTTCTTAAAAGTTTGAGCCTTCTTGTGTATATTCTTAAGTCTTAACAAAGATCTTTCCTTCCTAAGATAAAATATGTATAAAATAGACAATTGATGAGGATTTATGTTTTGGGTATATTGTATTAAGATCAAAATACTCTGATAGGAAACTAATGAAATAAGTAATATAGTATGATGGTTCAGTTCATGACTTATATTTCCTTGGTCTAACCTTATTTCCTCTACTCTACCAGCCATGTGTTACATTGGCCAAGTTGCATAATGCCTCTATGCCTCAGTTTGCTCACACAGAAAATGGACATAATAGTAATGCCTATTATATTATAACAGTATTCCTATTATATTAATTCCTACCATGAAGGTTATTATGAGAACTAAATGAGTAATGCATTTTAAAAACTTGTAACAATATCTGGGCAGGTAAATTTGATTTGTTACTCTGTTTCCATTCTTCTTCCCAAATTCTTTCACAAGGCAATGAAATTTGGCAGAGCCTAGAACATTTGTCTGATCTCAGGGGTTTTGGACAAGTCTGTTTGGGACAAATCTGTCCCTAAAATACATTAAATGAAAATATAAGATTCCATTGTGAGAAAATTGACAACAAGCTAATGAGAAAGCTGAAAAAATAAACACAAAGATTTTCTTAAACAACAGAAATCCCATGGTTTTCAATTGTAACGTCAGTAGATGAACTGAAACAGAATTTTTACTATCAGAAACAGTAACATTATTGAGGAACATTAAATAACAGTGTTTTTTTTTATTTTTGGTCTGTAATATATGTGGAAATGGAATTCGTGAATGAAAAATAAAAGATAAGAACAGGTGAAGGAAACCCCATATTTAAATAATCAAAATTATCCAACAGAAAATTATTGCAGAGATGGCAATTGAACATAAGAAAATTTTTCTAGGCTTAAAAAAACTTTATGTTTGAAAACTTCAATAATTCCAGAAAAATTAATTTTAAAGACTTACAGATAATAGAAATATCCTTATGTTTTCAGGGTAAACAGATTTCTTATCAAATTACTTTAAGAAAACTTACTTACAGATATTTTGTCTGCTATTCCATAAGCCAGTGACTGGAAGAATTGGCTACTGACAGAAAATGATAGCAATCCCAGAATCTTCTACTCAGTTACTACCTCTCTTCACTGTCCACATCAAAGTGCTACATATTTAGACATGCAAGAATTCAGAAACTATTTAGTCCTGTGTACTCTAGCCAAATAGCAATTGAATCAGTATAGATATCTCAAGATATGGAAAATACATTAAATAAAAGTTGTTAGCAGAAGTCTTAAACAATTTATGCTTAAATAAAATTAAGTAAGTAAGTAATGATTATTGAAACAAAAGGAAAAATATATAATAAAACCCAAAAGTAACACAGTTTGTATTTTGGTGATAAAATCAGGGATAAAGTGAGGGAAGTAAAAGCATTCTAAATTAAGATTTCATGTTGTAAGCGGATAAAACAGGAAAGTATTCAAAGTGTTTCATTCTGATGAAAACGCTGTTGGTGAATAAATCATCCAGGTGACAGTATAATTTGAAAAACTAATGTTATATGACTCTATTTATTATTGATAAGGAAGGGAAGGATCATGCAAAATAGAATAGCATAATAGAACTTAAGAACCAGGAAAGGCATAAGATGAATGAGCAAAAATGTAACCCAATTGTACGTGTAACTGAGAAGCACAAAATCAAATGTCAGTTATTAGACTAAGCGTGGATTGCCTAAATCTTTCATCAAAATACAGACGTTGTTAGATTGGGTGTCTTGGCTAGGGTGCCATTTGCTTTGTGGCCCCGGGCAAAACTGTGAAGAGCCACAGTGATACAGGGCCTGATAAGACTGTGAACAGACTCTCGTTCCAGGAAATTTCTAACTTTGTGTAAGGCTACAGTCAGCAGACTATTCTCTAAATTATTTGAGGCCTAAAGGCCTAAAAGTACTGGCTATTGGAACTTGGTTATATTATAATACATCAACTTGAATTTAGTCTTCAATGCTCTTTTTGAAGTATAAGAAAGAACATAATTCTTTTGGGGATCTACAAGATTAATTCAATTATCAGCCTGTGTATAAAGCCCTAAAGAATGAGTACTTATTCTATTTTTAGCTACAAAATTTCTCCTTCCGTTGGCTTTCAGAATGGTGGGAAATGGTTTGTTCATGTCTGGCTCATATTTTGTGACTTAGTGTCTTTAAAGAAAAGAAAAAAACTATTTGAGCCCCAACTTTTAAGAATTATAAAATCAACCCATAATAAGATTAGTTTATTGAAAAAACACAGGTAAATATCATTTATAAGAAACTAAAAGCAAAAACAAAACTAAGTGAAATTAAAAACATGAAACCTAAGGTTTAAACAAATATATGCCAACCAAATGAAAATGAAAAAATTAAGCATATCAGTAAATGAGAGGTAAGGGTCAAAAGTATTATATCAGAGAACAAAGGACACATATAAATTAATAAATGTTAAAATCCTCAAGGACATTAAACATTTATGAACCAATCATAAGAAACAAAATAAATCGATAAAAACTAGTTTGAAATGTAAGGACAACTTTATAAAAGAAATTTAGTAGATGATTTAGTATACTCTTTTTAGGATGGAAAATGAAACAAGCCAAATATACAGACAACAAATATATAGCAATAACATAGAGGATTTGAATAATGTGTCATCAGAAAGCTTAAATGTTGTTTATATGTTTAAAGTCATTACATACATATAAATTTGTTCTCTACAGAGAATGCAATTTTTTTCTTTTACCCATATATCACTTGTATAAACCTAACACATACTTTGTCACACAGATACTCATATAGTTCCAAAAGGGTAGGTATTTTATATGGTGTTAATTTAATGAAACCTAAAAACGAATAGTAGAAACACATTCAAACAAAATGTATGTATTTAAAAATTAAGAAAAATTGTCTAATATAACCACAGGATACCAGAGAATGTCAAAAATAGAACCCAACTGTAAATAAACAGAAAATAATGAAAAATAGGACAGTTTAGTAAACCTATGGGACTCAAGTAAGATTGCATTTAGAGAAATATTTATCACTTGTAACATCATAAAACCAGATTAAAATTATGTGAATTAAATAGTAAGTTAACAAATTAAATCAAAGAATTAAGAAATTAAGTTATTACTAATTAAATATGAATAAAAGGAAAATAATAGAACAATGATAAAATCAAATTCATTTTTTAAAAGACCAATATCTTTGGAAACAGAATTTATGTAAAACAGACAAATGAATATTAGCTTTTGTTGTTTAAGACCCTGTTAATTTTCTATCCACATTCATTCTGTCCATTTTTATTACTTATAAAATTTCAAAAATCTTTTTTCTAACCTCTAAGTGGTAAGGTATTTAGGAGAAGCCCAGATGATGAACCTTGATGGGTCTAAACAAACACTAGTGAACTCAATCATCTTGTAAAAACCTTGGTTAGTTATGGACATATGGCAACATTCTAGAAAATAAATGAGGGAAAGACTAATTCGTGGCTTTTGAAAAAAATGTTTTTAATATAGGACACTGGTTAGGGATATTTTATCTTCTGTTTAAGGATATTGTAACCTACAAGAAATATCGGGAAAGTTTCCACCCAACTGGGGACAATGAGAGAAGTCAGTGCACCTAGAAGCATCACATCACCTGGAAAAATGTTGGAAATACAAAATCTTGTGCTCACTCCAGCCCACATCTACTAAAGCAGACACTCTGTGGAGTCATAAGCTCTCCAGGTGGATCTGTTGAAGGTTAAAATTTCAAACCACTGCTTCAAGAGTAAACACATCACCCTAATGGTGGCTGAGGGGACATACTGAAAGGCACTGAGTCTTGATGATGTTGAGCTGCTGATTTAAGGAGACTGGGGCTGTCCTCTTTCCAGTGTTTTCCATCTTTCTCTCTAGCTTTCTCTCTCTGCCTTTTTCCTCTCGGCCTTTCTTTCTTCCTTCCTCTTTCTTTCTTTCTTTCTTTCTTTCTTTCTTTCTTTCTTTCTTTCTTTCTTTCTCTCTCTCTCTCTCTTCCTTCCTTCCTTCCTTCTTTCCTTCCTTCCTTCCTTCCTCCTTTCCTTCCTTCCTTCCTTCCTTCCTTCCTTCCCTCCTTTTCTTTTTTTTCTTCAGTAAAATGAGGTTCAATGCATTGTATGACAATAAAATTCTATTTTTAAAACTTTTTTTTAACGTTTATTTTTGAGACAGAGAGCATGAGCTGGGGAAGAGCAGAGAGAGAGGGAGACACAGAATCTGAAACAGGCTCCAGGCTCTGAGGTGTCAGCACAGAGCCTAATGTGGGGCTCGAACCCATGGACCACGAGATCATGACCTGAGCCGAAGTCGGACACTTAACCGACTGAGTGAACCACCCAGGCGCCCCTGACAATAAAATTCTAAAGGCCATCATCTGAAAAGATAAAATATACCTTTATAGAGAGTTTTATTTTTGCCAGTGCCTTTGAGAGTCCACTACTGAGAAAATTGCTTGGCCTCCAGAAATTCAAACAAGAAAATATTGAACAATAATGAAAGCCTGGGGCCACAGACGTCTATGCACAATTATTAAGCTTTGACACCTTGTTTGTTTTTCTGCTTATTTTTTTCTTCTGTTTCTTCCATTTTGAAAAAAGGTGTATCATGTCCATAAAGTTTTTTCACAACTAGGTACATAGTTATTAGTACACAATGATTAAATTTTAATTAATATGACATATATTGCTGTTTAAAAAGATTTTTGATTATCCAGGTTCTTTTTTTACTTGTTACCTAAGCATCTTAAACTCAAAAATAGAAAAAAAAATCAAAGAAGCTAGTATTGAAAAAAATTAAAATTATAATAATATGTAACACAAGGGCAATACATTAGAAAATCTAGAGAAAATTGAATAATATCTAGCAAAATACAAACTAACAAATTTACATAAAAGAAGCTAAAAAAACTCAAATACTAATGAACAAATTAGAAAGGCAATTGAAGCTCCAACTTCATTATTTTCTCTTTTTTTAAAGTTTATTTATTTTGAGAGACATAGAGAGAAAGAGAGAATAAGTAGGGGATGGGCAGAGAGAGAGGGAGACAAAGGATCCAAAGCAGGCTCTTTACAGACAGCAGTGAGTCCCATGTGATGCAGCGCTCAAACCTGGGAACTATGAAATCATGACCTAAGCTGAAATTGGTTGGTTGAATGCTTAATCTCCTGAGCCATTCAGGTGCCCCAAAGCTCCAACTTTAAAAGAAAGACTTGGAACATCAGTGTTTTCACAGCTGATTTCTATTCACCAATTAAAGAAAAGATAATTTCCTCATGAGTATTTTAGATGAAATTCAGTTGGAATTTAAAATAAACTTAATATTCTAACAAATAAAGATAATTCAAATTTACAGTCACTTATAACTACAAATAAACATGCAAAATAATATACTGGTATATTGAATCCAGCAATTCATAAAAACAAAACAAAGCAAAACACACATGCGTGCATGCACACGCATGCACTCACACACACGCTTAATGTGATTAGTCAGCTTTTATTCCAGGAATTTCACTGCAAGGAAAAAATTAGAGAAAGAAAATAAAATAATTTAGCAATAGATTCTGGAAAGCCCATTGATGAAACATAACCATTCATAGTGAAATTCTTAGTAAAACAGAAAGAGGAGAGTAATTATACGGGATAAAGTTCATTTTCAAAGCACTGTAGAAAATGTCAGACAACACGATGAAATATTGAAGCCTTTTTCATTAAATTCTGGAAAAAAATAGGAATGCTTTTCCTCACCTACTATTATTATGATCAGGGAAATGTTTTACACTTTTCAAAAGAAGTGCCAAGAGTGTGTATTTTTTTAAAGATAGTAGGATTACAAACTTAAGAAATGACAAGAGACTTTAGTAAAAAACACTTAAATAAGAGAGAATTTTTAAAGATATTTGAATAGAATATAAATACAAAATAGTTTTTCTCTCACTCAAGCAAGGACTATATATTGATGGAAATAATAGTATACATATATATGTAAATATATATTCAAAATAATGGTCAAAGATATAAGAACCCAAGGAATAAATATAATCAGAAATTAAGAACATTTTGTAGAAAGGAAACACCAGTTTTTAAGGACATTGAAACTATAGCAAGAAATGGAGAGGTATACTCTAACTTTTAATGAGAAGATTAAATTTCAACTAAGTTAATTTCCAGAATTAAACAATCCTCCAAAAATAATATATAAATGTAATGAAATTCCATTGACAGTCCCTGAAGAAAATTTTTCTAGGTTCTAATATTAATAAGGAAGTCTACATTTCCCTTAAACAAGAAAATATGGGGGGGGAAAAAGAATTATGGAGGACTGAGTTTACACAATATTGAATTTTTCTATAAAACCACTATAATTACAACATGATATTGTCACAGGAATAGTGAATTAGATCTGTGTAACAGAATACATACTCTACAAAGTTTAATATAAAAATGTTTGCATTTCAAGTCAATGAGGCAAAGGGGTTTACTTATTTAAGTAAGATCTTACTTACTTAATTAAGATCTTAATTGATAATCCATCTGAAAGCGAACACACATTTTCTATTTTTTATTTTACTGCTATAAATAGAGAATTCTCAATATATTAAATGATTAATATCATTGCCAATATCAAATGATTAAATAAATAACAAACAATTTAGAGAGAAAAAATACTAGGAGAATACTTGAAAAAACATGGGAGGGACACCTGGGTGGCTCAGTCGGGTAGGCATCTGACTCTTGATTTCAGCTCAGGTCATGATCTCATGGTTCATGGTTTCGAGCCTGGCTCTCCACACGGAGACTGCTTGGGATTCTCTCTCTCCCTCTCTCTTTGTCCCCACTCCCTGCTTTTACTCTGTCTCTGTCTCTCTCTCAAAATAAATAGGAAAGTTTTTTTTAAAAATGGAAACGGGAAAACATGGGTTGTAAATCACTCTCCAAGCCACGGAGTCAACTCATGATAATAGAGAAAAAATATGCATATATTGCAGCATAAAGCAGAATTAAAAGGTAAATAATGAATATAATAAATACCCTAAATGAGGTAAAATTACAAATAGTTCTTAATTTTAACTTAAGAAATGAATAAGGGAAATACAGTCTGGAGAAAAATTTGGAAAGACTATAAATAGGAAATTTACTATGAACATTAAGAGGTGGTACTCATCTTTAGTATCAGTAAGGAAAATGTAAATTAAAATAACTTTTTTGTGAATAACAATAGGATTTCCTTACACTGCAAATGAGATTGTGAGCACTCTCAGCTGTTGCTGAGCAGTTCTATAGTCGGAAAAATATAGTATCTATCAAGAATATAAAATATGCATATTAGCCTTTAAAAATGAAGTCACGGGGCGCCTGGGTGGCTTAGTCGGTTAAGCGTCCGACTTTCGCTTAGGTCATGATCTCGCGGCGTGGTTCGCTCTGTGCTGCTGCCAGCTCAGAGCCTGAGCCTGCTCTCCTGTGACTCCCTCTCTCTTGCCCTCCCCACGCTCTCTCTCTCTCCTAGAAATAAACAAAACATTAAAAAAAAATAAAAATAAAAATGAAGTCACTATTTTGTACTTACACACATCCACAGACACACATATATATCACACAGGAATGTTTCTATTGGCTAAAAATTGAAAATACTTTCTTGAAAAATAATGATCTTGATGTTATCATAATATAAGATTGCTTCATCTTTGCTAGATAATATTTAATTGTTCTTAAGTAATTTATTCAATTTACCACTCCTCCAAACTATTATCATTTCAATGCCTTCTATTTCAGTAATACCACAGATTTGAATATTCTGTTAAACAGTACATCTTTTTCGACTAATAAAATTAGAATATAATATCTTTCTTTTCAGCAAGATGAAAATGATATACATCCACATTGTATTTCATCCTAAAGATGAAGTTTACCTACCTATTCTTATATCACTTAAAATTCCTCCTATAATGTTGGTACCAATGTTGTTTCTTGGCTGAATTAGTGGTTCTTTTTACTGTGAATATATTTCAATAGCTAAGTTACATTAAAGATAT
Organism: Proteles cristata cristata; assembly: GCA_017311185.1. NCBI lineage: Eukaryota > Metazoa > Chordata > Mammalia > Carnivora > Hyaenidae > Proteles > Proteles cristata. Next base: position 1,803,995 of record JAESUZ010003683.1, on the reverse strand, counting down.
ATTTCAGCGCATTTTACAAAAAATATTAAGATTAATACAATTATATGTTGGAAACAATGTAAATATTTTCTGGAATTCAAATTTATCTATTTTTATAAGATTATTACAAATTTGCTATATAACTATTTTTTTAATGTTTTATTTATTTCTGAGAGAGAGAGAGAGAGAGGCGGCATGAACAGGGAAGGGTCAGAGAGAGAGGGAGATACAGAATCCGAAGCAGGCTCCAGGCTCTGAGCTAGCGGTCAGCACAGAGCCTGACGCGGGGCTCGAACCCACGAACCATGAGATCATGACCTGAGCTGAAGTCAGCTGCTATATAACTTACTTTAATTGTATCCTCCAGGTAGTCCATCCAGATTGTCACAAAACTGATCTGGCAAAGTCAAATACATGTATTTTATTCTCATTGATATTGTTTCACCATTATGTAAAAAAATATTCTCACTCTGAGTGACTCATGTAATTATAGCTGTATCTCATTTGATTAGTTTAATAGTGTCTGAAGTTGTGTATATCAGAAAGCTATTGAGATGATCTCAGTGTACTTAAACTTCTGCTAATATAAGCCTTTAATGTTAGCATTTTCCAATTAAGCTATGTTCCCATAAATTTCTTAAAAATAACACATGAGATAAACAAAAGACAAGTGGTAGTGCTTTATGGTATCAACATTTTAAAACTAGAAAATACATTTGAAAGTATCTCTTTTGAACCAATTACTCGATAAAACAATATATTCAGCTGAAGGATCAAGCATAAAACCTTTTCTAAACATAATAAACACTCATTAAAGTTCTGCTAAGGTTAACTAAAGAAAATATATATATAACATCATATTAACAGATAATTAACAGGAGAGCTAATAATCTAAATTATACTTTCCTATTTAAGTTTGTCTGTGTTTCTTAAATGTACATGATAATAATAATTAACTGGTGCATTCGTTAAAATGCATGTTTTTAATCCCTTTACTGGAGGCTTCAAATAATTCTGTAGATATATGTACCTGTTTATTATTGTGATCAGGGATTTTTTAGAAAAAGCTGAACAGTAGAGTTGCTATCAGCAGATCAAGATATTGCCAGACTAAATTTAACCTAACAGTCAGAGAAATCAGGTGTAACTATTATATACTATTTTGTTCCCCACTCATTCTTTCTCTGTAAAGAATACTGAACTCAGTTACCTGCTTTTTTTTTTTAACAAGTCAAGAAATGCTATAAGTCCAAGACTTTTCTTTCTGACTTCACTCACAGTTAATATCTTTATATCCTTTTCTAAGATTTTTATAGCTTCAGTAAAGTGGACCCTCACTTTTGCTGCTTAATAGGTTGGATGAACTTATTTGAACTAATAAGTATATGTTAACATTTGATTCTATTTATAGAGAATGTTTGTCTTGACCCATAGATATAACAAAACTTTCAGTCTATTAAAATCATCAAATCTCTGAGCAAATAATTAAGAAAATATTCAATACATATATAGTAAATTGTCCATCACTTATTTTCATTTAAGATGACTACTTATCCAGGGCAACTGGGTGGCTCAGTCAGTTAAGTGTCTGACTTCAGCTGAGGTCATGATCTTATGGTTTGTGAACTTGAATTTCACATTAGGTTCTGTGCTGACAAAGAGGAGTCTGCTTGGAATTCAATCTCTCTCCCTGTCGCTGCCTCTCTCTCTCTGTCTCTCTCCCAGAATAAATGAATTAAAACTTAAAAAAAATACAAGTACTTATCTGGTTTTATTAGCACAATGAGAGAATCCTTTGCTCTTACTGACATTTTTTTTTTTACTGTTTTTAGTATGAAATCAATGTAAGGTAAAGAAAAGGTGCAGGTAGAAATGAATTCAAATATCTCAACAACAGAGAAGGTAGTTGAATTGAGCAACCAGAACAGGCAACAACCAAAGATAACTGAAAGAACCACACTGATACATATCAACTTAGAATACTTAAGAAATATGTAGAAAGTGTTTGTACAAACCGGGCCCTCTGCTGGGTACTCAAAACAAATAGAGAATACAGTAGTTATGCAGATGATTACAATTCCATTAGAAATGAGTGTTAACATTATATATACCTGGGGTCAATTGTATTTCTTCTCATTGTTTGTAAGCTTTTTATTAAAGATCAATCGTTTCTGTAGGCTTCAATCTAGGGACAATGTGAAAAGACATTTGTTTTAAAGATTTACTATGAAAATTAAACAAAACCACTTTTCTGAGCCTGAGGCCTATAATTGTAGCTCAAGCTACAACTATCTACAAGAATGTACAAATACATTCTTGTAGACAGTTCCAAGCTCAACTTGTATCCTTTATAATACTTATATATTTTATAATTGTGTATTATAACATTATACCTATTATACCTTTTATTGATAGAGTATCTGTTATAGTTACTAGTACTGTTACAGTTACTAGTACTAATTATAGCAAAGATCATTTAGAATTGTCACAAATAATTGGACCACACAAAATGGGGATGACCAGTTCAGCAGGGTTAGGGAAAGTTTCAAAAGGAAGATAGGCAAGCTTAGCTATGACAATGGATAATCATTCATTGGATAGAGTGGAAACTAGGACTCTGGTTGATTGGGGGCAAAGGGACACAGAAGGTCCCTCAATTACACTGTGTGTTCTCTGTGTTTTATCCTTTGTTGTGTTAATAGATCTTATTATAGTGCACAATAAGTTTTTTTATAATGTTTATTGGTGTGCCTGTGTGTGGTGTGTGTGTATGTATGTGTGTGTGTGAGTGAGAGACAGAAAAAGAATAAAAATAGCATTATTCCTTGATGACTAGTCAACAAATGAAAGCTAAATTTTCTGTCCTTGTTTTCTTTTCACTCCTTACTTAATTTCTTTCTCTATCTAGTATTCAATACCGTCTCTTCTTCTTCTCAAGAGCTATCCCATCCTGCTCTAAAGTACTCCTAAATCACTGAATGGATGCTCTGGATGTAAGATATTAGAGTATAATATCCTAATTGAATCTTTTGGAGGATTCTGGGATGCCTGGATGGTTTAGTTGGTTAAGCATTCAACTCTTGGTTCGGCTCCGGTCATTATCTCAAGGTTAATGAGATTGAGCCTCACATTGGGCTCTGCACTGTTACTACTTAGGATTCTTTCTCTGCCTCTCTCTCTGCCTCTCCCCCACTTGCATGTTCACTCTGTCTCTCAAAATAAAAAAAAAAAATTAAACTCCTAAGGATTTGTTTTGAATAAATCATGGCAGAGATAATGGAGGCAGATAGATGTTAGGTAGGTAGGTAGATAGACAAATGACAGATGATAGATTTCAAAATTATTTATTCATGCCCAACCTCGATTTTAACAATAGACATATTATTCAAATAAGCACTTGAAAAGACTCTCAGATTTGCCTTAAAATCAATATTCTTATGGCAACTCACATCTACTATATATTGGATTAAAATGGGACATTTCACAGGATAGCAAGTACTTGGTTCTTTGAACTACATAGCATGAAAACATATATACTTATAATTGCATGGAATAAATATTAATAATATGTGTATTCTTAAAATTCAAATGGATTTATTTATCTCACAAAATGTAAGGCATTCACTTACTTCTTGCTAAATTAAATGTGGAAAGGGAATACAGATTCTTTATGTGAAGAGAGTCTGATCAGCAAGAGGACAGCATTATTTTGATGAAGATGAGTTGAAGCTCTTGGAACTCTGACTCAACAATACCTCCTGTGTTGTGTCAACTTGAGCTCAGAGGTTCTAAACTGTCATGGCTGGTTGTACTGAAATATCTTCAACTATTTAATAAATAGATTGTTTAAAATTTTATGTATCTATATATGTATCTATATCCTCCATCTATTCATCTATTTATGAAAGAGACAGTTTTAGCAAACACAATTTTTACAAAATTTGTGTGTGCGTGTGTGTGTGTGTGTGTGTGTGTGTTTGTTTCTTCTGGACTATTTTCCACTGTGGGCATCGGAT
>JAESUZ010003681.1:0-17457 GCA_017311185.1 Proteles cristata cristata | reverse complement strand
AGACACAATTATAGAAAAAGAGGAAGCCAAGAGAAAGAGAGATAAACTTACCAGGAGCACAAAAGGAGGATTCAAGAACTGAGTGATACAATCAAACAGAACAATATCCATATCATAGAAATTCCAGAAGAGGAAGAGAGAGGGAAAGGTGCTGATGGAGTCCTTGAACAAATTATAGCTGAGAACTTCCCCAATCTGGGGAAAGAAACAGACATTGAAATCCAAGAGGCAAAGAGAACTCCCCTCAGACATAACTTGAATCGATCTTCTGCACAACATATCACAGTGAAACTGGCAAAATATAAGGAAAAAGAGAATTCTGAAAGCAACTAGGGAGAAAAGGGTCCTAACATACAAAGGGAGACCTATCAGAGTCGTTACAAACCTATCTGCTGAAACTTGGCAAGCCAGAAAGGAGTGGTGGGAAATCTTCAGTGTGATGAGCAGAAAAAATATGCAGCCAAGAATCCTCTATCCAGCAAGCCTGTCATTCAAAATAGAAGGAAAGATAAACGTCTTCCCAAATAAACAAAAATTGAAAGAATGTATCACCACTAAACCAGACTTACAAGAAATCCTAAGGGGGGACTCTATGAGGGAAATGTTGCAAAGAACACAAGGTACCAGAGACACCACTACAAAAATGAACCCTACAGAGAACACAATGACTCTAAACCCATATTTTTCAATACTAACACTGAATGTAAATGGACTAAATGCTCCCATCAAAAGACATAGGGTAGCGGAATGGATTTTAAAAAAAAATCCATTTATTTCCTGTCTACAAGAGACACATTTTACACCTGAGGTCACCTTCAGATTGAAAGTAAGGGGGTGGAGATATATCTATCATGCTACTGGAAGTGAAAAGAAAGCCAGAGTAGCCATACTTGTATCAGACAAGCTGGACTTTAAAGTAAAGACATTAACAGGGGATGAAGAAGGGCATTATATAATAATTACAGGGTCTATGCATCAGGAAGAGCAAACAATGATAAATATCTACCCACAGAATAGGGGAGCACCCAAATACATAAAACAATCACAAACAGAAACAATCTTATCGATAAGAATGTGCTAATAGCAGAGGATTTTAATACCCCACTTACAGCAATGGATAGATCAACTAGACAGATAATCACTAAAGACACAATGTACTTGAATGACACATTGAACCAGATAGATTTGACAGAGATATTTAGAACTCTACATCCTGAAGCTATTGATTTCACTTTCTTCTCAAGTGTACATGGCACATTCTCCAAGATAGATCACACACTGGGTCATAAAGCAGTCCTCAATAAATATAAAAGAATTGAGATCATATCATGCACATTTTCAGATCACAATGCTTTGAAACTTGAAATCAATCACAGGAAAAGTCTGGAAAACCTCCAAAAACATGGAGGTTAAAGAACACCCTAGTAAAGAATGAAAGGGCCAATCAAGAAATTTGGGAAGAAATTAAAAAATATATGGAAACAAATGAAAATGAAAATAAAACAATCCAAATTCTATGGGATGCAGCAAAGGCAGTCCTAAGAGGAAAGTACATTGCACTCCAGGCCTATTTCAAGAAACTAGAAAAAACGCAAATACAAAATCTAACAGTGAACATAAAGGAACTAGAAGGAGAGTAACAAGGGGACCCCAAACCCAGCAGCAGAAGAGAAATAATAAAAATCAGGGCAGAAATAAACAATATAGAATCCAAAAAAAAAAAAAAAAAAGAAGCAGCTGAATTACATCCATGAAACCAAGAGTTGGTTTTCTGAAAAAATAAACAAAACTGATAAACCTCTAGCCACGATGTTCAAAAACAAAAGAGAGAGCACCCAAATAGACAATATCATGAATTAAAACGGATTTATTACAACCAACCCCTCAGAAATACAAGCAATTATCAGGGAATACTATGAAAAATAATATGCCAACAAACTGGACAACTTGGAAGAAATGGACAAATTCCTAAACACACACACACTACCAAATTCAAACAGACAAAGATAGAAAATCTGAACAGACACATAACTAGTGAAGAAATTGAATCAGTTATCAAAAATCCCCCAGCAAATAAGAGCCCTGGGCCAGATGGCTTCCCTGGGGAATTTTACCAGATATTTCAGTCAGAGTTAATACCCACTCTTCTCAAGCTATTCCAAAAAATAGAAATGGGACAACTTCTGGACTCATTTAACGAAGCCAGAATCACTATGATTCCCAAGCCAGCAAAAAAAAAAAAGAACTACAGGCCAATATCCTTGATGAATACAGATGCAAAAATCCTCAACAAGATATTTGCAAATCAAATTCAACAACATATAAAAAGAATTATCCACCATGATCAAGTGGGATTCATTCCTGGGTTACAGGGCTGGCTCAATATTCGCAAATCAATCAATGTGATACATCACATTAACAAAAGAAAGATAAAAACCATATGATCTTGTTGATAGATGCAGAAAAAGCATTTGACAACATACAGCATCCCTTCTTAATAAAGACCCTCGAGAAAGTTGAGATAGACAGAACTTCCTTAAATATCATAAAAGCCATCTATAAGAAGTCCTCAGCTAACATCATACTCAACGGGGAAAACCTGAGAGCTTTTCCCCTGACATCAGGAACACGGTAGGGATGTCCACTGTCACTGCTGTTGTTTAACATAGTGCTGGAAGTCCTAGCATCAGCCATCAGACACCAAAAGGAAATCAAAGGCATCATAATTGGCAAAGAAGGAATAAAACTTTCACTTTTCACAGACGACATGATACTTTACATGGAAAACCCGACAGACTCCACCAGAAGCCTACTAAAACTGATCGATGAATTCAGCAAAGTCGCAGGGTACAAAATCAACGTATAGAAATCGGTTTCATTTTTTTAGAATTTATTTCTGAGAGAAAGAGAGAGACAGCATGAGCAGGGAGGGTAGAGAGAGGAAGACACAGAATCTGAAACAGGCACCATGCTCTAAGCTGGCAGTCAGCACAGAGTCCGACACAGGGCTCGAACCCACGAGCCGTGAGATCATAAACTGAGTCAAAGTCAGACGCTTAACCGACTGAGCCACCCAGGTGCACTTCAGTTGCATATTTATACACCAATAATGAAGCAGCAGAAAGAGAAATCAAGAAACTGATTCCCTTCCCAATTGCACAAAAAATTAAAATACCAAGGAATAAACCTAACCAAAGATATTAAAGATCTGTATGATGAAAACTATAGAAAACTTATGAAGGAAATTGATGAAGACACAAAGAAATGGAAAAACATTCCATGCTCATGGATAGGAAAAATAAGTATTGTTAACATGTCATTACTACCCAAAGCAATCTACACATTCAGTGTAATCCCAATCAAAATTGCACCAGCATAGCATTCTTCTCAAAGCTAGAACAAACTATCCTAAAATCTGTGTGGAAATACAAAAGACCCCGAATAGCCAAAGTAATACTGAAGAAGAAAACCAAAATGGGAAGCATCACCATCCTAGATTTTAGCCTCTACTACAAAGCTGTCATCATCAACACAGTATGGTATTGGCACAAAAACAGACACATAGACCAATGGAATAGAATGAGAACTCAGAATTGGACCCAAAAGTGTACAGCCAACTAATTTCTGAAGAAGCAGGAAAGAGTATCCAATGGAAAAAAGACAGCCTCTTTAACGGATGGTGTTGGGAGAACTGGACAGCAACATGTAGAAGAATGAAACTAGATCATTTTCTCACACCGAACACAAAAATAAACTCAAAATGGATAAAGGACCTGAATGTGAGACAGGAAACTATCAAAACCTTAAAGGAGAAAGCAGGAAACAGCCTCCTTGACCTCAACCGCAGCAATTTCTTACTTGACACACCTCCAAAGGCAAGGGAATCAAGAGCAAAAATAAACTATTAGGACTTCATCAAGTTAAAAAGCTTCTGCATGGCAAAGGAAACAATCTATAAAACTAATAGGCAACTGATGGAATGGGAAAAGATAATTGCAAATGACAGATAAAGGGCTAGTATCCAAAATCTATAAAGAACTCCCCAAACTCCACACCTAAAAAAACAAATAATTCAGTGAAGAAATGGGCAGAACACATGAACAGACACTTCTTCAAAGAGGACATCCAGATGGCCAACAGACCCATGAAATGATGCTCAGCGTCCCTGATCATCAGGGAAATGTAAGTCAAAACGACATTAAGATACCACCTCACGCTGGTCACAGTGGCTAAAATGAACAAATCAGGAGACTCTAGATTGTGGTGAGGATGTGGAGTAACGGGCATCCTCTTACACTGTTGGTGGGAATGTAAATTGGTGCAGCCCCTCTGGAAAACTGTATGGAGGTTCCTCAAAAAGTTAACAGCAGAACTCCCCTATGACCCAGCAGTAGTACTGCTAGGAATTTACCCAAGGGATACAGGAGTGTTGATGCATAGGAGCACATGTACCCCAATGTTCAGGGCAGCACTTTCAACAACAGCCAAATCATGGAAAGAGCCTAAGTGTCCATCAACGGACGAATGGATCAAGAATATGTGGTTTATCTATACGATGGAATACTACATGGCAATGAGGAAGAATAAAATCTGGCCATGTGTAGCAACATGGATGGAACTTGAGGGTGTTATGCTAAGTGAAATAAGCCAGGCAGAGAAAGACAGATATCATATGCTTTCATTCATAGGAGGATTAGGGGAAACTTAACAGGAGACCATGGGGGTGGAGAAGGGAAAAATTATTTGGGGAGAGGGAGGCAGGCAAACCATGAGAGACTCTTGAATACTGAGAACAAACTGAGGGCTGATGGCGGTGGGGAAAAGGGGAAGGAGGGGTGATGGGCATGGAGGAGGACACTTGTGGGGATGAGCACTGGGTGTTATGTGGAAACTAATTTGACAATAAACTATTTGTAAAAAAAACATTAAAAAAAATAAAGCAAGTTGGTCATATGCAAAAAAAAAAAAAGAAAGAAAAAATTACTAGGAATATATTTAACAAAACAAGTGCAAAACTTATACTCTGAAAACTTCAAGACATTACTGAGGGAAAGTTAAAAACATCTAAGTAAATGGAAACATGTTCACAGTCACAAGACTTAATATTGTCAAGGTGGCAACATTCCTCAAATTCATCTATAGGTTCAGCACAATCCCTATCAGATACCTAAATGCTCCTTTGTAAGAACTGACAAAGTGATTCTAAAATCATAAGAAAAGTAATGGGACTTAGATTAGCCAATCTTTAAAAAGGAGGCCAAAATAGTAGGACCCCCAATTCCCAGTTTCAAAAACTTCCTGCAAAGCAAAGGGAATCAAGGTGGTTTGTGGAGTCTGGTTCAAGGTACCAGCTTACCAAAGTCCTGAACTCATCTCCTTCCACGGACATAACAAATATACAACTATATACAGGATAATCTCCTCTGAAAAAGACCTGTGCCTGAACAACAAAGGATAAAATGACAGCATGAAAACTGATAAGACAGGCAGAGACACTCTTGCCAAAAACAAAAACAAAGACAAAACCAAAAGCAAACCTCCCCCACCCAGGTATGAGAATTCAAAATATACTGGGATCTAAAAAATACAAAAGCAAGGAGTCTGTGCCCCACATCAGGCACTAAACCCCAGGTCCTGCACAGGACAGATGAGCCCCTAAAAGGCCTGACTTAGAAAACCAACGTGACTATCTATATTCAGGAAAACCACAGAACTGTAACCAATGAAGAACTCACTCTTTTTTTTTTTTTTAATTTAAATTTTTGTTAGTTAACATACAGCACAATATTGGTATCAGGAGTGGCATTCAGTGATTCATCACTTACATAAAACACCCAATGCTCATCATACCAAGTGCCCTCCTTCATACCAATCACCCATCTACCCATCTCCACCCACCTCCCTGCATCAGCCCTCAGTCTGTTCTCTATCGTTAAGTGTTTCTTGTGGTCTTTTCCCCTCTCTCCTCTTTTTATTTTCTGCTTCCCATATGTTCACCTATTTTGTTTCTTAAATTCCATATATGAGTGAAATCATATGATATTTGTCTGTCTCTGATTTTTTTTATTTTACTTAGCATAATACTTTCTAGCTCCATTCATGTTGTTGTATATGGCAATATTTTATTCTTTTTGATAGCTGGGTAATATTCCTCTGTGTGTGTGTGTGTGTACCACCTCTTCTTTATCCACTCATCAGTTGGACATTTGAGCTCTCTCCATAGTTTAGCTACTGTTGATAATGCTGCCATAAACATTGGGGTGCATGTACCCCTATGAAAACGTATTTTGTACCCTTTGGGTAAATATCTGGTAGTGCAATTGCTGGATCTTAGGGTATTTAATCACTAGTTTTTTGAAGAACCTCCATACTGTTCTCCAGAGTGACTACACCAGTTTACAATCCCATCAACACTGCAAGAGGGCTCCCCTTTCTCCACATGCTCATCAACGTCTGTTGTTTCCTGTGTTGTTCATTTAAGCCTTTCTGGCAGTGAAATGTTAGCATATTTACTTTTTTCATGTTTCTTTCTTTCTTTCTTTCTTTTTAATATAATTTATTATCAAGTTGGCTAACATACAGTGTATACAATGTGCTCTTGGTTTTGAGGGTAGATTTCCATGACTCATCACTTACATACAACATCCACTGCTCATCCCAACAAGTGTCCTCCTCAATATCGATCACCCATTTTCCCCTCTCCCCCACCCCCCATCAACCCTTAGTTTGTTCTCTGTATTTAAAAGTCTCTTATGGTTTGCCTCCCTCCCTCTCTGTTTGTAACTATTTTTTCCCTTTCCCCTCCCCCATGGTCTTCTGTTAAGTTCTTCAAATTCCACATATCAGTGAAAATATATGATATCTGGGGGTGCCTGGGTGGCTCAGTCGGTTGGGCGTCCAACTTCGACTCAGGTCATGGTCTCGCAGTCTGTGAGTTCGAGCCCCACATCAGGCTCTGTGCTGACAGCTTGGAGCCTGGAGCCTGCTTCAGATTCTGTGTCTCCATCTCTCTCAGCCCCTTCCCTGCTCACTCTCTATCTCTCTCTAAAAATAAATAAACATTAAAAAATTTAAAACATATATATATGATATCTGTCTTTCTCTGACTGACTTATTTCACTTAGCGTAATACCCTCCAGTTCCATTCACGTTGCTGCAAATGGAAGGATTTCATTCTTTCTCAAGTTAGCATATTTTCCTATGTCTCTTAGCCATCTGGATGTCTTCTTTAGAAAAGTATCTATTCGTGACTTCTGCCTATTTCTTGACTGGGTTATTTGCTTTGTGGTGTGGAGTTTGCTAAGTTCTTTATAGATTTTGGAAACTACTCCTTTATCAGATATGTCATTTACAAGTATCTTCTCCTATTCTGTAGATTGTCTTTTAGTTTTCTTGGCTGTGTCCTTCCCTGTGCAGAAGGTTTTTATCTTGACCAACTCCCAATAGTTCATGTTTGCTTTTGTTGTCCTTGCTTCCTGCAATGTGTCTAGTAGGAAGTTGTTATGGATTTTGATGGTTTCCTGTCTCACATTTAGGTCTTTAATCCATTTTGAATTTCTTTTTGTATATGGTATAAGAAAAGGGTCCAGTTTCATTCTTCTTCATGTTGCTGTCCAGTGTTCCCAACACCATTTGTTAAAGACTGCCTTTTTTCCATTGGATATTCATTCCTGCTTTGTTGAAAATTAGTTGACTATATAGTTGTGGGTCCATTTCTGGATTTTCTATTCTGTTCCATTGATCTATGTGTCTGCTTTTGTGCCAGTACCATACTGTCTTAGAAAACCTCCACACTTCTCCCTTCCATCCCCCAGGGAACTGGGCCATCTTAAACTCCCTTATGGTCATAATCCACCCCACAGCCCCCCTACCTCACTGCCTCCCCTCTATCCTCACCACTGGGCCCTGCCTCATTCCTGATGAGTCTTCACCACAGGCAGCAGCCCCTGGCTCTGGACCCCACCCTAACCCACATGTGCCCCATGACAGCTCTAGCCAAGATCCATCAGCCTTGGGTCCTCTCTGCCCCTCCCTCCTTGCTGACAAGACCTTTCCCTCAGCATGGCCTTCATGCCCCTCCTGTGCTCCCTGATGGCCAATGTCTGCCCTTGATCTCCTTCCCTCACCACCTACAGGAGCCTGTGCCTCCCTCTCCTCATGTTTGCCTGTGTCCACCCCACCCACCACTGTCTTCCTTCTTCCCTCCCCTTTAGGCCCCTTGCCTATCTTCCTCTATTGGAAAGCTCCTTCCTGTCCCTTGTACATGTGCATTTTCTGCATCCTTAGGACTTCAAGCAGCTCAGAACAGCAGAACTTTTCTGCCAAATATTTGACAAGCAGTTACTTCCAAGAGGCAGTTTCATTTGTAGCCTCCTCCTTGCCAGGATCCCATGGTCTTCATTATAACCTCAAGGTGCTATACCAGGATGGATCTGTGAATTGGAGGGTTTTCACAGAAGGACGTGTGGATGGCCAGGCCTTCCCGCATGATGACAGTGACAGACATGGCAGAGGCACTGGGACTGTGGACAGGGCAGTCCTGGGATGTAAGACATGGAACATAGGGACCAAGGACTTGAGAGAGAGCGGGAAGAGCCTCACAAAGGCTGTGGCAGACACCGTGGCCCTGCAGGCCCAGAGAGGAGGTGAGGCAGGGTGGGGGCAGAAGTGAGGGGAGGCCTTTCCCAGGGAAGTTCGAGGCCAAGAGCAGGGTCCCATCTCTTCCCACTGGATTTGCCTGGGAGTGGGGGGTGAGGACTGAGAGTCTGTGGACCTCATCCCGGAGGTGGTGATCACTCAGCCAGCACAGTAAAGATGAGGAGAGCAGGGAGGGGGCCCTCTGGCAGGAGTCTGTCACTAGTGTCGGGAGGGTAGAGGACCACAGGATGGGATTTGTCACTGCTGGCACCGGGGGGGCTTGTATTCACTCCAGGAGATCTGGAGGCTAGGAGATCCGAAAGGACGACAGCACCAAGGGCTTCAGGCATTTATGCTATCATGGGAGCTCTTACTCTCCTATGACCCAAAGACCATGGATAGACAGTTCTTTGGTTCTTGGCACAGACCATGGCTAAGGAAATCAAGAAGTCCGGAGATGCATATGGCTTTCCAACCAGGATTCCTCAGCCTATGTTTAGGAAGAGCTTTGTAGAAGCCAGGAGAAATATGTAGATTCCTGGATGGACTTCTGGGGCAGAACAGGTTCAACCCTGATGTGTGGCTTTCCCCTCCCCAAGACCCATTGACCTCCCCCCAACATCCCTGTCCAATGGGATGCATGTATGTTCTGTTTGTCCCTGGCAATGTGACTCACCTGTGCTTTTACAGACTCTAGATAGAGACACCAAGCAGGTGGGGATGGAAATGCACCCTCCCAACATCAATAGTTCAAGGTGGCCATGGACCCTTTGACAGGAAAATGAACCAAGAAGGTGGGTGTCAGGCAGGAGAGGAAGCCCCCATACTCCCTGTCACAGAGTTCACTTATAGCCCCCTCAGTCCAGGTCCCCCCTCCCATACCCCCTTCTCAGCTTCAACATGAGGATCCAGGAGGATGAGGCCTGGATCCAGGTGCATCCTCCTGCCAGCCCAAAGAAATTGGGTCTGAGGGTGCAGAACAGACTTGGAGAAGGTCTGGGGTCAAGCCAGAGCTATAAAGGTGGGAGAAGCAGCCCTTTCCTCTCTGTCTCTCTTATAGAGGAGCAGAGGGGAGCCAACATGTGCATGGCTGACTCTGTGCTTTCTTCCCCAGTGCCCCGACAGTGAAGGTAACCTTCAGCCAGGCACTGGAAGACATGGTCACCGTGACATGCTGGGCCTTCAATTTCTCTCCCAGGAATATCTCCCTGACCTGCTTCAGGATGAGGAACCCCTGATCCAAGATGCCCAGCAGTTTAGGGAGTCCTTCCTGTTGGGAAGGGAACTTACCAAATGTGTGTGTCCATAAAGATTCCCCTGGGAGAGAAGCAGAGGATCACTTGCTACATGGGAGCCACTAGAACCACTGTGCACACCCTGTAGTCTCAGGGAGTCTTGGTGTCAACATAGAAGGGGCTCTGCCCTGGTTAGGTCAGGAGCCAGAGTAGGGAGAGGAAAGCAGGCCCCCGGTCCTGGGGAGCCCAGGTTGATAAGAGGCCCTTTTCCAGGAAAGGCCCTGGTGCGCTAGAGTGCATGGATAACCATTATGGCTGCTGCTGCTGTTTACGTAATTTCCAGTATCAGGTGTGAGAAGAAGAAGAAGTCATCAGCAGCTGTGGGAAGCCTAGGTGAGAATCTGGGCAGGAGGTGGGATGACAAAGGCTCTCCTGGGAAGTGGGGCCCCTGATGTCTCTCTCTGCACAGATCGGAGGGGATGACAAGCTTCTGTCACAGGAGTGGGAAGTGTGAGTGCTGAGGGGGCCTGGGAGCCACATCTGCATCCACACCCTTAGCTCTGCTCATAGCCAGGGACACTGGGGACTTGAGTGTGGAGAATGGCCTCTCCTGGCTCTGGCTGAGGATTGGGCAGTGGGGGTTGGCGTTTCCTGCTCTGCACCTGATCTTACCTCTTTCCACTCTTAGATTCAGGAGGGCTGACCCCGGGGTGATATGTGGGGATCATGTGCTGACTGGGGATGGCCCAGGATATCATGGGATCAGAGGGACATAAGCAATAAATGGCCCATGACTTGGTGGGGAGGGCTTCAACCCTGGGGAGGAACCAGAAGATAGGGGATGACTCTATTTCCTTCTTGTTTGTGCCTCTTCCCCCAATTCTCCAGCCATCATGAGGAATCCAAGAAAAATACCCACAAGACCTCACCCAGGGGTCAGCGTGTGGTGCCAGAGCCCTGCCTATGATGTTCCTCTGGGAGGACCCACTTACAGTAGATGGATGCGTCGTAAGCACAGACGGTCACCTCTGTCCACTATGCAGCCCCCGCAACTGCTCCTCCAGGACCTGTATCCAGAGTTGTTCCTCTGGGTCACTCCTTCCTGTACCTTTCCTGGTTCTACTCACCTGCTCCCATGCTTCCTGGAGTTTCCTTATGGATCATATGCAAAAGGAGATGAGCAGATACTCCTTGACCATGTGGAGAGAGGGGGTCAGGTCATTCCAGAGACACTTCTGCTCACTGGTTTGATCCTGCCTCCCAGATTTGCCCTGTCCAGCCCCTCAGGGCACAGCCCAAAAGACCTTTGAGAGCAGAGCATGTGGGCTGTGCCCTGTGGCTTTACCTTGCCCTCTTTGAGCCAGCTCCCTTCCTCATGGTGGCCACTGCCCTGTAGATTTGAAGAAAGGGATGCTCAACGTGATTCCCTCATGCTTTTCTCCCCTGCTTGGTGAGGGAAATAGGGACACAGGTTTTGTGTTTGGGCAAAGAACAAGGTGATGCATGAAGCAGGGAAAGAGTGGGGAGTGCAGGGCCTGGGGACAGTCTGTGGATTCTACCACCTCTGTGTGACCCTCATGAAGAGTGCTGCTTTCTCACTCTTGATTCTAATCTGTTTATACAGATTGTCCTCCGTCTGGGGCAGCCTGGGATCGTTAGTCACCGTGCCCCACATTGAGGGGCTGTGACCATGTCACAACAAGAGTAAGGGCCATGTAGGTCTACAGTTGCTCCTGCAGTCTCCTGGGGTGGTCCTCCCAGAGGGAGCATCAGTTCTAATTCCTTGGGGTCAAAATGGTTGCCTCATTTGCCATTGATGTATTTGCCAGAGAAAGAGTATGAAAGTCATGTGCTAATTTTTCAAAAGCTTACTTTATTTTCTTTTTTATTAAATTTTAAAAATGTTTATTTTTGAGAGACAGAGTGTGAGTGGGGGAGGGGCAGAGAGAGAGAGGGAGACACAGAATATGAGCAGAGTCCAGGCTCCAGGCTCTGAGCTCTGAGTTATCAGCACAGGGCCCGACGCGGGGTTCAAACCCACAAGCTGTGAGATCATGACCTGAGCCGAAGTCAGAGGCTTAACCTACGGAGCCACCCAGGCGTCCCTCAAAGGCCTACTTTAAATATTGGTGTCCAAACAAGTGATTTCAGCTAATTAATCTTAATAAGAAGGATTTCCTCAAACAGCTTCCCAGGAGTATAAAGTGGAACAGGCATTCAAAGGGGGTAGGGCTTGTTTGGAAGGGCTCCATGTGGGAGGTGGAAGGGAGGTGGTGGCAGTGGCAGTCTTGGGATGCAGAGTGCAGACAGACAGCATCACCCAGGGAGTCTCATAACCCCCTAAACCTCATTTAGAAGAACGTTGCTACAGCGCTGCCTGCATTGCCTGGTCCAGTCCACGTTAGGATGTGGCAGGAAGGTCCTGGCAGCCTCAGCCAAGCAGCACTTGGGAGGAAGCTCTCATTCCAGGTGCATGTAGGCCAGGAAGGAGGAGGGAAGGCCAAGTGCAGCCTGGGAGCTGGACCAGGGGTGCGGTTGGAGGGCAAGGTCAGGCCTCTACGAGGATAAAGTGCTCTTGAGTCAGGTCAAGTACAGACTCCGCTGCAGCCCACGATTTCTAGATGGGCCTGCTGGTCACCTGAGCTCTCTGATGTACCTTCCTGCTGGCTCAAGGCTACAGGAGGGAGGAGGCTGAGCTGCAGGTGATGTCAGTGTCTGTGGTTGAGAGGGGCCAGTAAGCAGACAGCAGCCCTAGTGTGCAGGTGCTTGTGCAGGTGGGCGCCTGAGAGCTAGGGAGAGAAAGAGCTGTGTTTGTGACCACTGCCTGACCTAGACAACACGCAACAGGACATGTCTTTTAGGGAAGCCCTGTACTCTGCTTAGGGTTGGGTCAGGCTTGAGAGGAAGGAAGGCATTGAGTTTTTGCTTAAGGGTGTTGTCCTTTATCCTGGGGCCCTTTCCTACTCGTGTGTGTTGGTTGATTGAAGCAGAAGGCTGCTGAGGGATCATGGTGGGGGGAGATTAGGAAGGTTGGAAAAGGGAGTGAGAGAGAAAAAACAGTGAAGGTATTGGGCTGCTTGTGTGGCTCAGTGAGTTAAGCATCCAACTTCAGCTCAAGTCATGATCTTAGGATTTCTTGGTTTCAGCCTTGAGTCGAGCTCTCTGCTGTCAGCACAGAGCCCACTTCAGATCCACCATCTCCTTCTCTCTGGCCCCACACCTGCTCAGTCTCTCTCTCTCTCTCTCTCTCTCTGTTTCCTTTCTATCCAGGAAGGAAGGAAGGAAGGAAGGAAGGAAGGAAGGAAGGAAGGAAGGAAGGAAGGAAGGAAGAAAGGAAGGAAGGAAGGAAGGCAAGCAGAGAGAAAAGAACAAAGAAAAAATATTGTATAAAAAAAAAGTGAGGGTGTTATCCTCCTCCTTCAGAGAAAGGCAGAACCAAGCTTAAAGCAGCTGAAGGAGAAGTCCTGAGATCACACAAAGGAATATTCTGCACCAACTGGGCTTCTACTGGTTTCTCTTTTCCCCCAAAGCTTGTGACCTTCAAGCCCTGGATCAACACCACATGACACACAAGGCATTTGACAGCCTCAATGTACTCCTCACTGAGAGTCTCCACCACTTGCAGCTTTGTGAAGAGGCTTTCTGGTATATTCTGAACTATACAAGTCTCCACAAGACCAGCCCATATCATGTGAAAGCAGAAGAGATGCCCATAGGGATGAGCTGACCTACAGAATGAGAGAGAATAAAAAGGTGGTTGTTGTTTTTTAATGTGAGAGAGAGAGAAAAAGAGAGAGAGAAATAAAGCAGGAGAGAGGGGCAGAGGGAGAGAGTGAGAAAATTTTAGTCTCCACACTCAGCAGGGAGTCTGATGCAGGGCTCCATCCCACAACCTTGGGTCATGACTTGAGCTGAAATCAAGGGTCTGATGCTCAACCACCTGAGCCACTCAGCCGTCCCTAACAGGTGGTTGTTTGATTTGTAGATTGTTTATTACCTAGCAATAGGTTACAGGAATATGTACCATATAATATACTACTAGTATCATGTTTTATTTATTGTCTGTCTTTCCTATAAGATTGTAAATATTAGGAGATTATATTTTCTGTCTGTTTCATTCAGTATTACCAGGCCTGACACACAGACTGGCACAGTCTTAATATACTTGGAAATAGGAAGGAAGGAAGGAAAGAAGTAAGGAAGGAAGGAATAAATGCTGTGCCCAGAATTCCTTAAAATTTACTTGGAGGCTGGGAAGAAGGAAGTTTACGGGTGTTTGGTGTAGTGGGTCCTGCACACATGTGTCTGCATCTGTACATGTTCCTACATGAGATTAGCGCCTGCCTGCTGGTCTTGGTTGCCTGAGAAGCAACCAGGACTATGCACAGGGCTTCCTGCACTCACATTTCTGCAATCACATTGGGAAATATAGACAGGCAGTGCCTAGCCACCAGATGCCCATGAGATGTCTGGGACTCAGGAAGGGGCTTTTCCCGTTGTAGGTCATTGACTCAGCTACAGGGATTAAAGACTTTGGGCAGCTTAATCAGCCATCAGGGTAGAAATGAGATTTGAGCATGGATACAGAGCTCGAGACTCAAGTGATATGGGTAGCAGACAGTGGGACCTGAAGTGGTCAGGAGAGAAGATTATGGTATTTACATCACTGTAGGAAAGAGCCAGTGTCCCAGTCTCCAGCATTAGAGGCAGCAGCAGGAACAAGTGACAGGGACTCCTAGGTCAAAGGTCCTTTCCTTGAAAAGTCCCATTGTGTATTGGAGCCTCCAGCATGATTGTGGGTCTGGCTACAGATCTGGGAAGCAACGTTAATGGCCTAGAGATCTTAATCTTCTGTAAGGCCAGAGTCCCTGGTTACTCAAAGAAGAGGAAACATCACAGTCAGTGTAGATTTGGGGAAACAATTTGCAAGCCAAACCTGTCCTAAACAGGCATGTCCCCTGTATGTAGAGCCCTGTCCTGGTGCAGTAGCCCAAGGAGACCCTGGGGAGGTCTTGGCTAAGCAGATAATAGGGCTTTTGTTGTCAGCCCTTGGCCACACAGGAGCATGGTCACTCTGCTCTCAGATGGAATCCATCACTGGTGGAAGGGGAGGGCAGGGATGTAGAAAGTTAGCATGCACACATGCTCAGGGGAAAGCATAGGCTGAAGACTGACATGAGAAGAGCTAAAATGTACACCTATGGCTGATTTCTGGCACACAGACTACAATGATCAAAATCAAAACAAAAACAAACCTGCCGATGGGAAGAGTCTGGTTTTCAGAGTTACCACATTATAAGATTGAGATGACTGGTTTTCAACACTAAAATACAAAGTATGCAGAGAAACAGAAAAATAGGATTCATTCAAACAAACAAACAAACAAACAAACAAAAAACCAGAAAATATCCCCGTGAAAGATCAGAATGTGGCCTTACTAGACAAGTACTTTACTTATTTTTTAAAAGTTTTAAGTGTTCATTTATTGTTGAGAGACAAAGAGAAACAGAGTGTAAGCAGGGGATAGGTAGAGAAAGAGGGAGATACAGAATCTGAATCAAATTCCAGGCTCTGAGCTGTCAGCACAGAGCCTGACACAGGACTTGAACCCACAAAGCATGAGATCATGAGATGGCCTAATCAGATTCTTAACTGACTGACCCACCCAGACACCCTTAGGTAAGTAGTTTAAGTTAATCATCTTTAAGTTGCTCAAAGTATAAAAGGAAGACACAAAAAGTGAAGACACTGAGCTATGAATAAAATAAAATATCAACGAAGAGATAAAAAACATGAAAAGAAACTGAAAGGGAAGTCCAGTGCTGATATGTACCATAACTGAAATGAAAAACTTTATAAGAGGTAATGAAGAGCAGAATACAGTAAACAGAACAAAGAATCACTGAGCTTGAAGATAGGAAAACTGAAATTATCTAGTCTAAGGAACCAAATGAAAAACACTGAAGACAAGTGAACATAGACTAAGGGAGCACTGAGATACCAGAAAGAGGACCAACATATGCATTGTGGGAGTCCCAGAGAGAAGACAGAGAATAAAGTAAGAGAGATTATTTGAAGAAATAATGGCTGAAAACTTGATCCAAATTGACGAAAAACATGATTATATACATCCAAGAAGAATGATAAATTGCAGTTAGGATGAGTGCAAAGATATCCACACCAAGACACATTATAATGAAACTGTTGAAAACCAAAGACAAAGAAAGAGTTTGAAAGCACTAAGAGAAAAGTGACTCATGGCATACAGGGGTCCTTAAAAAGTTAGCAAATTTGACATCAGAAACCCAGAGACCAGAAAGCAGTGGGCTGATATTCCATGTGTTGTAAGAAAAATATTCAAGGAGGAGTCCTATTTCTGTAAAATGGGTCTTCAACATGAGGGACAAATGAAGACATTCTCTGGTAAACAAGGGGAGAGAGTTCATTACCACTATAATTGCCCTGCAAGGTCTGCTAAAGGGAATCTTTCAGGATGAAAGGACCCTGGACAGTCCCTGGAGCTGTGTGAAGAAATACTGATCTCACTGAAGCTAAATAAGTGGGCAATTATAAATGTAGTATTAGTGTGACTTGGTTTGTAACTCCAGTGTTTGTTTTCTACATGATTTAAATGACTGATACATTTTTTTTAAAAAAACCCGTAAAAGCCACTATTGTCATAACTTTGACTTGTAACTCCATGTTTTGGTTCTGACTTCCTTTAACAGACAAATACATGAAAACAATTATTAGTTTATGTTCTGGGATATTGTATAAAAATGCAATTTTCTGACATCAATCACTGAAAGGGGATGGGATGAAGCTGTATAAAATGAGACTTGTCCAGGCAGAAAAGGACAGATACCATATGTTTGCACGTATAGGAGGATTAGGAGGAACTTAACGGAGGACCAAGGAGGAGAAGAGGGGAAAAATAGTGGGCGAGAGGGAGGGAACCAACCATGAGAGACCCTTGAATGCTGAGAACAAACTGAGGGCTGATGGAGGGGAGGGGAAGTGGGATGATGGGCATGGAGGAGGGCACTTGTGCAGATAAGTACTGGGTGTTATATGGAAACCAACTTGACAATAAACTATTAAAAAATAAAATAAATAAAATAAAATAAAATGAGACTTGTCTGTTATTGAAGATAAGCCTGTAGAAATACACATTAGAAGGTATACTTTTAGGATGTGTAATGTGATCCCCATGGCAAACACAAAGAAATGTCTATAGAGTAATATATGCAAAAGGAAATGAGAGTGTATTAAGCCTTTTCATTAAAAAATTAAACAAAAACTGAAATGACAACATTTTTAAATGAGGGACAACATAATTATAAGGCATATAGAAAATAGCCAAATAACAGAGACCTGTCTCTCCTTATCAGCAATTACTTTGAATGTAAATAAATTAAATACTCCAATCAAAGCTAGAGGCTGGCAGAACAGTGACAGAAAGATGATCTAACTCTATGTTGTCAAAAAGAGACTCACTTTATCCAAAAACACAAATAGTTTGACAGTGAAAAGAAAAAGGAATCCCCTGCACACAGTAAACAAGAGAAAACTTTATTCTCTACTG